>CM060846.1:54040000-54192500 GCA_030762175.1 Metallyticus violacea
AGCGGTAAGTGGCTAAGGGTACTGCAGTGTGCTCTCGAGTCTGTGGACCGAAAATGAGAATAAATTTGCAAAGAGCACATTACAACTAACTTTTCAATAAAAAATATGCTTTTTCCGAGATTACCAAGCAATATAATCCCAAAGAAAGGAATTATGTGTTCTTGACAAAATAGGTAAGGTCAAAATAGGATTTAATCTAGAGGGCAAAAAACAGGTAAATCCACAACAGGCCACCAGCCTTGCCTCCCAAATAATTCGGAAGGCCCTTGTCTCTGGGCCAAATCCAGCACTAAAGAAGTACTTTCATTGAAATTGGGAAACTCAGTTGCGCTGTGAACACCGTTAGGGTTTTGAACCTCAAAAAAAGCGGTCTGGCTGCATCGTGAGAGCACTTCAATGCATACATCTGCTTCAAGCCGTCATTTTTCGACGATAGGAGAGAGAAATGGGAATACATTCTATCCCTTATAGCGACATCCCTGTTAAATCACCTGGTGCATCGCTAATGGACTTCTGTCCATTTGGGTTATTGAAAAGACCCTTGGAAGCAGAAGATCGCGAACTATGGGTGGCGTGTGCAAAGTCTGCCAGGAAAAGAGAATAAAATGTACGTCACTGTACTTCGCACTAGCTTGAGCGATGCCGATAGCTTCTGCTTGAACATACGCATAGATAGAACATGGTTTTTTGGGTGGCTTTAGTTCATAAGTCAATGACCAATTCGGTATAAAGTTATCAGGAATTGCAACTAATAACAGCTGCCTATCGCCGCAATTAAATCATTTACGTTTTAATACTATTTTTTTACCGCAACTACATGTAATTATTTTATGCGCCTTCATCAGAACAGTGCACTGGAATATCTTTATAGCTTCTTTGACTTAAACATCAGTCTGCACTAGAAATCAATAATCAACATGACAGGCAATTTAAAACGTTTTGTCCAGACGTCAGATGCACAAATTAACCTTAAAATTGAAAGTTAAATCAAAATATACTAAGTAAGGTAGAAATAGAATGTAGAACCACTTTAACCAATGCAGTTTAATTTTAAAAATTGGCTTTTGGATAATTAATTAGTATTATAGGTTATCACGCTTCAGTTGTGCCAATTTGTTACTAACGTTTAAATGAAAAAATTAAACAATATATCCCGAAAATTGTTTCACATTGTATTTTCGTCTGCATAAGCAGGAATTAAAATGCCGAAGTGGGCATTCATAACTTATGCGCATTTTATGAGTATATTATTTGATATTTATTTATTTATCTATCAAATATCGCTATTTATCGTTAAATAGTCATAAGTAATATCACAAGATATTACTGATTTATATTATTTATTTGGAGTATTTCAGGAATAAATTAAGAATTTAAATATAGTATCCTAAACCTAGCTAAAAATGTAAAAATTGAATGTTTGTATTTTGAACAGTTAACCTTTTCAAGCCATCTTGCTTGTACCGCCCGGAAGGCCCAGGTCGTTAAGGCACGGACCTGTGAGCGGGATGTCCGGAGTTCCATTCCCACAGTCTTTCCTGACTGGGATTTTTTGCAGGTTTACCTCAGTCCTCATAAATGACAAATGCCGGGGAGGTAACCTAAACTTAGGCCTGGAACGTTTCCGTCTTCAAAAAAAAATATATATATGTCCTTTCCCAATTTATAATTTCATCTCATGTACCCCCAGTGTCCACCGCCTCTAGTGCCCCAGTAGTAAAAACGGGTGTTAAACACCACTAAGAAAAAACATCTTGCAATAGAAGAATGTCCATTGTCACTAATGCCAAAAGAGAAGAGCCATGTATCATTTTTGGACTACTTCATAAATAGAAGAAGAATATAAAAATACATACAAGTATAACTGTCACATGCTAATATCATTCTTGTAACAATGAAAATATACCTACATACATACTAAAAATGTACAAACACGTCGATATACTTACATCACACGTTTTCCATGAGTAATTTTATATACAAATACATAAACATGAATAGAATTCTTACTCTAGAGTCCCCCTTCCCATTATTCACACCGCCCCCCAACTCCCTCACTTCTCTATAGCCATTAACTTTCTTAGTCCGGTCTTTGCTAGAAACATTCCCAAATTGTGCGAGCATCAGGTGTACACCAACACTCCCCGGCCGATGTTCAAACTTCTATTGGAATTCAGAAATTGCGGCGGTAACTGCACATTTCTTAAAATACCTGCATCCCTGTATTCTGCTAGAATATGCCTCCAGTATCGCTTTCTGCATACAGCGTACAAATTCTTTCCTTCAGAACATTAATTGATTTGTTTCCTTTCCAAAATAACTGATTTGTTTCCTTTCCAAGGCCCTAATCTGAGTCATGTGGGACACTTCTTTCTTCTGTACCACAGATACTTAGATAATTCCCCACCCCCACACCGGATATATCTGAGTGTACGGAATATAGTAAAATTAATTTGAAATCCGAGCACTGAATATTAACAACTGTAGAAAATGTGATACTTACTTATGAATACCTGCCTATTAAGAAACCATAAGACTGAAGTAAAGGAAAATGGACTATTACAATCCAATTGCTACCAGTCGGTCTTGGTGGTGCAGTGGTAACCATACTTCTCCCTAAACCCAAGATCGCAGGTTTAATCCCGGCCAGGATCGATGAACTTTTTTCGGGCGTAAAAATTCTAAGTGTGGCTTCCTTCAGAAGGGAAGTAAAGCCGTGAGTCCCGTGTCGTAGATTTACGGCACGAAAAAGAACCCCAAGTCTTAAAGAACAGGCCTCGGAGCAAAATTTATTGGCCGTTTCAAGCCCTGAATTGAATGGGACGCTGATGACCTGAGATGCTAAAGAGCGTCCATAATTAAACCAAATCATCAACAATCGCTACTGTTGAATTTACTATGACCAATTGAGAAAAACCAAATGAAGATAACATTTTACCATTCTAACCAACGTGTTTATTACAATTTATGGTTATTAACGCAGATATTGTTACATACTTACAAAATAATTTCAGACTGTTTGGTGGAATTCCCAAAAACAATTGTTTGAGTGAACACACATTAAGATAGTTAAATGTACAATTTGCGTACTCAGGAATTATAATGGGGGTATAGAGTTGGCTGCTCTGACCAGAAGACAAATGCTTTCGCCCGGTAAAAGGATTTGTGGAGCTTTTCGATAATTTAACTGCGATATCGAGGTGTGATTGATCAACATTCAAAATCGATTTTATGATGTCACATAATTTTGGGGAAAAAACTGGAGCTTGTTATATTACAACATACTTTTTAAAAAATCGTAAAAATTAATGAAATATCGTTATATCGTTAATTAAGGTCAAAAGGTAAATGTAATTTTGTGAAAACTTCATAATATTTTTCACCTTATGATATTTTACACTCCACATACCATCTTATTTAGCAGTAATAATCTGTACACTGCGTTAAATTTGCAACATTCGTGGTGAAATAAAGCTAATAATAAACAAATAATTAATATAGTTTTCCTAAATCACCCTTGTGTTTATTTTACTCCTTAGGCTTTCACTGCTGGTGTTATAATTAAAACAGTTAAAATCTTCCGGACCGCTTTGCCGTGGTCCACGGTTTAATACATTAGCATAGTTTTCACCAACTGCTGCGGATGGCATCATCAGTGGGCGATGAACAACATCTGACTGCTAGAAGATGACAATATTGATCCATCTCTATCTGCTTTTAGAATGTCCATCAATCGCATTACATTTGTGTAGGAAGAGGAGAGGAGCGAGGGGGAGAAGGGGTCGTTGTTTGTTTTTAAGAACTGGTTTCCATGTGCTACTTAGGTGATATCCGCCGTCTCTATTAAATTTGTTTGTATGCTCTTGTATTTGCAAGGCCTTCCACCTGGCTAGATTGAAAAAGTTTTGTGTTTTTGCAACCAGTTCTGCTTTATTAATGTGTACGCGATGGCATGTTCTGCTACCGTTCAAGTTGATTAAGGCGAAGGTGTCGCTGATGTTTCTCCAATTGTTTGTTAATCGATCTTCCGGTCACTCCATGTAAACTTTGCCACATGCATATGATATTTTATAAATTCCGTGGTGTCAAGAGGATGCATAGGGTCTTTTGCATTATCAAGCATTTGCCTAATTTAACAATTGGCCTGTAGGTGTGCCTTTTTTCTTTAACACTAGAACACCCGAGCTTCAAGCACTTTCTGAAACGTCCATTGGCGATTAATTGACCGCTACTATACTAATTTCATATGCATTTTTAATAATTTTTCTCTCACCGAAAACTATGGAATTCCTTGTTTATCACCTTCTCCTACTGTTATGGTATAGAGGGAACGGTTTTGCTTCTAAATAGCCAGCCAGGATCGAATTCAGTTTTAACTTCCGGAGTGAGTTTGTATATACTTGATTTTTTGCTCAGTATCACATCATTAAGTACAATTCTGACTCAGGTCGATGAAATTTCGTACTTATCGCTTGCCAGACAACTGTAATAATGCAGAAGGAACAACGATTTCTGAGCTGCGAGACAGGTTCGAATCTAGCTTGAGTTGAGCTTCTGGTTTACGATTTTTTATGTTCATGGTTTTTGTTCACGTATTACGTATATTTATATCTCCAAGCTTCTTTGCCTATTCGTTTATTTTATAATTCAACGATGCATTCATTACATTTGCTCGTTTATTCTTTTGTTCATCTATTATAGGCATCTCGGGATAAGTGACTTTAAGTAAAAAACGAATTTATTAATTTTTTTATTTAAGTATATGCTCAGGTTTTCTTCCAAAATTAGAAATCTTTTGTTATATGAATTGGTGTGATTCTATCATATGTAGTAACAAATTATTTGTACAAAAGACATACAAATACAGGTTATGTATGCACAGAAAGTTATTACATTGAAACATTCCCAGAGAAGGTGGGCTATACTTATTACCAGAACTTTCACTTTCGATCAAATTCGTCCACTTCGGATTGCATTCGAGATATATTCCAGAATTTCATCTTCAGAAAGGCGACGATTGCGAAAGGGATGCATTGTGTGCGCTATGAATGTCAAGCCGAAGCTCGAGTACAAATGAAAGCTACGTGAAAATGAAAAGCTAAGCGAAATTTGATACAGGGATACAAGAGCTGACTCTCACACTACGCTATATTTCAAATATGTTTGTTGTGCAGTGATGATTATTGTCGGTTACAAATGCGCAATACACGTCGTAAGAAACGTGCGTAAGGAATTGACCGCCTCCGGAAACCGATGGTAATTTCGCTATTATTTTAAAAAGTTACACCTGAAATGAGGGGTAAATGGTGAGCTAAAAGTCATTGAAAAGGACTAAAAATCACAAAGCCATAGAAAAATGCTTCCAAAAACAGTGAAAATATCAGCGTACGAAAACCAAAAGCGGTCAATTGACCGCCATGGGGCGTTCTAGTGTTAATACACGTGCGATACACACAGTAACGTATTCTTGGGTTTTTTGTTTGAGTAGGTGTTGGATGTTGTCGTTTGTTTAGGACGGAAAGCTTTGTTAATATCTCTTGATATATCCATTGACTTTATAAACCTCGCGAAGCTGGTTTAACTCATGTGTACGATGCTCTGGTTCTGTAATGGTTTTAGCTGTGTGTATTAAAAGCTTGATCACGGTTCTTTTTGTGCAGGCTGGTGATTCGAACTGGCGTTGAGATATCTTTCCGTATGTGTGTGTGTTTCCTATAAACTTCATAACGAAGGGCTCCTGATGATTTCCTCCAAACTAAGGCACCTAGAAAAGGAAGTGTGGCATTGCTTTCTTTTTCCATAGTGAATTTGATATTTTTATGGACACTATTTAGGTTTTCTAAAAAGAACTGTAGTTTGTGATGTGCACGTATGGCCATATAATTAGAGTATTGTCTACATATCTCAACCAGAGAGAAGGTTTATATTCAGTACAAGAGCGTTCTCCTTGAAGTGTTGCATGAAGAAATTCGCTACTACAGCGCTTAGTGGTGTCAAGGTGTCCTTGATGGGTACATTTGTGAATAGAGATTTAACATCAAAGCTCTCAAGGATATCGTTAGGCTCAGTGTTGATCCTATCGATGGTTTCTACAAAATGTTTTGAGATCTTGGTGTGGTGATCCGAATGTCTATTATTGGACGTGACGAGGATGCCAAGTGCTGAACTACTTTGTGTATTGGTGAGGCAATGGTGTTGACAATAGGTCTTGAGGTTTATGGAGTCCGTACAGTCTAGGAGGTAGACAGTTCTTCTTTCTGCACTTGCTATTACTGTGTAGGTGTCTGTTGTTAATAAGGAACTCATTTCCTCCTCATATTGGGCTGTGTCCATCACTACCGTAGCATTGCCTTTATCAGCTGACAGGATGATGATATTGTCATTCTCACGTAAGATTTTCAGTCGTGATCTTTCCTTCCTATTAAAGTTAGGAGGCTATACTTTATTTAAAATCCTGCATACTTTCGAAAGTATCTCTTCTGCATCAGCTGTGAGAAGCTACAAATAGCATTTTCTACCTGTGTGATAATGGTTTCCACTTGGATTTTCTTAGGCCCTAAGGCAAAATTATCTCCTTTCGCTAGTAGTGAAACTGCATCTGGAGACAGCTGGTGGCTAGATAAATTCACGATTAGTTATGTTTATTTAACACCAGAACGCCCAATGGCGGTCAATTGACCGCTTTTGATTTTTTAACACATATTTTCACTGTTTTTTTAAGTACTTTTCTATGGTTTTGTGACATTTAGTCCCTTTCAATGACGTTTAGCACACATTTTTTTCTCGTATTTTAGCTATATTTAAAATAATAGCAATGAGAGGGTCAATTGACACTTCCTTACCACGTTTCTTACGACGTGTATTGCGCAGTAGTAACCGAGAATAATCATCACTGCACAACTCACTGTAGCGTAGTGTGCGAGTCATTATTTATTAGCTCTTGCATCTGTGTCTAAAATTATATTTCGCCTAGATATTCGTTTTTACTTAGCTTTAGTCGACTACTGCCACTAACACTGAAGGCTGATTACAAGGATGAAGGAACATCTTAGGCCGATAAATGCAAGATACGTAAAATAGGACTATATACAAAAACAAAATCAAAGACAGTTGTTTGACATGTAAAAAAAATTATATGTGAGTCTTTTATAAGCAAAACTGTGCAAAAAGTGTCATACTAATATCTCTGAGAATGTTTCAATGTAACAGCTTTCTATATACATATAACCCGTTTGTATAGCTTATGTCTTTTTTGTACAAATAATTTGTTACTACATAGCATGATTCGTAAAATAATATATTTCTTATTTTCGAGAAAACGTGCGCTACAATTTAGCCGGAGATGGCCTATAAAGATGAACAAAATAATGAACGAACAAATGTGTGAATGCATAATTAATTAAATGAATAGGCAAAGGGGCCTGGGGACATTAAGCGCTGAACATACGTGATACATGAACAAAAACCATGAACATAAAAATATCTGAAGCCGGAAGCTCGATTCAAACTGGGATCGAACCTGGTTCGCAGTTCAAAAGGCATATTGTTTACTCTACATTACCACAGTCGTGTGGTAAGTAAGAAATTTCATCGGCCTGAGTCAGAAGAGCGCTTAAATATGTGATACTGAGCAGACACCAACTATATACAAACTCACTCCGGAAGCTAAATGCAAACTGGATTCGAACCTGGCTTGCCATTTAGAAGCAAAATCATTCCCTCTATACCACCAAGTAAGCTAGACAAGAACTAAATATATTCACAAACAAATTCTTAAAATTAAATACCTTTGATTTAAGTACTTCTAATGCAAATTGTACATTGATCTCACACTTTTCACTATTATTGAATTCACTCCTAGCTAAATTGCATAACTACCTAACAAGCTGTGACGGGCGGCCGAGGTCGTTAAGGCGCGGCCTCGTGAGCGCGAGGTTTGGGGTTCGAATCCCGCCAGGACCGTCTTCCCTCACTGAGGTTTTATCCAGGTTTTCCTCAGTCCTCATAAATGACAATTGCCGGGGAGGTATCTTTAACTAAGGCCTGGAACGTTTCCTTCCTTAAAAAATCCTTTCCCAATTTATCATTTCATCTCATGTATCGTCAGTGTCCATCGCCTGTGGTGCCTCAGTAGTAAAAACGGGCATTAAACACTATTAAAACATTCTACATAAAAGAATCAAATCATATTGTTCACTAACATGCACAAATTCTGGTAGGTTACTGAACATTGCTTTGAGTCAATGAAATAATTCACCTCTGCTTTTAAAATAATTTCGCTGGTTCAAAAATGTAAGCTCCAGCTGTAATTATTAATTAATCGATATTACATTAATTTTTCAACAGCCGAGCTTTCAGTTTATGAAACGTTAAACTAGTACACCTCTTAAGGAATTCTACACTGGAACTATATAATATGTACAACCACTTTAAAGGTACCAGGTTTAGTTTTTATCTCAGAAATAAATTACAAAGAGAGCCAATTTTCGTGAAAATTCTTAAACATTTTCTGTTTTTATTTGCTAACAGGTATAGCCATTCTTGTATATATATTTTGGTGCAACTCTCAATTATATTTCGCGTTTATCGCTAATAACAAAAGGCCCTGGACATAGAACACCATGGCTTTTCATAAGTTAAGCTGGTTGAATTAGTAACCATAGATCGCAAACAATTCTTCGTAATCACTTTTACTCTTTTTTCAAGATAGCGTACCATTTCATATTCACAATTCAGTGAAATAAATACTGAACATTTCTGTTGGTTTTAATTTCAAGAAAGATTTTCCTCGACCTTCTGAGATTGCATAAAAGAAACATAGGGTACTTTCTATGCGTTTTTTTCCTTGGCTATCGAAGAAAATTAGGAGAAAAATGACAGCCGTACTGAACATTTTAATAATACTTTTATACCTCAACAAGTACAAAACTTGTGAAATTGATTATATTACCCTTATATTTAATTCATTTGGTTATGTGAAAAACACCAGAAGGCCTAAAAATTAGGGAAGAAATACATAATACGTATTTTAGTTCACAGGAATATAAATTTATGTGGAAAGCAATATTTAGCTGCAGTGATACATAATGTTTGAAATGTAGCTTGCGCATGCCATATCATTTACAACGCATTCCACATGCTGAGGAAGCATTCCAACGTCCGTAACAGGTGAAAAAGGCTCGTATCTATCTCACTCAATATACAAACAGCTGTCGGCTAGTAACAACCAACATAGTGAATGACCAGTACAGATGGAAGTATCAAACAAATGTACATATGAATCTTTTGTGTTGTTTTGAAACGCATTATTTACTTTGAAGTTACATTTCACTTTACGTAAATCCTTATATCTGAACTGTGTGCAGGGGTAGAACATTGATTAACTATAAAAAAATTAGCTTGAGAACTAAAAACAATTTTAAAGAGCAGAATTTTCAGAAACGATAGAAAATTTTTAGTAACATTCTGGCGAATCTAGATAAAAGTAAAGGCTCATCGAGAAGTTGCTCCGCAGTCATTGTGTAGCCGATATTTCACTAGAGCAGCGAATTCGGTTGGCAGTACTGATCGTGCGCCGGGAGTATAGCTATTGCGTTTATTTTACCACCAGGCAAACACACATTCCAAACATGAACAACTGTGGGCGGATTTCCTGTTAAAACCGGTTTCGAAGGAAAGAAGGACGGAAGGAATGCAAGAAATGTAGAAGTAACAACTTTCTCCTGTGCAGTGCACATCACCCGAGTGCGGAGGAACTTGCCGATTACCCGTTACTACTGTAAAACACCTTTCCTATAAAATTCAATGATATGGTATTTTCTGCTAATTCACTTCTTTTCCGGCAACTTTAAAAACACTATTACCTTAGTGCATTCATGACTATTTTAATGGGTGTTTACATTCAAAATGATTACTTATAGATATTGTGTCTTTCAGGAAAAGGTTTATGCAAATCCGTCGCTTTTGGAATCAGTTATTAAAGTTTATGCATGCTTCATAAAAAGGTCTGTTTAATAAAACACTAAACGTGTAATAACAAGGACCCACTGATATAATGAAAACTATACATATTATTACACATTTCAAACATTATTACATATTACAACTTAGTATTACTTAAAGCTACATATTTTCAGTTGTTAGTCAGTTTACTTCTCTCGAGAAAAATATTATAGGTGGTAAAACAAGGGTTGTCAATTGTATCTTAATAGAGTGCTATTTTCCTCTAATTGCATCTCTTTCTATAAGAAGTTTGTACGCCGAACCAATTACGAATTATACTAAGTCCGCAAAGTACAGCAATGAAGGATCGCAGAGTATTATCGATTGATAGTGTTATATTATGTTGACTCTGGATTGTTGTCCTCTACTTACAAATGAAGCGACGCGGTTTGAAAACCTCTAGTTTGACTCGGCGTTGCCCACCACTGTTAAAGGCACTCTACTTGCTTAGAACATTGAACGCTTATTTTATTGTATTTATTTTTTTTTTACGGCCGCTCTTAATATCTCTGGTCATCAGCACCTCATTCAATTCAGGGCTTGAAATGGCCGATAAATTTTGCTCAGAGGCCTCTTTAAGTTTGCTTTTAATGCCTAAATCTACGACAAGGAACCCACAGTTTTACTTCCTTTCCAAATTCACTTACGATTTTTACTCCCCAAAAAATCCATCGACCCTGGCCGGGATTGAATCCGGCAAGTATGGTTGCCGCAGATCACAAGGACCAACAGGCATTGAATGTGAAGTATACACATGATTAAATGAAATTTCGCTTTATAATGTTTACTTAAAAGTGCTTCTTCTAAAGAAACTTAATTCTATGAAGAAAGAAATGTAATACTTTAACTTGTCTTATTTTTATTTTCTTCCTACTGTTGTCATTTCAGTTTTTTCTCCAGCTTCAGAATGCATGATACATGCTAAGTTTATGTTTGATTGTCACCGGAAACAGAGGCATTGTTCCAGTTATGATGGCTCCTGTAGAGTCGTCGCATTATGAAAATCTAAAATAATGGATTGGTGATGGATGATGGGAGTGAAAAAGTGATGTGCATTGTTTGTGGTGGAAAAATTGAATTTTTGACGAAATAAGAACTAGATGAACATACTTAGTAATTAATACATTAAATGCAAACAACTAAATAAATCGAAAAAGGAAAAGCTTCTTACCCAAATGAAACCGGAGCGTTCTTCCTACTGAAGAAACAAATTATTCAAATAAATGGAACGAACTGCAGGTTCCTGAATTTTGCTCTATTCTTTAGATACACAAGACCGTTAGAAACCATTTTCTGGACCTATGTTACCAAGATAAACTACTAGAGGTACTTGTCTACTTTAGAAGTAACAACGGGTGTGTCTGGGCGCTACGTGATTGGAAAACTCCGGAAGAGCTGTCCAAGTTGTTTCCAATCTCTTTTAAAGTGCTCGAACATACCAATCATGAAAGTGTGGCACGATTGTTAATAGCTGGGCTTACAGTTGGCCCGAGGGTGTATTCAGCAACACCATATAACGTCGAGAGTTGGTTTTCATTATTCAAACCAGTATTAACATACCAGCAACAATGCCCCCCCCCGATAATATAGTATAGTACCCGATACTAAACTATATATCAAACTAACGTAAGGTAAGAAAAACAATTTCACTTAATCTAATGTAGGCATGCTATTATTGCTTTATATTTTAAATGTTTTACTGTTAGTCAAACATGATATTTAATATCAGTTTAGAATATTATATATTATTCTGGTGTTACATATTTTAATATAATTTTGCCTGTTTTCCTTATGTAAGTATGTATGTACCCCCTTTGACAAAGTAGAAGAAGAAAAAGAAAAAATAAGAAGAGTCATCGCCAGATTCTAGGTGTCGATCGGATATCTTAGGAGACGCTCGTAAACACTGTGTTCACTAGAGCATGCAGCGTGTGCACACTGCAGTGGGCGCTTTGCCTGTAAACGTAATGGACAGTAACATAAGCATCTGGAAAGAGAACGTTAGGTTAGAGTAGCGGTGATCGAGCACTTTATAAGGCATTGTTCTTCTGCGTAAGGTTCTGGGCTCAAATCCGACACAACAACAACAATAATAATAATAATAATACTTATTATTACTGGTTTTATCAGTGTATATGTAGAACATTATGTTGCCTTAATATCATATTATATTTTAAGTATTATTTACGTTTTATTTCAGTACCTATGCACACGCAAAACATTATCACGAAATAACGCATTCTTCACAAATAACTAAATAAATACGTAAACAGAAAAACACATACAAATAAACACAAATTGATATCGTGTATGAACCCTCAGCATCTATAACTGCTCTCAATATTCGGGGCATAGATGTCAGATTTCTATAGTGGAGAAAGGCTACAGGAACGAGAGGCTACAACATCCCAAGCTTCTTGAATTTTTGCCTATAAGTCATCTTTTCTTCTTTTTGCATGTGCAGGGAATACATGTGCAGCGTATTTCATTTAGATGGAATAAATACTGAAGGAAATATTATAATATTCGTTATAATATTTTAACGTTAAAGCTTGCTATGTATGGGAAACAATATTACGAAACTATTTTGTCATACGCCACAAAAGTTTATTAATTAAAAAAAAGGAAATAAGTTCAGCTTCATTTCGGGAGGCGAACCTCCGCTCTTAATCAATATCACTGCACACTCTGCCACAGAGCTAACAGAACACACATAATAGACAGCGTCTGTAGTGCATGTCATATAACACAACTGCTGCAGTTCCAACATGGCCTTGCTGGTTACCTTGTGAACTCGCTCTGTAACGAGTAGAACTTAAAAGAATTTTGCGTTTAAGAGAGGATTCATTTTTTTTTGTCAAAAGGAGTACATATTTCACACCTTGTTATTACATACAAAACTAGGCTTTAATAATAACTGTGAAAAAACAATTATGTAGGGTATACAACACGCTCATTGAAGACCGCAGAACACCTAAGTTATTTAATGTGAGACTCGTGGTATTATTGTAATTCTGCAGAAATAGAATTGCTCTCTTCCTAATTTTGTAAATTCCTCATATGTAAAAGGGAATAAACGCCATATGTAACTTAGCACTACATAAAAAGTAAACATGCTACTTTCGGCAGTTTATAAATAGCAGTGAGAGAACCAGTGCGTTTAACTTTATTGCTGGCGGAGGACTTATGCCCCAGTGCTTCACCTCGCAGTGTATCGATTTGTTCACACAAGCAATAACGTCGGGTTACCCCTCATTCAGGGATATCAAAACGTGCACAGCTTCGTAAGATGCATTAAATGTTGCTACGAGCAATTTAGAAGCGATTTCCTTCAAATATTGTTCCTGTCATGACATCTTATATTATAACTTATGTCGAAGGTAATTACTGATAATTACTAGTTCACCAATGCATGATTTAAATATATAGTCATAATGAGATATAACATCAATAATAATAACAAAACCATAAACAAAAACAAATTTCTATAAAACCTATAACGAAAAACTAAGAAAATTTTCAATTTGTATGCTTGGAAGTTATGATTGTGCATTATTAATTTTTACAGATACATATTTTCAGCTGAAGTAAATACATCATTGTGGCAAAATGTTTGCTTGCATTACGTGTATCCATACTTCGGGAACGTTCCTGACTACTATAAAGTAAAGAACATCAAATTCTACATTCACTTCCATTACTAATCAAGAAAAACTAACATGAGAGCTATTGTAATAAAAAAAACTAAGTCTGAAATTACCTAGTTTATTACTCTGGTTTTTCGTGTGTAGTTTAACGAGACAAATTTTCATTGTTTACCATAAAAGCTTATCAGAATGCTGCCATGTCAGGTTAGAGAAAGATTAATTGATAAACAAACAAACAAATAAATAAACAACGTTGCTACTTATGTTTTTAGCAATAACATACTTCACATATGAAGTGGTATGTATTTGCGTGTAGTGCACTACTTCTGAGCTTTTAACTGATAGTGGCACCCCAGGGAAAGAAGATAAACATCACGCAGGACTTTCAATCGATTTTATATATATGTGCAAGAACGTTTATTTTCCGTCCACTAGCACAGCAAACTTCGTGCTTAAGGAGTACCTATCGAAAAATGAAAAGAAAATTCTTTTATTAAGGAAACTAAAAGCTATGACTGAAATAAGTGAATAACAATTCCATTGCCAGTTCATGATGTTTCTGGATGTAACAAAAGGAAAATCTCATTTCACTTGATGCACGAGATTTTTTTTTAAGCATTGCGCATGTCCCAACTAAGGCGTTCTAAAATGTTAAAAAATCATAAAAAGCACAGTTTACAGGATGCATGAAGGACCACGTCTTTTCTCTCTGCGTTCTTCTGTTTAGAAACCTTTCTGGAGATATCCGTGCCACTGAAGCCCGTTACGATGCGTTTTAAACACTGCATTGCTAAAATATTACAAACTGACGTCGTTTGTTTCGCAATCAAAGATAAACAAACAATTGAAGTGAGATATAAAAACTTGTGCAGTTAGAGAACAGTTGAAGATAGCTATTAAAACAGGTAGGAACAGCTTGTGCCAGCACTTTGATGTTATTCCTCCAAGTTTGGATATACTTCCCAATGAGTTCATCTGATGTCGCGGTTATCGCCGCCACTTACATATGTGTTGAACGAACAGCTGTTAAACGTAGAAGCTACAGATTCATAAATTGTAAATTTATGTAACTAAAAAGTATTTTTTTCTTTTCAAAATGTACATTAAATTCCAATAATAGGTCAATTATGTTGACCAACACATCAATTAAGGTGAACAAATCGTATTTTTACTCTGGTTTTCAGTATGTTTTTTTTTTCTTATTAGTGATTTCTGAATGACGGTTATTCTTTTTAAGCATTACTACTAATATTTTTTAATCATAAACCCCTACTTTATTTTTAGTTGAGAAAGTACAACGTTCAGAAATTTTAACGATTCTCATCTAAAACGTTAGGTTAAGAAGCTGACGAGCATAGCTTAGTATAATAATGACCGTAAATGACTGGTTTCTGAAAACCATATACTCGCGCTTTACAGCAGTTATACTATACGATACGGATTACTCAATAATAAAGTGGGGAAAGGAGAAGGGAATATCATAAAGAAATGTGAGTGATGTCCAGGAAAATTACTGTATTAAATAACCCTCCAAGAGTTAATTTTGCTTCACAAGTACCACCTAGAGTTGTTAATTTTTTTATACTCATTTTTTTGGTAGCATTTTACCACTGAATTATTGCCTAACATAATCTGAAATAATAATATGCGGTGGAACACTTTTCGGAATTTATTAGATTTTCCAGTAATGAACAAGTAGGAACTGGGAACTTAGGGGTCATTTGGACAGCATTATTAAGAGAAAGCATCGATTCATCATCGCAATTAATGCTCAGGCTTTAATTCACAGAGCGAGTAGGGTCAACATAACCGCCACAAAGCCGGAAACTTAAACCTTAGCATCACTAGTAAATATTCTGGAATGAATAGCTTCGACAATAATTATTATTACAGTTTCGATGTCATACACAGGCCTGATATGAATTAAAACAATAACAAATGTTCTCGGTTTGTATTTAGTTATTTCTGAAAACCATCTGAAGGAGGCTACAGATAGTACGGTCAATTTCCTGACGTGCGCACTCAGAATTCGATTTTGTGAAATGCCCAGGCCGTTCTTACTGTATAAAGGTTGATTCAGCTAATATTTGTACCACAAATGTTTCTGGAATGGAAGGTGCTATTGATATTCTATTTTCGCAAAATAGCAGTCTATACGCAGTTATTAATAATTATTAGAATGTATATTTCTTGAAAAAAGTCACATTTTTTAAATGGAACAATGCTTATTGACATCAAGAAAATAAAACTAGAGTAAATTAGAATGTCAAAGATGTTTCTGTATGGCAGCATTCTAATACAAGTAGTTTAAGAGCTGTAATATAATATCAACATTTTAAATACCCACATTTGTGTGCTCCAATTGAAATACAATTATGAGCCCTTGTCGAAACTTCAGTTCTGTGAAAGCAGCACATCAATAACACCTCCCATTTCAGAAATTTTTACCGTGCAATCTTTAGGTGATTCGCTCTGTATACCGTGATTAAAACACTCAGTGTGTTTGATTCTTGATTCTGCAGTAAAGTTATGTTATTACGCTACAAACGATGAAAAAAATAATAAACTTTGCAATCTTTATTATTAGAAGGCTGTGAAACTTATTAAGTACCAAATATACTCGTATGTTAAAATGAACAGTTTACCCTGCAATTTTCTATAAGAACTCGCCTAAAATTCAACGAATAACATGAACAGTGTTTTAAAAAGTAAAGTTTTTTTCACAAATCACTTTCTTTGTTTTATATATTTAAAACAAAGAAGTCAGCCTTCACAAGGAAACCCGTGGGTTTCCACTCTGCATAGCACTCTTCACAGAAAAATACTCGAACACTATCCAAAAGGACCTTAGGCGTGGTTATAATCTGCATTGCACCTAACAGAAATTAAGTGTATTATTCCCACTTGCATAATCTTTACATACAGGCCTTAATTTGTTGTCTGAGAAAATAGCAACTAGAGTATTCGGCTTTTACTGGGCCTCTGTCAAGCGGAAAAAATATCTTCTACCTTATCCACACAAGCAAAGCAAATCGTTAGACTGCTCTGTTTTGGCACATCTGTCTCGGAGGATAAATATTGAAATGTGTGTCTGGCAGTAACTTTCTTCGTGAACATCAAAGAACTCACTGAGTTGTGTGACAGGAAGGGGCAAAAATGTTTCTTATTTGAACAGAATTCGCATAAAGCAAAGAAAGGGGAGAAAATGTGAAGAAATGTGGAGCTGATGAAACAGTAACCAGGTCGTTCATATTCTATGAAGGGTTACCACAAAATACTTCCCCAAAATCCGAGTTGTCTTTGTAAAAGAAAGATTACTGAACGTCATAACAAAATGCACGCTCTATTTATTAAAATAGGCAGTTAATATGAAACAACTGGTATGTTTGACTATTTACTTAATTATTGTTCATCCTGCATTTAAGTTGAAACATCGTGCGATAATTAGCTTTGTGATTTTTAGAATAAATTTGCAACTATATCCTGGAAATGACACGTTAATAAAAAACCGCGTTTTTTTAACTGATACTATGGTTAAAAAGTTCTATCTATTCTACTTTTACCTCAAGATTTGAATTAAAAACGAAGTTAAATGTGAACAGCGCCGATACAAAATTAAATTACGATATAATTTGTTTGATTTATTTATTTAAGGACGCTTTTTAACAACTCAGGTCATCAGCGTCCCATTCTATTCCGGGCGTGAAACGGTTGACAAATTTTGCTCAGAGACCTCTTCTTTCAGGCTTGAGGTTCTTTTTGGTGCCGCAAATGTACCCACGGCTTTACTTCCCTTCCGAAGGAAGCCAAACTTAGAATTTTTACGCCGGAAAAAATCCACCGATCCTGGCCAGGTTTGAACCCGCGACCTTGGGTTTAGAAGGCAAGTATGGTTATCACTACACAACCAGGACCGACGCGGTATAAATGTTAAAAGGTTTTGGAATTTTTTTTTTGATATCCATTTATTTACTGCACTCATATAATACATATATATATATATATTTCTAAGTTTTTAATTCTCTAGCGTTGGTTAAAATCATAGAGTGCTGTTGACGGCTGAACAGAGCGACCTCTGGAACATTCTAAAGCGAACTGGTTGCTTCATCTTAGGAATCAAGTCGAAGCCACAGGGGCGTAAGTCAGTGCTGTATGGTGGCACCAGCACATCTTGAGTTAATATACTCATGTAAAATTATTATGAACGAGTTTCTTAACAGAGTGTTGCTGCTTTTTTCTCAAAGCTGGTAAAAAAGTTTGTTAATATGGCATAAGCGACATTATCTGATCCTGTTGCATCTTTTATTGCCACTGTTAACATTACAACCATCACATGTCATTTGCAGTTCATGGATTTGCTAAGACCGCAATTTGCAATGCTTTGGGATATCGGATTCAATTGTGCGACACAAGAATTAACAGTACCTTCCAGTTTTTTTTAATGAAAGGTTGCCCTTTTCAAGCCTTGTTTTGAATGGAGAGCTTCAGCGAGTGCTTTGAAAAGTGAATTACTGGGTGTCAAAATAGACACAAAAGGAGAATGTTTTGAACAGTTGAAATTGAATTAGAATAGAGAGAGGCTGTAGTTATGAGTAATACAAATTTTCCTGTTATTTTTATACGTCATAATATTAATTAAAAATTCTCTTTCGGTCATTTTTAACTTCTTTTTACAATTAACGCAATTTACCCCGATCATTTGGAACCAATCTGAACTTTTTTATAGCTTATTCAGATTTGTTAATTGTATAATATTATATTAATTATAAAACAAGAAGAACTATAGAAAATATTATAGTATATTAATAATAATTAGATGCATCACTCAATTCCTTTATGAAGAACTTAAGTATTTCGTCTCCTCTGTAACAGTTTTCGGTGCTTGTTAACAAGAATAAGAGGTTTAAACGCGGTATAAAATTGAAAAAGAATATTTCTGTTACTGCATATACTTTCAAGGAGTTAACTATTAATTTTCTCACCCCTGGCGGAAGTACTATTTTTCATTGCTTCTTTCTCATCTTTACATTTTAAATTTTTGATCTTGATAAGTGTTCTCCTCGGAAACAAACAAACCTCTTCATTTTGTGAATTTTATGCTAATTAGTATACTTCTCGTTTATTGCCCCTTGCAAAAATTCGCATTTAAATTCCTTTATTATTAAAAATATATTGTAAAGTTGCTCGCGTATAAGCACTCTTCTTTCTAAACCGGTCCTTTCTATCCGACTATATTCCCTGAAGCTCCTGGCGTTCCATGCCCTCTGTCAAAGGTCAGTGGGCAACGAATGCATTATAATAAAGGCAAAATTTGTCAGGGATGAGTCAGCCCTTTTATGCTTTTAATTAGTTTCTTTATTGTGAGGTAGGTCAACTGTCTTCGCATGAATGCTGCATTTTGTTAATGGTATTCACCATTCAGAAAAAAAAAAACATTTGAAATAAACTTCACCTGAGCAAGTTATCTACAAAAGGAATATCGACGGGTCTACATTGTCCCAGATCATTTAAATTTTACTTTTTAATTTCCTCCTATAATATACCATTTATCTAAATTTATGGTATCAATATTTTCATCTCTTTAGAATAACGGCCAATGAGTTGAAGCGGTTTAGTATGGCCCCGGCAATTAGAACCTAATTATGAGACTTGTGGCCTCACGTTGGCGCCAAATTATGAAGCTGTTTAGTATGCTCCGGCTCTGTGCCCCAGGTTGGGCACCAATTTTGAAGCGATTTGTTGTCGACGTCAAGTGGCCTCACGTTGCGATGGTAATTTTGAAGCGGGTTGGTAGATTGATTATTGACCGCTTTGGTGTTGCTGCTCAAGCTAAATGACAACAATTTCTCAGAATGAATTCTCTATTTTGTTGACTCGTACTCAAGGACTGGGAGAGAATTTCAATTGTGTAAATAAGCACGCGATGCAATGTAATATACATATATTGGTACTTTGTTATGTCCAAAATCTTTTGCGTCCTCTAGTGTTTTGCGTACGGTAGAGTTAAATACGCCGATACAAACTTAGTTGCCACGTGTGAAACTTATAGAGGAGTGCCGCGGAGCGTAAAACTGAAAACTGCTTAACTGATGTATGGGAACTGTGTAACTGATAACTGCTTCTCAGCTGACGAGGGAAGTATTGAAAGTTTTCGTGCCTAGGTCTGCCTCTGGTTTTGACGGTTTGTTCCGTGTGTTGTGGGGGCCCCCATGCAAAGAATGAGCTGCCGCTTTGAACTGGAAGGCTGATAAATCTAGGACCAAACTACACATAAATTACAAGTGACAGCACGTGGTTGTATTGGACGCTCCTGGCTGCCAGTCTTGAGCCCGCGCGGGTAGCGGGAAAGATAAGTCGGACTCCTAACACTTTTCCTTACACACGACGGTATAGTAGTCACGCTCACTTTTACAAACGGCAGCGGGGAAAACCGAGCATTATTCCATGTAGTGTGATTTTAACTAATGTATGAAAATAATTGCCGTGTTTGCTATGTTGTCCTGATAGCTGAATTGGTTAGAGCACAGTGGTACTAACCAGAATGTCATGGGTAGGATCTCCCTGGTTGATCATTTTGCTTTAATCTTCGTAATTTGTCTACACTGTTCCAATATAATATATGTTATATTTATGTTAAAACTTGTGTTAAAATAACGCACAGGTTTCAAATTTGGGTTAGGCTTAACTGTAAAAGTAATATATACAAAACTTCTGGTATTAAAAGCGTATACCTTTTCTCCTTTGATTATTATTTACTTAATGTATTACATTGATCCATTACAGTTTACATTTGATTTCGCTGTATACTGAATATGACTAACTATTAACATGCAACATAAGAAGTCACTTTTGCGTACGATTGCTGTGTCTGTGCGTTACGACTGTTCCATCCGCCTGCATTTGTTGCAGCACACTACCGCTTATCTGCATAGATGCACAATTCCTTGGAACTGGGCTTCGTTTTCACCGCTACCCTTCGTGAAATGAGGTACACATCGGTCTGTTTGTAATGGTTAAGCTCAGTAACCCGTACAGATAGTAACATGCTGGTGCTCCAGTCCCGAGCGGCAGTGTGACTTAAGAGATGTTCGCTGATAATTAGCAAGATGCGCACATAGGTAGGTTAGCTCAATGTCAGTAGGTTGGGGCGTCGTGCTATTAATGGGAAGATAGTGCTTTCGATCCACATGAAGCAAATTATTTCTCTCTCTCTTGTAGTCTTCATCATTTGTTTATATTGTTCTTAATAGAATAATTGTTACCTTTTACAGAAGTTGCTTTTTAAGGAGGACAACGCATAGGCTTCAATTTTAGGTTAGGTTAAGTTTAACAAAAAAAAAAAAGCATGGAAACTTAAAACTTAAAGTGCTAAAGCGTATTTTGGTAGCGGCTTCTGGCCCGCTTCTTCCGCTGCCAGCCAGGACTGCGGCATTGTGCTTTCTCCGCTGCCGTTCAGGACTGTCTATAAGGGAGATTTGCAATTCCTGCAGTGGTGCGAATATCTCAAGTTTCAAGCACGCCTCAAGATTCTTCAACAGAAAGGAGAATATTCGCAATGTGTTACAGGCAAGAGGTCTTAAATCCTATTCACGTGTTACAGTTTGCATTGAGCTATTTCTGCGATATAAAGGCGTTTCTTCTACGGTAAAAATACATTCAAAAGAAGAAATGGGTAAGTTTGTAATTAATTTAACAGACAATAATATTGATATAAATGAGACAATAGTGATAGTTGCAATGAGTTTGATCATGAAGTTTGTTCTTCAAACACCAGCAATGATGAAGGACCGAGTTCGAAACTTCAGTACAAAATACACCTTGACTTCAGGTCATTCCACGACGAAAAAACCATCGAGTTACTTAATACTTCCTCGTCCACTGGAAAAAAACCCACATAGAGACACTATTCTTAAATTACAGTTTTTCATTAATATTCAGTTCTTATTTCCAAGTTTCCGGGACATAATAAAATATTTCTAGTATGCTACAAATTACGCAACAGAGGGACCAACAGAGTTTGTAGTACCCATTAAATACTGCTTGGACACGGTGTGACAATGAAGTGCTGTTTCGTTAAGGGTGGTGTCAAAATACTTGTGTTTCATTACTACCAGTAATTTTTCCTGTTTGTCCGTTGAACATTAGGGTAAGGTGTACTAATTTCAGATACTTTGCGTTAACAATATTAATATATTTTGGATTAATAAAGCAATAAAAACCTCTCTAAAATAAGCAAAAAAACTTCAATATGTTGATTATCTATATACAAATTCTTAACAAATAAGTGCACATTTTTAAAGTATTATAGCGGCTTATTTTGAATCATTTAACAATGTCCAACTATAGGCTTCAAAACACACATAGCGAAAGACTCCGCCTCGCCGGCTCAGCTGATTACAGTATACCCCCCCCCCCTCTTCGCGCAGCTCACCCGCAGGGATGTCCAGCCACGCTACATTGTTTGCGTAATATACAGAATTCCAACTTCGATTTTGGGATGTTGCAGTAGAAAGAAGCAGCTCATTTTTTTGCATGCACCCCCACTGCCTAACTGCATGCCCGTATGTGCATCTGAGAATCGAGTTGTGTTTCATCGCGTCTGGAACTTAAACTGCGCTGTCTCGCTGTGTGTAAATTTTCAAACTGCGTGCTTCTTGTTGTACGTTGCCGCGTGTAGATCTTAGTACTGCGTCTCGCGGCGTGTAACGCTTCAAACGGAGTAAAAACTGGGTGTATCTTGCCGCGTGTTAAAGTTAAGAATGCCTGCCTGTATTGCAGCGTGTGGGAACAACAGCAGAGCAAACGCTTCCTTATATATTACATTCAAGTTAAGTGATCGTTGGCTTAACTATTGCCACGCGGTCGCAAACACACGCGCAGCTTTCGCGCTTATCTTTAAAAGTTGAAACATACATTTTTCATTGGCTGGTTCAAGTTTACCTTTTACGTGTACCTTTCGCTATTTTTGAAAGTTTAAAACATTTTATTGTCATTGGTTAGTTTAAAGACTAACAGTACAACGCCTGCCGGGGTCAAAGTTCCATACGTATTTAAAGGTCCTTCAGTTTATTAAACTTGCGACGTTAGTCCATTAAAAAAAGGGAGAGGGAGGAGCTTCACACGCGACCCTCGGGTTTATTCTTATTGTGTAGTTTTATGGCCGTCTTGTTGGCTTTCCAAATTTCCGTAAGCGAAAATCATCAGAGACTTTCTCTGTATGATTCTTACATTGAAGTTGAAGCTTATGACACACACACACACACACACACACACACACACACACACACACAGATATATATATATATATATATATATATAGTATTTAATTAATAATTACAATGTAAAAATGTGATTATTTGACTTACATAAATATACATTATAATTATTTTTATTGGGGTGGATCGGAGGAATTGTTACAGAGTTTAAAATCTTCCCCCCACAGGTTTCACAATTTTGAGACTATTTTGTGCTGTTGCGGCTAAATGCCACATCACATAAACAATATATTTGCTCAGAATCCAAATATGTTAATAGCTGGAAGCCTGTTCAATCCTGATCCCCTTAGAGGGCAAGTTCAATAATTATTTTGCAGATTACAATCATTTCACACATAAATTAAAATTCTTGAAATCACAGGGGTCATGTATGGATAAGAGCGTTTTATTCATAGGATATAGTCCGATACAAGTTTGAAAAAAGTCCACCGATAAAAAGTTGCACGCCTAGAGTGTAAATGCTTTATTGTTAATCAAAACGTTTTTATTTTTTTTTTCTATTAGTGCTTGCTTTGTAGCTCACATAGACAGAAAATATTAGTGTGTACGTTATCAAACATGCTTACAGTTCTTAAAAGCATTGAAGTTTAGCCTATTTTTATATCATGAGCATTCACGGTAAAGTAATGGAACATCAAATATATTTTTCTGTAATTTAAAATGTTTTCAAAATAAATTTAAAATTTATGAAGTATGCCAAAATAAATAATGGATGGGTTAAGAAATATTGAGCCTGCCATGGCGAGCCAACCTCAAATGTGCATACAGCCAAGGCAACGGTGAGCTAGATAATGAAGGAATACTGACGTAGAGGGGAAAGAGAAAGACATAAAATGATATCACAACCCATAGGTGTTGTCTATTTCAACGTCTATGTGAGCACAAGGGAGCGTTTTTTGCCGTCAGGAAGGACAATGTGTGCAACAAAGAACTGCAATATTAGAGCCATACATACATACATACATACGTACATACATACATACATACATACATACATACATACATACATACATACATACATACATACACACACACACACACACACACACACATACCGGTTTCATTAGGAAAGCGTAAGAGTAATTTATAGCTAATTTTTCTGATGTAGGTGGTTCCTGAAAAGAGCAGAATACAAAATTGGGTGAATAAGTAGCTAACAACAGGTTCACTTGCGAACCAGAAAAAAAGCAAGAAAAGAAAGGAAAGCCTAGTCACATTCTTCTTAAACTTGCTAGATCGAGAATATTTAAACACTTAGATGATACGTAAACTGATGAACAGGCACAATGCTTGTTTTTGTTTACGAAGCGAGGGATAGTTTTTCGTGGGGCACGTTGTATAACGCTTCGAGCACTGAAAATTCTTCATTTTAAATCAATGGTATGTAATTGCATATCATTTTGGAAGGCTAATTCTGCAATGGGAGCATCAAGGGTTTCAAAACTTCTTTGAGGTTTATTGTTGTTATTTTGCTTTATATACTGACGCTCTTTAACATTTCAGGTTATCAGCGTCCCATTCAATTCAGCGCATGAAACGGACGGTACATTTTGCTCAGAGTCCTCTTGTTTCAGGCTCTAGGTTCTTTTTCATGCCGTAAATGTACGACACGGGACCCACGGCTTTACTTCCCTTCCGAAGGAAACCATACTTAGGATTTTTACTCCCGAAAAATCCATCGATCCTGGTCGGGTTTGAACCCGCGATTTTGGGTTTAGGAGGCCAGTATGGTTACCATTACACCACCAGGACCGACTTTTGTGGTTCATTGTATTTATCTTCCTGATAACGCAAAAAAAAAAAAACTAAAACAATGACAGCTGAAAGTAATATTTCATAAATAGCATAAATAGATTTGTAGTATACAAGAAATGTGTTATGAACACAAAACACCTCGACATGGTAGCAAGAACCTTAGCTGGCATCTCTGCAGAATTCGAGAAAAGAATGGAAAGACTGTACCTAATAGAGAGAAGGAATGTAAGGAATGCGGGTCTTCGTCGCTTAAGAGCAAATCAACGTTAGCACTTGCGAGTGGTGAAGAGGCTCTAAGCACATCGTTTTGTTTTCCATACCGAAACACTTTTCATCTAGTCTACACCGCCCACTGTTCACCGTGTTTAGTGCGGATCAAAGGACTTCAAGTACTTTCAAGTGTCCTAGCTACCTGATGCCCATCTGTAACTATTGCTAGCCGTAACAATCACTAATGGGAATCACACCAGCTTCTAGCACTCTTCTGACATTCCAGCACCGGAGCTTTTCACACGCCTAATTCTATTTTATAATTGAAAGAAAAATCTTTCCTGCGCATACGTATAAAGCTGTTATTTATGAAAATCTGAAGTGGAAGTTATTATATTTTTAACTGTCGTTAATGAGCTTGCAAACCTATATTATTTCACAAATTTTCCTGCGGAACTGCAAGAATACGATTTAGGCGAGACACATACGTATCGAAACCTTTCAATTTTGATTAAAAAATCCAGAATTATGCAAACTTAACAGGAATGAGAAGATATATGTTGCTATGTGCAAGTTATTGCCATAAATTTTCTAAGTACTATCTTATCTGAATATTAAAATATTATATTATTATAATACAAATTTTCTACATAAAATAAATTATGCATGATAGATTGAATAATGGTTTTGAAAACTGCTTTATATGAACGTTCTAATACGATATGAAATAAGGAAGTCGAAATAAAAAAGAGCTGTTACATTACCTGGTGAGGATCTGGGGTGCAGGAGGATTTTTGGTACTTGAGCCTCTCTCGTGGCTGATCATTTGTATTTACACACCTAAGGGACACCTACGGGAGGAAGGGAGGAAGCGAGGGTAACATCGCCGGTCAGGATCTACAAGTGATGACTGCGTGGACGCAGATGGTGTCTTAACATGTTTATAAATGGAACACCAAAACGCTGGTGGAACTACCAGTTGTTTGAGCTCCTCAGAAGGTTCCAAGCCACCGCCACACCGCACCAGCCCACCTAGGCCCGGAACTTTTGACCCTGTAACGGAACCAACGGAGTGAAATTATATGAAATGGGAGAGAGAGGTGTAAACATCCATTTCATTATTCGTGTAACTGATATGGGGAAACGAGGAATAATAGCAAGATCAGGATGACTAGCTCAATGGGAATTGAACTCGAGACCGCCCGAATGCGAGTCTCAAATGTTACCGCCTGAGCCACTTTGTCCGGTTACACTGCATGTTAACAAGAGTTCCGATTATGCTACTAAAGAACACGCCCTGTTCACTGTAGGCACTGGTCCATCGTCATTTAATTTCTTCATGCGCTCGCTTTTCTCTGCTCTGCCACCCAAGCACAAACACGGTGTCTTAAAACAGCATTTGCGGGTTTAGTTTATTGCCATAGAGAAAGCGGTTAATGAGGCGACCGTTCTCTCTTAACTGCAGCGACAAAGAAATTAACGGATTAAAAAAACCCTCAAGCAAGCGATTAAGGGTGTATCACAATCAGTAACTAAAATATCCCAATGAAACCTAATTTAACAAAGGGCTTAATTTATGTACTAACATTTGTAGCCTGTTTCGAGGCTAACACGCTTATGTTTTTCTACTTTCATCTATGAGATAGTAGCCTCTCACTGGCTTCTACTATTGTCATTTTGCTACTGTGTGATGTAGGCAACACATTCTTTACACAGGAACAAAGCTCAAAGACCTAGTCCCAAAAATGTATGAGCATAGGGTATTGTGGAAGCTAATAAAAGGGTAAATGGTCTGTAATCTTCATCTGTGAGGTCTATGAAATCTGATAAAATATCTTCCTTTTTCCTTGGTGCAGTGAATTGAATTACCAGTGCTGAAGACATGAACTAGACGCCCAGGGACGTAGGGACGTAGCCCTACAGAGTTTTATTAACTACTTAATTATTAAACTCGCTTGGCTGAGAAAATGAGAGGAAACATCTTAAATCAAACTCCTGAAAATTATCTGAATCACATTATTAACTTATTACATCATACAGTTCACCAAAAAGTCATACAATCAATGTATACCTCAATGAAATAATTATTTAATATTCCTGAGTTGATCTGTAGAGCGGATGAAGAAGATATGGCACGAGGTCTGTTCTTCTTGGAAGCATTACTCGAATTATTTAACCTCTGGAAGAGTTCGTCAAATTTTACTTCTTAGGTGGGGATACTCTTGACATTCAATCATTTCAAATTAATGACCGCTCTCTTCTAGAAGCTTGCATAACGCGCTATAAACCGGCGCTTCTAAGTTCCATTCACCTCAATAATATTAAATCAACAAATAAGTACTCTGCAACAATTTAAACAATGCATATTGCACAATATTACATAGTAGGATCCACTGCATCAAAGGTATCAGAAACAGATAAAGTGCTGCCAACTTACCAGCCAAAAAGTTAATGATAAAAAGGAACATTAGTAATTCTTTCATTAATTAACGTCAGATGCTAGAAATGCTATAAAGGGCTTATAATGCTGCAATGATGACCTGCACAAGTTTCCGTTTGTTTTGTTAGGAAGTTGCCACGTGATGAGACATTAATGAAGCGTAGCTGCTCAAAACCATACGGTGCCTTTCGTGAATATATCAAGCGTTACTGTCAGGCGACCTGCTTAAATTTGTCGTCCTTCAGGAAGTTTTGCTTTACCTGTTCTACTCCTACCTTCTCTTCTTTTATCTTCTCCTTTTTTTCCTTCGATTGTTCAACTTTATACCGTAAAATATTTGCTGTATTGTTTCACACTCCAGTTGAACCGACTAGGCAAATAAAGCGGGTTTTGTTTATGCATTTCTGAAGCAGATGGCACGATGAGATATGACGTTAACTGCAACAAGAACGTTTTCCTTGTTAACAGCTACATGTGATTTGCCAGTAGCTTGGACATTGAGCAACTTAAAAGCAAGTACAGATCATTAAAGCATGTTTAATGATGTAAAGGACATTGTGTAGCTTTGTACGGTCAAAAGCTATTGAAAACTGACATACACAGAAAGCGAATATTGTAACCTGCTGCTCTCCAGCACACAGAAGTGCAACAAGAGCTGTCATATTCAATAAATCTGTATATATGCTAACGTTCGTTCCTCGGAGGCACATAACCCCTCTGGTGTTCGCAAAATTATTTATTAATGTAAATGAAGCTTTCATAACATTCGTAAATAAAGGAACATTTTTAATTTTTTCCTATTTTTTGTGTAAAGACAGATATGTTAATTATTTTCTGCTATTCCACAGCAACATGTTGGTGAAATAATAATCACTGTCTCTTGCAAATAGATGGTATTTAGATGATATTTTTTACAAAAATTCACATATCATATAGAGAAAGAGCAACTGCTAGCTAACCCTATACACTTACCAATATTTAGGGTTTCTAATCTTAAATTTAATGCAAGCGTTCCAACATTTAGCAGCTAAATTTTATTAACTTCACTCTCAATAGTGTGAGTTAAGTTTAATAAAACATTATAAACAAAGAACTTAAAAGTCACTCACAGTAGAATTTTGCTGCGATAATGATTTCTTATATTTTCTCAAACTAATGTTTAAGCATAAAATGACATTCTTATCAAACTTGTGAAACATTTAAACAAAGCATTTGAAGGACATTAAAGGAACGTTTCCTCAAGTGCTATGCATGAACATTTTGCATCAGTCTTTACACAGAAAAAAAAAACACATTTGTGTAAATTACAGTTTGCTTGTGTGTCTTCCTAAGCTTCTCTTTTCTATAAAAATTGAGTAAAATAATAACATGCCCTGGTACTTGTTTATATACGTGACTTTGTAGAAGTACAGAAACGTGTAAGGCTGTTAATATGCATATGGCGTATCACATTCACATAGCTCCAATCAAATGACAAGAAGCAGGGATAGTTCGAAGGTCACCACCATGCAGTGTAATCCATACATAGACGTATCCCACTAAACAACTGGAACATTATTGACGTTGGTGTTTTGTGCTATTGCATGTAATTTAAGAACCAGAGTTTTATTATTTATTCTGTAAAAGAGTTCTAGGCTTTCCCTATAGTTTCCCATAGAAACTATTCCATACTGTAAAAACGAGCATAAATGAATAAATAAATGCGCCTTGATTATTTTATAAAAAAGACGTGTAAATTGAGAGCGCGGGAGAATGAAATTTTCGGAAATGCACCGGCAGGTTTGGAGGGCTATTGAAGTTATTTCATGTCGCAATTAACCCTTTAGTGCATAATCATAAATGAATAACGATAAGGAAATTTTAGAGCTTACAACAAGAATGCAATAATTTGCTGTTTGTGAAAGTGCATATACGCTTCTACATTGTATTTTCTATTGATTTTGTACATAGATTTTACGTTATTAATTTGTACTATTGACAAATTTCATGTTTTTATAAAGGTTCCTGTATTTGAAAAATGAATAGTTTGGACTTTCAAATAATCTAACTTATTATGTTATTGAACAATATAAACTTTTTATAACTAAAACATTGAAGTACTTAAAATAATTAATTGTATTAATAAAATTTAAAAATAAATATGAAGCTAAATGCTAGTATGATAATTATATGCCATAGAATTTATCAATCTTTCATGGAGCTATGGCATTTGAAAGAGATATCATAAAAACTTCATGATGTGAAATATATTGATGATAAAAGTATAGCAAAAAAATTATTGAGAAAAATGTGTTTGAAATTTAAATAGTATTTGCAAAATTGCTAGGTTTAGCGTAAGGTTACTTAATGCAAGTTTCCTTGCTTAGGCAATATCTGTGGTTATAAAGATTAATTTAAAACAACCTATTCGTATTTCTAATTACTGTATGCTCAAATATTGAACGAATATGAATTATTATTATTATTGTTGTTGTTGTTGTTGTGTTGTTTTTGTTATTAAATCCATTTATTCATAACATATACCACTGCATAAGTCACAAAAATCGTTTTTTATAAACCATATTCGTTCCATCATTACGAGCTCAAGCAGTAACGGGCGTTACACAGCTCAATATTTGCGAATTTTACTTAGTTTAGTGCTATGATCAGTTTATTTTATTTTATTTTTAATTTTCAGTTATGTTACAGATTCTGATTCAGGCTACTCCTGCTACAAGAATAAAAAAAACACACCAAAAATAGAAACACGTCAACTAATGAAATAAATAAGTAGGTAAATCTCATAAGTAAATCACTGTTATTGCATTGTACAAATTGATACAGTTGAATGCATCTCCCCATCCAGCAAAACCGCACATAACATCACACCCTTCACCCACAACCCAGCCGACAATTCGGTAATTGATGCAATGAGTTAATGTTGCACATAATTATAGGCAGAGCATGTAGGTCATTACCAATCACTAGGCAAGTGCCTGCAGGAGCAGACAACCTGCATTACTAGCGCGAGAGTTGGACGCTCTAGTGTCGTAGGGGCTTCTGAAAGGAAATGCATCGGAGCGTGAAGCAACGAGGTTTACTCTGTGTGCCTTGTTAGCGGTGGGCAACATTTAACAGTTGATATGCCTCGCTTATCTCTAATATACTTGTGTCAGTTAATTGAAAGTCACATAGAATAACAATAAAATAATACTAATAATTGAAATAACAATACTAACAAAGGAGACTATGTCTCCAGAGGAAACTGGCAACAATAACAGGACAAAACTTAGAATTTTTTGTACAAACATGCACATAACATTGTTGACAATAAGTCATTTTCCAGCGAATAATAAATTTGACGCATCATCTTAGCAGTAATTATAACAAGAAAAAGGCAATATATATTTAAGAGAAAAAGTTTTACTGTACATTCTGTGCAGAGAGTCAAATTATACCAGCAAGAAAGGAATTACATTATTTTTAACAAATATAATAATATGACAGAAATATAAAGTTAAAGTTATAGCATTCATGAATTGATAAAGAATGATATACAAAAAAAAAAAAGAGAGAGAGAGAATTGTACAAGAACTGAAAATTCGCGCTACATTTTTGTCTGCGGCGAACGTGCTTCAAGTAGCGTTTAGGGTTGATGTAGGGGAAAATAAACTGTTCTTTTTAATTTATGAAACAAAATCACTTAAACCTTAATGAAAATCATAACTCTCAATTACGCAATTCATTAAGGAATAGGAGATCGATTTCCGTTAGAAAGTTCGAAATATAGATCAATATTCGCTGTGCAATAGAAAACTTGATATGCTGACGCACTATGCAAACAACAGTCACCCACTAACTGCGCAATTACTGGTGTGAACTAGCTTGCTAAACATGTAGCTGCTAGTTCCTGTATGGATAGCAAGAACTATGCCGCCCGAGTGGTCGATACTTACGCAGCTCAACCTGTAGTGTTCAATGTTCCTCTGATAGATCTGGTTATTAAGTTGAATTGTTCATACTCACCCTGTCTATACTAAGATTGAAAAATACGTGGTAGTTACGTGAGATTTCTGAGTACTTAAAGGAGTCAAGATGAAAAGTATGGCCTTCACTAAAATTGTACAATAAATGGCGATTCATAAAATATGCCTAATGATATACAACTAAAATATAAAAGTATGCTGTTTTAAAAATTCACTTCTTTCTGACAAAAATATTTTGTGAACGCCTTTGTCCATAATATAGAACTGCTTCATTTGCCCTTGTGCGCTGAAACAGAAAAATTTCCGGGTAATTTCGCACATATAATACATATACATAATTAATATTTATAATGAATACAGCTGTTGTTCACAAAATGGGTTTATTTTTTCTTTTCCGCTTGCAAATGTGCTAATTATGAAGCTTCCGCAACATCTCTTGGTGTTTCTTTTGTGATGCAAAAATAAAATAATGTTTGTCATAGAAAATGCTCCAGGACTATTTAACGTACATTCCATAGCAAACATTGTAACACTAAAATAAGGTAGAAAAAGGATATCAATAAACAGTGACCAAAGACAAGAGAGTTGGAGAAATATTTTAAAAAATATTTTCATTAAGTATAAATGTATCGGGCCACCTCCTTGGTCTAGTGGTTAGCGTTGCTGACTGCTGCCAGGCAGGCCCAGGTTCGATTCCCAGTACCTACTTAGGAATTTTTTTAAGATAGGGAGGTCGGAGGACAATTGGGACGCTGCCTGATGGAGAGGTGGCGATCTCGGATCTAGTAAGCCGCGATATAGCGATCAGCGGTATGCGGTGTGCTGATTACCTGCCCCCCCCTGCAATACTGCACTCTACCAATGAGATCATGTGGTGGAAGTTGAAGACGCCGTGATCGTCGCGGTAAAGCTCAGGGTTCACAGAGAAATGTACGCCAACATTTGAGAGCTCTGGCGCTTTAAATAAAGAATTTGTATCTCACGGAAATGATAAATATGAGTCAAATCACAAAACTTCAACATCGGCGGCGTTGTTTTCTTACACATCCTGTTCAAATGTGCATCGAGCGCTAACACTTGGGAATCACATTCTTCACCTTGAGATTTTCTGTATTTTCCCATGGTCACAAAGGCTGTGCTGGGGCGGATGTTCACTTTTCACATTTCAAACGGCCACTCCTTGTATCCTCACCTCGGATGTTCATCTCCTTGCCACTCTTGTATGCATCACCTCGGATGTTCATCTCCTGGCCACTCTTGTATGCATCACCTCGGATGTTCATCTCCTGGCCACTCTTGTATGCATTACCTCGGATGTTCAACTCCTGGCCACTTTTGTATGCATCACCTCGGATGTTCATCTCCTGGCCACTCTTGTATGCATTACCTCGGATGTTCATCTCCTGGCCATTCTTTGTATTCACCACCTCACTCTTTTCTCCCATAGATGCTCCCCTTTGGGGAATAGGTACAAGGACCCTATAATGGCCATGGTGCCGCAAATATCCACCCATGCGTTCCTACTCTATCCTGTTCAAGAGTAGGGATTGGTATAACGTTTCTGATCTTCATTGTCTCCTTTTGTGCCGGAAGTTTATCTTACATTCAAGTGGCGTCCTTCTTCCAGATTAGTCCTGAGTATGCTTTATAAAATACTCAACGAATTTCTACTGCCGATGTTCTTGAAACCGGATTTTCATGCTCTCTCGCATTACAGAGGGTTAGTTATGCAATATGGCGTACATTAGTATTGCCGAGTTGGATCATTATCGACGTGAAATATTATGGTCTTATGCGGAATTCGCTTAAGAAACAAAAAGACATAGAATGTGTTTTATCAAGAGATTGTTAAAGTTAGCAAGCTACTATGCTACTTTAACATTCAAACTAACCAACATTCTGTTTGATCAAACAATGTTAACTTTAATAACGTATTAAACCTGCACTTAACTTGAATTATTTTATTCTGTTCTCTTTGCTAACGTTTACTTTTTGTAGAATTGGCAACCATCCTTTGAAACGTAACGCTTATTCTTGTTACACTTCATTATTACCTTTTATAGAATTTTTATAATAACCAAAATTGTATATAGTGCTTTGACTACAGCAATGGAATATACTTATGAAGAAGTTCTTTGTTTTTCTCTGTTTGTAGTAACTCTAAATACATATGTTTGAGCTTTGTATTACTATACAATTTTTCATCCACGATTCGCCTTCTGCTTATGACGCACTATTTCAGTCGTGTCAATATGAACATGCTGGGCAGTTATGGGTATAATTTATTCTTGTTTTTTGGTTTTATAATACATATACTTTGCAACAAATTTGACAACGCAGCAAGTCTTAGATATCATATTTGAAGAAGCAAATGCTCCTCAGGCTGATGCAGTTTATGCAGCGCACCCCGATCCAGAAGTTCTCACAGATGACAATTCAGGGGATGGCGGTGAAGGGGGAATTTCAGATATCTTAACTCGCGACACCTCCGAGCTGAAGTCGATCTAAAATTGACAGAATCGCAAATTGAAACAGAGTCGAGGAATGCCGATCATAGAAACAGAAAGAGGCACAAAAGCGCGTTAAAATGATAGTTCTTAGGCTTTCAATTAGAGAGTTAAAATCTTCCGGGTCGCTTTGCCGTGGTCCATGGTTTAATATGCTACCATAGCTTTCACCAGCTGCTGCGGTTGGCATCATCAGTGAACGATGAATAAAAACTATCTGTTAAAGACAAAAATTGTAATATTTTGAAAGTTTTTTTTAATTCAAAGGTTTGCACATATTCTGACAAGTCCCTTTTGCAAAATTTCCACTTTCTTTTTGATGACGACCTCATACAATTGCTAAATAAATAATTACGCAGTATTTAAGAACTAATATGACTTGTGAAGAAATGAGATGTTTGATTGGTATTCTCATTCTAAGTAGTTATTATTCTCTCCCTGATAAAGGGATATATACGGATTACAATCTAGACACAAAAATGACTTTGTATGCAATGCCATCGTATTGAACAAATTCTCACATATTTACACTGTACTGACAATAAAATATTTGAGAAGAAAAAGAAGAGGTGGAAAATTAAACCTTTCATTGAAAGAATAAGAGACAAATGCAATGCGCCTTTTGTTCCACAGCAACAACCATCTTATGACGAATCAATAATAAATTATTTTAGCAGACATTCTTTCAAGCAATTTATTAAGGGGAAACAAATGCGATTCAGGTATAAAGCATGGTGTACTACAGCTGCCTATTTTGCAAACTTTTCATTTTACGTAGGAAAATCACCAAAGACAAATAAAGTGTACGAAGAACACCATGGATAGGAAGTGCACCACTCATTCAGACGAGAGATGGTTTCACAATGAAAGTAAAATAATTGCTGTCCCCTTTCTGCTTTTACAGGATTTGATGTTCTATCTTTCCTTAGATAAGAGTAAGAGGATGACTAAACAGCTACTATTATTCCATCAAATCAAGAATTTGTAAAAAAAAATAAATAAATAAAAAAATAAAGATGTACTCGGAGTATTCACTTTGATGCTGTTGTCACAAAATGGATAGATAATTCTGTGATTACTGAGGAGGGAACCTGTGATCTGTGAAGGAGAAGAAGACCATTCAAGTATAACGTCATCAAATTATTACACCAAGTAACAAATACACTGGGGGAGTGCAAAACATTGCCATCGCAATAAGAAATGATATTGAGCGTTACTTCGATGCCTGTTTGGCATATATGAAGAAAGGAACAAGAGCTAGGAATACTCAGTTTGCTTTCAGCAGAGAAATGGTGCAGGTTTGTCTGAAGAGAGTGTGTGAATCCTATAAAGAAACAGGAAGGTCTTCTACTAGTCCTTTATATATACAAAGTGCATGTCACAATTTATATAAAATATGATGGTATAATACACTACACCCAGATAAATGTGTAGGACCGTGCTGCAAAGAGAGACCATCTACAGTTTGCACAAAATATGGGAAATGTTTGTGCATGGATAGTTTTGAAGCATACAATGAGCGTCTATAAATTAAATACTTGGGTATTAATATCTGTTACATAATGGTTTTGCATGTAAGTGCCAGCGTGTCCACAGGAACACGTTATATTTAAGGCACAATTTTAGAGGGGGAGGTCAAATAATATTTTGTATCCATTATTTAGATGTATTGTGAGCCAATAAATAGACTATATACTAACATTTCTCATTTTGAAGAATTTAAAATTAATGAATTTATTAAAACTTAACAATTGGAAAATGGCGACTAAAATCAAGTTGTAGATACCGAAATTCTATATTTGTGCTTTCAAATGTGGTTCCTTACAGAGGAAGAGCTATAAATTGCTATGATTTTGAAATTTTTTTGTGGAAGAAAAAAAAAAAAACAAACACTTTTACAAAGGTACACAATGTGAAAAGAAATCTTCATAAGAATGTGAATGAAATACGAGATAGGTTACAATATGCTACACAGAGACATGTCTCTCTCGTTCTCTGTTATAGGTTACGTTAAGCGTTTATGCCGCTAGTTCTTATCATTTTAAAGGTGATGGAATTTGGGAATCTAAAGGTTTAAGTAGCAATTATCGTACATTTATCGTATTTGCAAAGACTACTTTTCCGTCACTTTTCAAGTAATCGGCGATCCTAACCTGTATATTAGAAACTGTTTGTAATGTGAACTCGATCAGTACATACTTTTATCTCTTTATTGTACAATATTGAATAATTCCCACTTCAGAGCTCAGCTCGAAATGGGTGTCCAGTTATATTATGAATGCTGCCTTAGTTTAACATATTTGGTTTATTTAGGAACGCTTTTTAGCTTTTCAGGTCTCCAGCGTCTTCTTCAATTCAGAAAGTGAAACGGGCGATAAATTTTGCTCAGATTCTTTCAGGCTTGAGATCTTTCACGTGCCGTAAATCTACGAAACCGGACCCACGGCTTTTCTTCCCTTCTGAAGGAAGGAATTTTACTCTTGAAAAAATCCATCGGCCCTGGTCTTGATTGAACCCGCGATCTTGGGTCTAAGAGGCAAGTGTTATCTTAAGAAAATATCTTTAAACGCCTTAGGTATATCCTGAAACGAGCTCACAACAGGCGTAATATGGCATACATCAAGAAACGCAACGAATAGGAAGAATGATATGCGTATAAAAGGCTTTTTGTTTTAAATTAGGATTACAAACATGATTTCAAAAACATTAATAATAAATGTGGCATCAGCTGTATTAGATAACGTTATAGAGGAGACGTGATTGACTGCCCCCAGTATTTCTTTAAGCTTCCTAACTCGACAGTTAACACTAATTTTAAAATTCAGACAATGTTGTGCCCCTGCTTCAGCTTTCATTTCATATGTCATGTTTATCAATAAAGATAGGCATTCGTCGAAAGTTTAAATCTCAAGGTTTTGTCATCGTCTTCTCGATCAGGGGACCTTAACAGTGTGTTAATTAGCATTATGCTGGAAATATACACAACTATAATCATAAACCTTAGAAAATATCATATCTTGTACCTCTGAAATGACACGTAAATGTATCGTGAGAAATAGGTGATAAATGCCAGTCAGCGATGTGTGATATTCAGTTGTTTCCCAAAGTACTCGGGAAACAATATATTAACGTATCGGCAGTATATACTTTATATTTAAAATTTACTAAAAAGGTAAACGCCGTAGAGACTTACATAACAAAAGAAACTTCGCGACTGGAATTTGCTTTAACCTGAATCGGTGCTGTCAACCTCGTGGACATGAAAATCGCGTAAAAGTGCTTGAAAGGTTCCATTTTATGATGAAATGTCTCACAATTTAAAATTATATTTGATATTATTATTATTTAATATGATATATTTGTACAAAATTTGGATTTAATATGTTAATCTGATGAATTGATAAGCTAGGTCAGTTTTCCCTACCTCCCAAAACGACAACGTAATGACATGATCTGAGAAGTACTTGCAGGACAGCTGAGCCTAGCAAGCGTATAGCAACTCAGTACTCAGTGAGAGGTTTGTATTTGTTCACGTGCTTTCCACTGCCGTGTCATTACGGTTGGTAACTAACAATGACTGATCAAAATACTGTTATTGGCGAGGCCATCAACGCCAACATTTTTACATGTAGTGAGTACGATACACGTGTACTATTTTATGGGTCTGTACAAACGATCCAATGTCGAAATTATATTTTTTGTATTTTACTGGAACCTTCATTAACATTCCTAAAACTTTAATATTTACTGTTAGAAACGTAACTGTTCTTATTTTCCATTTTCAGGATTTTTTTGGTTTGTTTATTTAAGGACGCTCTTTAACATCTCAGGTCATCAGCGTCCCATTCTGTTCAGGGCGTGGAACGGTCGACAAATTTTGCTCAGAGGCCTTTCTTTCAGGCTTGAGGTTCTTTATCGTGCCGTAAATGGCTTTACTTCCCTACCGAAGGAAGCCATACTTAGGATTTTTACGCCCGAAAAAATCCATCGATCCTGGCTGGGTTCGAACCCGTGACCTTGGGTTTAAAAGGCAAGTATGGTTACCACTTTACCACCAGGACCGACTATTTTTTCAGGTTCTATTTACAAAATTTTGTAGAGGGGTTAAGTTTAGTGGATTTATTTTATTAGATTACCAAATAATGGGCAGTAAATTAATACTGTCTCTTAAGAATAATGTATTATAAAACTTTACAGTTATACAATTATCCTTCAGTATTGAAATTGGCTAATATTTTGACTAATATATGTGATATATTTTAGTATTTATTTATTACCTGTAATGTTTATATTCAGAAAGCCGAAACTTGTGGAAGAACATTTTTCTATAGTAATTTTTCTGATTTTGTGTTCATTTGCGAATGACAACGGATATTTTGAACTAATTTATAAAGTATATTATTATACATAAAATATTAATTAGAGAATAGTAACATTAAAGTTTTTGCACTATACAACAATGAAAGTTTTGTAAAAATTGAATTTACGTAAGAATTATTTATTTATTATCATATCATAAATATTGTGAATAAGCAATTTCTCTGTAACATTAGTACTAACTTCTTTGAAGGAAATAATTTTGTTACCTAACACGTAGCATTCAGGCATATTTACTTAGCAATTAAAATAGCATTTCCAATTGTGTCACCTGTAATATTAAATGAAAACCTGCGAAATATTTGTAAAAAAATTATGCTAAATGAAACACTATATGCCCGCGATAGATTTGTGATATGTGTGAATGCCGCCTCTGAACTATATCACCGCAGACGCGTGTTTTGTGATCGCTTCTCAACCCGAGAAGATGCTGTTTCCTGTATATCACCTATCCAGATAACGGAGGGCGTGTGAATGACAGTTTTCAAAAAAAAAAAAAAAAAAAAAAAAAGATGTCATAAATGTATGCATGTAGCAGGTTAACGTTTCCAACATCTCCTGTCACACGGTTTATGCTGGATTTCATTGTAATTGTGATTATAATTGCGACAACTTGAACCAGTTGTGGGGATATTATAAATGCGGCCTACCCGCCGGCTGCTATAAAACGGGCGATAAAACCATGAAATATACAATAATAGTATACAATTCACATAAATTAATACATAAATCTAAAGTACACAATTACATTGAAAACATTGTCACAACACAGTCTATTAGAGATTGTTTTCAATGGGAAGCTTCAGTTCTCTATTTTAGAAGTAGTACAATCATTGCTGTGACGTTGAAAATTGAACCTTAAATAGTAACATGGGTTAGGTATGCAAGGAGGGAAAAACTTCACATTTTCTTATATAAGAAACAAGGGAATCTTAGTCTAATCATGTGATCTGTGTTGCACAATTATAATTTAAAAGTTTGTTGAAATGATTGCTCTATTATAGTAAAAATTATTGATTAAAGGCGTTTATCTTCAAAATTCACATACTGTCTAAACAAGTACAAATGCGAATGTTCCATTTGGATCATTTTACATAGAAAAGTTGCAAGAGATATGACAAAAACACACAAGTTAGCATAACGGATGTGAATTTGAGAGTATATCCAAGTATTGTCTACTGTTCGGCTTGGTTAGTGTAAACTAGGTGTGCGGTGGTTATGGACGAGTCTGACAAATATAACATGTATTACCGGTAATGACAGAAAATTCTTACAATATGTACTTTGAAACCAGCCAGGGTCACGACCGTACGAACTGAGTGTAAATATCCGGTACAGTCGCATCTGCCAATAAAAGCATTTATGAAGAGCCCTTGGTCTTCCTTTCATATTATACAACTAAGACACAGTAATGGGATGTCTCATGTCGTTTCATTTACCATGGCAGATATCAAAGAAAATAAGGAAACCATTTTGGTGATCTCATGTGTTTTTGTACTGAATGAAGAGACACCAAAAAGTATTTTTCTGTAACATGGAAAGCGACTTAATTTACATCACTGTAAACGCAAACGTTATTCTTCACACAATATACACCGCCAGCTTTTAGTAAGTGCATTTATGTTCTACAGAGCGACCCAATTAATTATGAACCAACTTGCGACGATTTGCCTATAAGCGAGAACCGGTCGTCGTCTGCGGGTATAGTACAGAGGCGCTGCTCCTCTTTAAAAATCTCTCCATCACTAGCTGTAGTTTAGGTTTTGTTCCATTTCTTTCAGTGAATGTCGGTTTGTCTTTATTTAGAAAGGACTTGTGGCCTTCTCGGTCCCTCGATCTAATCTCTTGCGAATTTTATCTCTGGGGTAAATTAAAAACCTGAAACAAAATATCCCCCCAACAAACAGCCATAATTATTCCACATAAATTATTGCTATTAAAGAGGTGCCAAAATGTGTGCACAACAAAGGTGGTTAGTTTCAGCACCTGTTTTCATAAAGTTGACATGTAAAAATGTTTTGAATAGTTGAGGAAGCTGCTGTGTAGTTGTATCAGCGCCACACTACGGTACCCTCAAACAGCAATGAGCGCCGCTCTCACCAATAGGCAAAAATACCGCAAGTGGTTCAAAGTTCATTCGATCGCTGTGTACTTTTATTAAATCTGTCCATCATGTTATATTTCTTGCCTTTGAATTCGAACTGAATATTTACTTATACTTCTTTATGTGTCATTATGCCTTTCTCAGTGTGCATTGCTCAGCCCTGAGCTGTGTTATATTTACTTTCTACACTTCTGTTGCTGTAGATGGAAATGACAAATATTAACACAAATTATTTACACTTGAAGAATAATATTATACTGTGAAACTGTTGTTGGAAGTACTTTAGGTACTCAAAAGTTTAAAACAAACTAGTTAACTCTTTCTCAGCTCCACGACACTGTGGCGTTTTGTGTCTGTATTCGAGGGTTCTCCAGAAAGCTATTTGGACTTGGGGGTTGTTCACGAAAGGGCAAGGGCTAACTCTATGAGTGTTACCGTATCCTCTAATCAAATTCTCATAAAGAGAGCTACAGAGATTTCCCCTATTCTCCGCAAAGTGCCGACAGCGAAGGATGGAGGGATAGTAACAAGTGGCATCTTCGTCTTTAAACGGGAGGGTGGAGTTCGCTCATCTGGAACATCAATCACTTCCAGTTTTCCCTCAGAGCACCTGCACTTTCATGCATCAAGACTATGTTATGCACAATACTTTATCAGTTATTTAGAACGTAATCCAAGACAAGGCAACAAAGAACTATGACTTCCTATACATATTGTTCTACTGTGATCAACATTTAATTTTTTATGAATAAGGTTTAATGCCCATTGTAACAACTGAGGCATCACAGGCGGCGGACACTGATGGTACATGAGATGAAATGATCAATTGGGAAAGGATTTTTTTTTGTTTTAGGAAGGAAACTTTCCAGGCCTAAGTTTAGGGTATCTCCGGCATTTGCCATTTATGAGGATTGAGGAAAACCTGGAAAAAACCTCAGTCAGGGAGGACGGTCCTGGCGGGATTCGAACCCCTTACCTCCAGCTCATGAGTCCGCGCCTTAACGACCTCGGCCACCCGTGACGGAGGTACATGAGATGAAATGATAAACTGGTAAAGGTTTTCTTTAAGAGCTAAGTTTAGGGTATTTCCCCAGCATTTTTCATTTATGAGGACTAAGGAAAATCCGGATAAAACCTCAGTCAAAGAGGATTCTGCTGGGAATCCCCAAACCTGCCGCTAGAGTCCGCGCCGTAACGACCTCGGCCACCCGTGGAAGTGAATATAATATTCTTAGGTAAGTTGCAATATTTCGATTACACCTGAAAGAGCAAGTCGTCCTCAAGTTTCTTTCAAACTCAGGGAGAATAAAGGGAAGAAAAACATTTCTTTAGCTTTAGAACGTAATACCAATTGTAATAGTTTGCAATGAGTTGGACTTATAATATCCAAACACAGCACACCTGCTACCTTTTGTAAGCTGTGATTTTTAGAATGTCGCCGACAATAAATTATATAACAACTTGTAGCTATTACATTTTATTAACAAACAGTATAAAGGTTTTGAGTGAATGATTTGGGTAATTTATTGCTTTTTCGTTCAAAACTAACTAATGCAATGAAATAAAATAATTTTCGCCTAACCCTGTGCTATTAATGTTGTGTTGTTTTCAACAATGGTATACTTTTCTGTAAATTGTTTTTATACTTTAGTTCAATTGTAACTTAGGATATTGTTAGCTGTTCATGTGATATTTAATGTTTATAGGCCTGGAAAACTATGCTAATCCTTGTGGCTACTCGTGACATTGTTAGTGTGAGATACTGTTGAAAATTTATTTATGTAACTATAGCTTGTGACTGTTTCTTTGGGGTTATGTCTGGAGCATTCAATAACCCAAATCAGTGACTGCAATGGCTAAAAGAAACAGAAGAGGAGAAAAAAAACAAAGAAGATAGTGAGAGTGAAGAAGATAGTGATAACCCCGACCCTATCGTGGATCACATTTTATTACGTTGTTGATAAAGTCACAGGAACTCGTGGACGATGCTATATGACTGTGGTAGTGCAGAAATTGCTGTATTCACTGCAATAAATGGATTTGTTGTAGCTATGCAAAAGATGTGTGCGTACAGTATTTGTCTGTGATTGTGTTTAAGTATCTTGCCCCTGTTTGTGACTAGTTCAGATTTTCTGTGCAACCACGGATATTTCTGTTTCACATACGAGAACTGTTCGATAAGGAATGATCATAATTTTTACAGGGATGATTTATTGCGCTTTTACAATATGTTGTTAGCCTAATGGTAATGTACTTGTAGCAGTAGTTTCATTGTTGTCACTTCCGGTTCCCAAGTTGAGACATGTTCATTTTAGCCTACAGCAAGATGGAGATGACACGCGACGAACAATATGCTTTTGTCTCAAACATCTTCAGCTAAGGTCCATACAATTTTACAGGAGGCCAATACGGAATTTGTTATTCCCTACAGCACAGTTCTAGGGTGGTTTAAATTTTTTAAAAAGGGAGAAAATTAATTTCAAAGAAAGATGGACCTGTTCCTCCAATTTGTGCACTATCGGAAGAAAAAATTTACACCTCTCCTGTCATTATGAGAGCGGGTCGTCGAATAACATAAGAAAACTTTCAGAAATTCTGCAAATTTCACTAGGAGTCAGCCAGACGTTGGTAACTGAAAAGTTGCACATAAGACGTGTTTGTGCACGGTGGGTTCCCAGACGGCCGATTTCCGAACAAAAAGACATTTGCTTGCGTTGAAGATGATGCTATAGAGAGATGAGGAGTTTCCTTCAAGGTAAACACTGGCTACATCACTGAAAGCAAACAGAAAAGTTCTGTGTGGAAGTACTCATTAGTACAAACACCAAAAATAGCAAAAGTTGTTGCTTCTGTTGGGAAAGTTATGCTCATCTCATTTTTCGATATTCAAGGAATAGCTTACCGGCATGTCATATCTGAACATACATAACTGGGCAATACTAAAGAGATAAAACTTTGCAAGGCACATTTCTATGCAACAAGTTGGATGCTGCGTCACGTAATGCATGACCACACATAACATATGTTGCTAAATATCTCACAAAATTCATCTTCTCAATAATTCCGTGTGACATTTTTCTTTTTCTCAAATTGGAGAAACATCTTTGTGGCAGGCATTATTATTATTATTATTATTATTATTATTATTATTATTATTATTATTATAGGTTGCTGAGACGATTCTGAAGGACCTGCCCATTGTTTCCAACATGTCTTTGAGAAAGATCATCAAAAATATGAGAATGAGTCAAGGTATTGTGTAAAATATATTATAACTATTTATTGAACAGCCCTCGAATATTGCACCTAAATAAGCATAGATGCTTTAACGTGCACTATACAGATATAAGATCTTGGATCACGGGGTTTGCACTCGTTTGTGATATCGACTGTGATAATTAGAAAATAGTAATTTCAGTACTATTGAATTCCTGAAAATAGAACATGTATATGATTATACGGAGAAATCGAGTCACGCTTGGTTCGAAAAAGAGGGCGGTAGGAAGCCGGTGAAGAGTAAAGTAAACTTTCTTGAATCAAGCGTGACGCAAACTCTTTGTATTTATTCATTCTCCAAATGGACACATTAACTTTCTTATATTTATATCATATCCTTTTTGAAAGATGTTTTATTACCTATTTGATTAAACAGCTGATTTAGTTCATTTTGTAATATATGTTTTAATGAAAATATTGATAAATATGTATTGGTTTATGTAATTTGTTATAATTTAAAAGTGTTAAAATATCCAATTTTATGTTCTAGCCAGTGAAAACACATTGTTAATATTATTGGAACTTTATATTGTGATATTAATTTATTAAAAATTATATCAGAAATTAATATATTCATTGTTATACTACGATTATTGTTGGCATAAATGTCTAATAATGCTCTAAAGTTAAAGCTTTATGTTGATGCCTCAAAGGAGCTTTCAAGGCCAAGGCAAGAGTGTGCCCGCCATCTATCCTGCCTGATGGCGGCAATGACATGTGAACAATAACAAAACGAGAAAATGACCTTACAGACTTGAGTGCAGTGTTTACATCAAAGCAAAGCTCCCTATAGTTCTCTAGATGACATACAGATAAAAATAAGAATTTCAAACTATTGCACCGAAGACGGTGAGCATGTGGACAGCTGAAGCCAATCACTCGTATCAGTGACCCCGCTTGGTGATCCCGCAGCGTGAGTACAACTGCTAATGAACAAAATACGCTAGACGGCGACCCTACCGCTAGTGTACATAACATATCCAAACACACAGGAGTGGGCTGCTTCACAGTACACAAGATAATTGACGGTGAAGGATTTCATCCATATTCATACACCAGAGTGCAGCATCTACGAGAAGAGGGAAACGCAAATGCTCTGTGCCAAGAAAACGGATTCGTAGATCCCGTTCTCTGGACAAAGTACAAATCACTAGAGAGTATACATTTAACTCCAAAAATAAACATTAATGGGTAATCGTAAATCCTCACCAATGACACTACGGAGGTTTTCAGGAACGTTGAACTCTGCAGTTTGGGCAGTAAATGTCCAGAGCAACACGCTGGTCCTTATTTGCTGCCAGGGACAAACAACGAAAGAATATTTGCAAGATCTCTTTGCGAGATGATCCTAGAATTAGTAGAAGTTCCATAACATATTGGGAAGAGAATGTGGTTACAAGATGATATTACTGCCCATAATGATGCTGAAGAAATGCAGGTAGATTGAACGTGGTGGGTTCTTGGGATGACCTGTAAGATCCCCGGATTTAAATCCTTTGACTAAAGTTTTATAAAGAAAGACATCTATACCTCTAGCGTGGTAAGAATGCATACATCCATTACACAAACTGATATTGATATGTTTTAATGAATGACAGTACTCATAAGACGAATTGAGACATGCATAGCAGCTGGTGGTACACAGATTGAACCTTTTCATCATTGCATTATTATGTATTTCAATTATTAAAATACAATTCAATTTAACATGAATTTATAATACGGCAATAATAGTACGGCAATAAAACAAATTTTGGGAGTGTGAATATTCTTTATTTTATTTACATAAACCACCTTATATAATCAAACACTGTGCTATTAACCTTTGTAAACAGAGCGAAACTTGATTGCGCATGATCTTACAATAAACAGGTAGGCGCGATGTGGTGTCGTATTGGGAAGGTGTCGATCCTGTTGGTGTAGTGGTAACCATACTTGTCTTCCCAAACCCAAGATTGCGGTTTCAATCCCGGCCAGGATCGATGGATTTTTTCGGGCGTAAATATCCTAAGTATGGGTTCTTTCGGAAGGGAAGAAAATCCGTGGGTCCCCATGTTGTAAATTTACGGCACGATAAAGAACCTCAAGCTTGAAAAAAGAGGCCTCTGAGCAAAATTTACCGGCCGTTTCACGCCCTGAATTTAATGCGACGATAATGACCTGAGATGTTAAAGAGCGTTCCGTAAATAAAACAAATGAACAAAAAGTATTCGGAGGAGAATCATTTCCGAGTAGTTACTGCAACGCCGAGAATAATGCGGTACATCACACCACATCCCCGAAACATGATGGGCTCCTCTCAGTAACTGGGAGGAGAGGTTGGTACTAAGGTATCACAGAATGTTGGCTTCTTATAGGTTAATTGATTTCGCTAATAACTCCAGGGCTATAGAAAACAGCGAACTATTTCTTTTACCTTCCTTTCTCAGGTTTGTACGTATAAAAAGATACCAAAGAGTTAGTGCGCGAAATATGGGACAACCTGTATCACGTCGTCCTGGTGGTGTAGTGGTAACCATGCTTGCCTTCTAAACCCAAGATCGCGGGTTCAAACACGGCCAGAACCGATGAATTTTTTCGGGCGTAAAAATCCTAAGTATGGCTTCCTTCGGAAGGGAAGTAAAACCGTGGGTCCCGTGTCGTACATTTACGGCACGAAAAAGAACCTCAAGCCTGAAAGAAGAGGCCTCTAAGCAAAATTTGTCGGCCGTTTCACGCCCTGAATAGAATGGGACGCTGAATACCTCAGATGTTAAACAGCGTCCGTAAATAAAACAAATCAACAATCAACCTGTATTACACACACACACACACACACACACACACACATATTGTTTATTGAAAGCAAAACTCATGTTTACATTGCTAGGCACACATTTAATGCTTAGGTTTCAATAGAAAGCTCTAACTGTTGAAGAAAGTAAAAATATGCTTTAAAATCAAAGTTTAGCAATATTTCGTTTAAATTCATTCATCCAAAACAACATTCACCTTTCCACATCTTTTTTTTTTACAGAAAAGCCTGAATGTTATGATAGATAGCTCCAAAATCTTCTACAACAAACATAGCTGGTAAAATATTTTAGAACTATAACATTTAGAATATACATTTCATATTGAGAGACATAAGGTTGGATTGTGCTACTATATGGAAAGTGAAACATAAAAAGGATTGAAAAAAACATTGCGTAGCCTCTTATCATTTATGCATGGAATGGCGCAATTTTCAGTCCTGGGAAAAAAAAGAACATATTGCATTGCAGAACGTCAGGACACTGTAAAATGTAATGTCTACCCTGTTCAAATGTAACCGCATGTATTAAAAAAACGTATAAATCCAATGTATTGAATCGTTATATGAAACACACATTTTGAATGTTATTTTCTCTCAATCAGATTGCTTCGCTACCGTGTGGTTGTCCAAACTGATTAGGCACTGAACAGTCAATAAAATATTAAGCAGTGATAAAATGTTAAAAAAAATTATGATGCATATTTTCACAGCAGATAGTATTTCTCAAAAGAAGTGAAAAACTATCCTTAACAAACATCATCCTAGAAATGGCCGTTTTTTATCTTCACTGAACATGCTTTATATACTTCCCATTGTCACATTCTTCAGACCTGCAACCCACATCGGTTGCTTTCCACGCTTACTCAGTGTTTGGACGTCGCCACATCAACAAGATCTATAAATGCCCTCACAGCCACAAATTTAAGGCAATTAGATCAGGAGAATGTGAGTAGAAAATGAGATGGTGTCCCATTATATGAACCACATCCGTTGCCTTTGACAGAGAAGCATTTCATTATGGCATGTAGTTGTTCTGGTTAGAAATGGTGACAAGCATCACTTGTTAGTTCATTTGATAGAACGGAAGGCACTAAGAGTCTGTCACCTAAACTGATGCCCACACCTTAATTGACAATCAATGCTGTGGCATCGGTTCTACTATCGTGAGAAAATTTACACCAGCATACACGAAATGTATCTACATAGAACATTGATATAGTGAAGATAAAGATTGTAGGCTGTGTCAATTATAGATAGGAAAACATCCGCCAGGGCACTTGGACCTCGCTCCTGCCACTGAAGATGTCTACCGCAGACATCTGGGAAGGAACCCAGTAGACCATGGCCTACAAGCCCAGGAGTTTTATATCTATAAAAGGTTGGTTATCGTTTTAAAACATGTATTACTGCAATTCTGGTATTTATTGTGTGCATATACCGAAGGTGCCAAAATGTATACACACTTTCACAGTACATACATATTTAATATTTTTCAAAGTTAAACCGAAAAACAACAGTAATGTGTAGTATGATGTTCTGTAAACATATGTGACCCACATACATTATGATAGCCTGCTACGTGACAGATAAATCAACAATGAACAAATGAAGCCAAGATTATCGTAAATCAACGATGAACAAATGGGGTCAAGATTATCGTATGACTTTCATGTTATGTTAACAGATGTGACTCACATTACGTTATGCTAGCGTTGCTACAACAAAATGGAGCCAAGATTATCGTTTGAACAGCGGAAAGCATTTTTGAAGCGGTATTGAAAAAGCGAGAATGTTTTTGAAGTTCAAGACCTGTGTAAGAACAGAACAGCCAACGCGAGTAACAATTGCACGCATTCGAGACAAATTTGAGACTCATGGTACCGTATGAGATGTTCACAAGGACAGATCACCAAATTACCACTGAGATGTAAGTGCGTACCTTGATAACAGTATTCCAAGGCACTGGATAGGACGAAGAGGTCCGATTGAGGTTTCCACCCCGTTCTCCGGATCTAACTCCGTTGTACTTCTGCCTATGGGGAACTCTTAAGGATGTTGTACCGTAGAAAAGCAGCTACATTTGCAGCACTTTGGGAAGAAATTGAAACGGCATGTGCTGCAATCGCTGAGGACACTTTCGCAAACGTTGCTCAGTCAGTAGTTAAATGTACTCAGAAGTGTATCGATCCCGATGGTGGGCATTTTGAGCAACTGTTGTAACTGTAAAAAATCTAAGGTGATTAGTGCTCATTATTTTGTGTGTGTGTGTGTGTGTGTGTGTGAATTCAGTTTTTTCTTTGCTTGAAGTCTGTATACAATTTTGGCACCCTCTGTATACGGTGTTTCACTTACTGTGGATCCAGGTTTTCCCTTCAAACAAATGGACATAATTTAGTAAAATTTGGCAAGCATATAAGTTGGTGTATAAGAGGCATTATTAAGTTAGAACACAGGTGGCGGCACTGCACTTTATCCCATATCTTGTTCGTTTTGCATATTCGTTGTCTCCCGCAGTACTGTGATGCATCTGAACGCATGTTACGAGGTCAACTGTCATCATGCCTTTGTGTTATAGTACAGCATGGGCGTGTACAAAATGAAAGAGCACTGTTTAGTGTTCACCAAAGACAACAAATTGCGCAGTTTTGGGTTCGGGAACCGCCACAAAACTTCTAAATGTTTCTAAATGTTTCTTCTGGTGAAGAAACTGGAAACCATGGAATCATCTTTTTCTCCGTAAATTTTAGCAGTATCGACGATGTGCTAAAAATAAGCTAAATGCATATCGTGTTATTACCGTACAAGAACTAAACCAACCAATAAACAGTAGGATTAGAAAATATTTAACTACTGTATTTTTGGTTTTGGCACTATGTCAATGCACCCGACTTGTTATGGGCTACACGGGGTTCTCCAACGAGACTGGTTTCAACTAAATGGGAACGTCAACCACCTGATTTGAGCTAGTGAGAATGCTAGTTGTGCAATATGTTTTTTGAGTAGTGTTTAACGCCCGTTTTTACTACCGAGACACTACAGGTGATGGACACTGTGATGATACATGAAATGAAATGATATATTGTGTAAGGACTTTTTTTAAGGAAGAAAGCGTTCCAGGCCTAAGTTTAGGTACCTCCCCGGCATTTGCCAGCTATGAAGACTGAGGAAAACCGGGAAAAAACCCCAGTGAGGGAGGACGGTCCTGGCGGGATTCGAACCCCAGACCTCCCGCTCACGAATCCGTGCCTTAACGACCTCGGCCACGCGTGGCGGTGCGCTATGTTGTAACTTCTCATTGTTGGCTCATACAGCGGTAGATGCCGCAGCATACACGGATCTTTTCTAAGTTTGTCAGTCTTTGAACGTGAGGAAATCGGTACTGACCATTTTCAGCAGGAGGTAATACCTGCCACAAGTAATTGTCTCCTTCTCTGAAGATCCTGCCATTTCTAAAGGACTTTGGCCAGCAAGGTCAATTGACCTTATTCCAACAGATTTCTTCCTATGAGGCATATTGAAAAGAACTCTCGTGCCACAGAAAAAGAAAACGGCGAAAAATTGCGGCTATGATTTCCGATATGTTGGTGAATACATAAATATCACGAAGGGATGTATGCAGGCATGCCTTGAAGTTATGGTAACCAATTTTAACAATTTCTATGAGGGACTATGCTTCTCTAATACAAAAGTAAGTTCACGTTAAGTGTCTCTTAAATCACGTGCAGTAATTTCTAAGTTATTAGGAGGAATTATGGGCCAAAAGCTAGTGAAACACCCATATTATAGTTAAGAATGTTTAGTAGTATAGTGTAAATAATTACCTAGTCTTGCCATAAATACTGTTACAAAATTTTCAAAGGAAGTGTATCAGATGTTTTTGGTGATCAGATAACATTTTTGGTACCACACACTATCACTCTTATTGTTGAGTTCAGAAGAAAAGAGTACACTACTTGAGGTTTAATAATGGAACAAACAGATAATGGAAACAGAGTTTTGTGATTAGGGTTCGAAAATCAGCAAGTAATATTTTCAAGATCTTTAAAAAGAAAATCAGTATTTATGTTTACTGCAGAAATCACTAAGTCCAGTACTGTAGATAACAGCTCAAGATTCAAACGCCCGCTTTCTGTGAGAACCTTAGCTATAGTGAAAGCATGTGTTGCGTTTGAAAGCAAACAGTGATGGCCCCTGAGATGAACAAGGCTTTGGAATGAGAGCTTTTATTTAACTGCAGAACTGAAGCAGTAGAGGTGCTGGGATTCAAGCGACTGCTACAAGGTTAAGGTAACAACGGTCATCAGAATATCGTTTTTACTGACAAGAAAGTATTCAATATCGAAGAAAGATACAAACCTTAAAATTAGAGTGTTATGTATTGACTTCACGAGAACTTGCGAAAGGGTCACCAAGGCCTCGAGAAGCCATAATCTTGTATCAGTAATGGTTGGTGGGGAGTGAGCTATGATGGTGTCACTGTGGTATCTGTCCTTGAGATTGAAGACAATTGCCAAAGTGCACGAAACCGCTGAAACCTGTGGTAAAAAATATGAATACTCTTTTTCAAGAAAAGACGTTGGGGCTTCCAGGAAAATTCAGCTTCAGCCCACAAGGCAAGGCAAGTTTTTCAAGACAAGAAAGACACTTGATATTGGGAGTCTCAAACTATGCTTGGAGTCATCAGCAACGGATTTTCTAATGAAAGTGGTGAGTACTACGTAACCGAATAGCCAAAGAGACTTCGATCATGTGTGAGGACAAAAGGGGATTCTTTTGAGAGCTGATTATTGCTAAACATTTATACATGTTAGAACACGAATATAAAGCTTATTGAAGCAATAAAATATAATGCAGTACTTAAGTAATACCTTGTAACAGTATTTATGATAAGACTAGTTATCGAACACAAGGCAAGTAGATCAGCTTGAACACATCCGCTCATCTTGTGATGCAAAGGAACCCAGTCTCGCAGTTAGCAAGATATCCTTGGCCTATCAGGAAGCACATGAGTTTATCTTATACCAATGGATGATGATGATAATGATTCTTGCTTAAGGGCGTAAAATAGCTATGGTTATTAGCGCCAAATTTAATAGTTGCTACTCCCATACGAATAGTTTTCATAATGTGCAGAATGGCAATAAAGGTTACAAATATCAAAATAGGAGGAAATGAATCACATTTCAATACCATAGACCAGAATAAATGCTTTATATGCCAACTTTATTTTAAGTGTGTATGCACATTGTCTATGCAAAATTCAATCGAGAGAAGTATAAAGCGTAAAGTTAGACAGAAATCCAAAGGGAATTTTGTGTAAACCTGCAGACAGGTTATGGCACACTTGCGCTAAAGTGTATCCCATATACAAAAAGAGCAGTATAACGCTTGTCACTTGGGCGACTATTCACAGCAGGAGGAGCAAATGTAACGTAAATCCTCAGCTACAAACTTACTTCCAGTATATAGATAATAAAATGCGTGGACATGCCGGAGGTGAGAGAAATGAAAGTACAAATCCGCCAGTTAAGGAAAGAGCAAGTTTCAAAGCTAATATTTAGACCTTATATCAAAGTAATGCTCAGACGTACAGCGTTTAAATTCCTCTAACGTGAGTTGGATGAACAAACTTTCCTTCTCATTAAAACAGTGTATACTTCACACCAAATTTACCTCGACTGGATTCTTAGCCCAACTGGCTCCCTTTCTAAAATATGTTTATGATGAAATGTTAAAGGCATTCCATCAGGTTTAATTTTATTTATATTAAATATGAATATTCAGCCAAAGAAGATGGTTGTCATAAGTTGGACCAAACGTCGTAGCACAAATAAGCCTGATGATGCTTTCACCCCGACACCTATGATTCACCTTAAGTTGATGCCTTAATGACACTTAAACTGATACACTATTGCAAACAGAATTCTTTTTGGAAAACATTTACGTAAAACTATTATCATAAGATAATAAATTATTATTATTATTATTCAGATCATGGCCATTGTACTTGCAAAATACTAATTACTACAGAGAACAGGGAGGAGTTGGTGAAGAAGGGTGAGAAACGTGAAGGGGGCTCAGAGGTATCGTTTTATGTATATATGTATGTGAAACTAATCATAATAAATGTGTGATGTATGTATTTGTTACAGGATAGAAAAGGTTGCCGATTTTGGGTGTAATATCTTCTGTGTGTTAAACGGACGGTATCAGCATGTACGGCAGCAAGGATCATGCGACAGTTATGATTATTTGTGTATTTGTAAATATGCCATAAAAGTTCACCACCATCACCAATCAATCAGATACGTGAACATGCGAAATTCCAGGAAATAAAAATAAATAATATTTGAAAACATCCCAATTACGCATAAAAAGTTTATTGGTGGTCAAAATCGTTAATAAAATTCCTTATCATGATATATGATGCATAAAATGCCATGATAACAATTACGTAAATAAATTGCTTTCATTGCCATAAAGCTATAGTTCATTATGCTGCGATGATATCAATTTAACAAATCTAATCATTCACCTTCATTGTAGAATGCAGAAAATAATAAAAATTTAATAAGTTAATATTACCCACCAAATAAATTAGTAGACTTTGATAATACCAATGTGTTCTTTTTTTGAATGATTTATTTATGGACGCTCTTTAACAGCTCAGGTCATCAGCGTCCCATTCAACTCAGGGTGTGAAACGGCCGACAAAGTTTGCTCAGAGGCCTCTCTTTCAGGCTTCAGGTTCTTTTTCGTGCCGTAAACGTACGACACGGGATCCACGCCTTTACTTCCCTTCCGAAGGAAGCCATACTTAGGCTTTTTACGCCCCGAAAAAATCCCTTAGTCCTGGCCGGGTTCGAACCCGCGATCTTGAGTTTAGGAGGCAAATATGGTAACTACTACACCACCAGGACCGACACCAATGTGTTCTGAAATATACCCCACCACCAGAGTTTCTGACATAACATAATATTTGTACTGTTCATCCAATTACATTCTGATAAGTATAATAAGGTTTTCTTGGTATTAGTGACATTTCAATTTTTACAGCATTTGATACAACGAGGAACCTTTATTAGTAGAAATTGGGAAACTGACTTTGCTCGCTTCTTATATATGGATAGCATTATAAATTAATATCTCAAGAACACATTATAACACATTAAAGTGCCACAAATGCTAACAACTCAGCTGAAATTAAAGAGCGCTGATGTTATTTTAAGAAAAGACATCGTCCTAGCTGACAGACTGTACTCTTGTTGCCACGACGACAGGTGGTTTATTATTCTAGTCTTCTCATTCTATGCCCAGCCCACCTGCATGTTTTGCGCTTTACGGGCCCAAGCAATATGCTGGCATCGTAAACGGAATTCATTTTAGTACTTGCAATTCAGACTCACAGAAACGCGTGAATCTAACTTTTCAAGCTGCCGTGCGTCTATGAACTTCAATATCATCCCCACAGCCAAAAGACGTGGTGTTGTACTCTGCTATTAAAATATAAGCGTCCCAAAACTTGCAACATTGGACGCATGGCCGTGCAGTTGTTTTCAGTCCGCTGCAGCTGTTGGAGGTAGCTATGGAACTTCATAGTTCCAGTACATAACTTTTTAATGGCCCCCCCTCCCTCTTTCGTGATTCAGATGATTTGTAGCAGGAAACTTTCCTGGGTGTCTTTCATCCTCCATTCTCTCCAGATGTGATGTTCCTTGTATCTTCCGCCTGGATAATATTTCACCAAAGTGCGTTTAACTTGGCTAGCGCATGTTGGCTCCTAACAACGTAGATGTCATATATTCTTGTACCAAGCTCAAGACATTCTCTCTAACGTTACAATGGCTCCAGTATTACTTTCCCGCTTAATATCTATATACTGAAAAAAAAAAATAATAATAATGGCAGTGAAACATTTTATTCTAATGACGTAATGGCGTAGTTATGCTTATACGTTTGTTGTAATCTATTGAGACAACTATTATCTTTAGTTAGGCTATGCTGACCCACATTTGAGCTCTCAATACACGTTGAGTAGCTAAAAAAAAAAAAAGTTTAGTTAACTGTACGATTCAAACCTCTTGTCGCTTCGTAAAAGAAAACTTGCCGTTGCGAAAAAAAACTCTCTTCAAAAGCAAACCATAACAATTGCTTTAAATAACACTTCCATAATCTGTTTATAAAAATAAGAAAACAAAGTATATAGGTAAATAAACATTCCTTCCAATTGCTACTCCAGTTTTAACACCATTTTGCAATGCTACTTGAAGCCAAACGAGTATATTACATACAGCCACTAAAATCGATTCAACAGGTACTCGAATGTTTGTTATGTTAAATTTTGCTGACCAGCAGGTTTTGGTTATTACCATGCAGCTGAAATAACACTCACATCGTCATAAAACACATTGAATGATGGCATCATTAGAATTTATTTTACCGCAATAAACAACGCAACACAAAACTTCAAATTTCTCATTCTGTTACGCAATCGGAAATTGGTTTTATCGTAACGGCTGAGGGAAATCATGTCGCTCTGTCGGAACTCCTACTCGTCTTTATGGTAGACGTTCTAAGTGCCTGCTCTCTGCTGTGAGACTTTCTTGAGTCCTTTCAAAAATAATGAGACGCTCATTGCAAGCCATCTTCCTGAATATTGTAAACGGATATTTCGTTTCACTATCTCTACGGGTTTTATTTCCGGTACAGCAATAATCTTATATAGATGAATATGCAGAAGCTGAGTCTCTTTATACGCATTTCCGATAGATACACCAATGTCCTGGGTTGATCGTGTTAAGACTTTGAAGGAGGAGTTTCTAATGACCTATTTAATTTAACTTCTCCTCTGTTAAAAACCGGCTTTTGTCTCGGCTTCTTGCCAATGAAAACGTCTTTTGTTCCATTGTTGTTTTACCGATCTGAACTTTGTACTTACTCCTGGAGATGTTATGAGTTCGATGGATTTTTTCGGACGTAAACATTTAAGTATTGCTTCCTCCGGAAGGAAAGTCAAGCTGTGGGTCTCGTGTCGTAGATTTACGGCACGTAAAAGAAACTCAAGCCTGAAAGAAGAGGTCTCTGAGCAAAGTTTATCGGGCGTTTCACGCCCTGAATGAATGGGAGACGCTGATGACCTGAGATGTTAAACAGCGTCCATAAATAAATAAAAAAAAAACCAATAAACTTTCTGAGCATAGTCTACAATATACAAATAACAGCAGAAAGTATAACATGCACTTCCTATAGAATGCAACTGAATCAGTTGGCGTGATAAGCACGATTGAGCAAGCTCAAATGACTGTATCAGAGGAACTTTAACTCCAAGCGGAATTGAGAGCACGGTATAATGATATTAAAGAGTACACATAAAGCGTCAGAAACCACATTACTGAGGGTGCAAGATAGCCTTCAGTATGCATAGAGTCAAGCCCACGACGAACCGGATAATGAAGGAATATTGGTGTAGACGGGAAAGGAAGAGGAAATAAATAGGCGATGCTCATTTTAACGTCTATGCAGTACAAAGAAGCGGCTGCGAGGAAGTGTTCACATCTGTGCCGTGCGAGATATATTCTCTGCAACAAATAACTGCAATAGAGCGGACGTGCGTAATGGTTCCATTAAGAAATTGCGAGAGAAATTTGCAGCCTAATATTCCTGCAAAGAGTAGTACAAATGATTTGCTTTGAAAGTGACGTATTCTGTAACAGCAGGTATTGATTGCTAACACGAATATATATATATATATATATATATATATATATATATATATATATATATATATCAACTACGGCCGTTCTTACTACTACCGTGGTTGCGGATTCTCAGATGCCCTAGTATGTCGGTAAGTATTGACGCAACAGATACAATGCACCCACTTTTGATAAGGGAGGCAATTTTTAGTGGGTCACTCTATATGAAGTGAATTAGTCATTATCTGAGTTCTTGAATGAAAGATACTAATGAGCCATAAAATACTTGATGTAGAAATATGGTTTATGTTTATATATTTTAGGAAAATGTCGCACTGTATCCGAATTACTTGGGAAGTCTCTATCATTAAATATTTGTCCGATCGCACATGGTATTTCATTTTAATTATTGTACGTATGGGGCAACGCAGCAATTGCTACTGTTCGCTAGTGCCTTATAAGTGGACACAGCTCAAAAGTCAAGAGGTTTGAATTCTGTAACTCTTAAATTGTGAAAGTTAAAATAAGACCAAATTCCTTTTTTTTTTTTTTTTTTGAGAATATAGCATAAATTTGATATCTTATTTAAAGATTTTGTCTACATGCCGTGTTGGTTTTGTATTAAACAAGCAACGTAAATGAATACTTTCACTTTCGTCCTTTCTTGCTTCTAGTACCTTCTTGAATCTTGACGTAGGAACGGTCCCATGGCGAAAGTGGTCCTCTTGGCTAATACGCCAATCTGTTAACGAACTTACAAGGGAGCGGACCTTCCTATGCATCGACTAAGAGAGAGATATACCTAGGCATTCTTCCTGAATAGATGTAATTAAGACACCCCGGGGTGAGTTTTGCGATCTAATGCTTAGAAATTACAAGGGGCCTTTTGACTGTACAGCCAGTGACCCAGGTATTTAAGTAGTAAAAACAGTAGGTATATAATGTTTTTAAATTTTAGTAGTTATTTGTGAAGTAAAGTTTTACGTTTGGCTACTTTTAGTAGTGTTTTCTTAGCTGATTTATAACACATTAAGTGGTATTTTAGAGTATTAATTTCTGTCCTACTTATTGCGCAGTCATAACCTTTCACATTTATGGGCAGTTTTCTCTTTGAGTTATAAAGTCAAGTCGTTGTAGCACTGTTAAAGATTAGTTCTGTGACAAAAATTTAATGTTATCTGGTAGTAAAATGGACCGCACTTTGCTATAGGTATTCTAGAGGTTCTTTGTTTAAATCTTTAATCTTAAACTTTGATAATTTATTACAATTAATAAGTCACCTTTCCAGGGTACCTCTAGGGTATATTATATTAACAGTACATCTCCCCATAGCGACGATAACAAAAAACAAAGGGAAGACGTTGTGTTACATAAACTAGTAGAAGTAGATTTTGTAACAAGTGGTAAGACTGGAATGTGTCCGAAATAACATAAACTAGTAGAAGTAGATTTTGTAACAAGTAGTAAGACTGGAATGTGTCCGAAATAAATGTAACGACAACACTGTGCAACGAGGTTAAATGAATCGTTTTATAATTGGATAGATATATTTTGCACTTAGTTTAATTTCAATGGCCAGTATGTCTTGCGGCTTTTAAAAAGCATAGCTTACAGTGTCCGCAAATGATCAAGGTGTATGGACAAATGAAAGATGCATGCCCATTAATATTGTAGGATAAAATCTTGGGAGAGAAGTGTATTTGCTGTTATTCAAGAAGCAGGAGAAATAGTTAATCATCGATTCAAATAATATTCTTTAATTTATTATAAATTTATTATAAATAAATTAAATTTATTATAAATTCTTTGTAAAAGACAATAAAATTAAATGGGTTTTCATTTTGAGACCAATCGATCATAAACAATGGATTGTATTGGGCTTGCCAATAAAAACCCCAATACGAGAGCAAAATTCTATTAAATATTCTAAAAATATAAACTTCACTTTACATTTTATACTTGGAGTAATGTTCTAACCTTGGAATTGAGGCTTTTTGGTCACCCGATATGTGTTTTTCCAACACAATAAAAAATTCAAAATAAAATGGGTAGGAAAACACATAGTCCAATATGAATATTATGACATCAATAATAATTATTTGAAACACTTCAATTTCCGAAATCTTTTGCTGTTGCACACAGTAGTTTCAACAAACACTTGAATTGCTCACAAATAAAATGTTTTTTGCCATTATGACCTATAGATACTTCATATCAGACGTCACAACTGACATCTATCAAAATAGCTCCTTCACAATAATAACACACCAAGCAGAAACCACGCTCTCTTCTTTTGATAGAGATATTATTGGCTGCTTTCGTTTCAAGTAGCATTTACTTGCAGTTTTTCTTATTCTTCTCTTTTAGCCGAGACGTTTCTTTTATAGGATTTTTCAATATTTCCTACAGATTTGCGATTTATTGAACTCAAATATTTTTCACGGACATGAATATTGTCAATGGACATTAGAGTCATGTAGTATTTCTTCTTGACAATCTTTGTATTTTGTTATTGTTTTTCCCTGTACAAATGAGTTCAAACAACTCGGCGTTTAGATAGATTTTCGCCCATTATGCTGTATCACTGCAAAGAGTTTTAAAGGACTTGAAATATGTATAAAGATTGCACAAATGAAACTAAGATTTTTGTTGTAGCGCCGCAAATTAACTACGCAGAGTTTTGTGTTTGCTCTGTTAAGTGGTGTTGTGTGTAAGAAATGAGACTGGTACGGATTGATGACGCAGTGTGTTGTTTACATATGCAGAAGCTCGTTGAACTGAATACACTGACAACAGGGATTTGTCCAAATGGGCCCTGCGAGGAACGGAAATTTATTGTCGCATGAACAATGTGTTTGGGAATGTGTGTCTGTCACACAGCAGTGTTCAGATAGTGTAGTGAATTTCGTGAAGGACGTGTGCACACTGAGGATATGTCTAGACCTGGTCAAGTTCACTTAACCATCATCGAGGAATCAATTGCAGTCAACGTTGTAAGGAAGAGTCGCAAAATCACACCCAAACAAATCCAGAAACATTGTCACTGAGCAAGGGAACCGTTAGCACCATTCTCCATCGAGGGTTGGAATACCGCAAGGTTGTGCACAGTGGGTCCCCAAGCATCTTTCTAAGGAGCAGAAGGCTCTGCCAATGTGTGCTTGCATGGAGCATCTGCTGAATTACTAAGCAATGAGTCCATTTCTTTGAAGATTTGTTCCGTAGTCAACCATGGACGTCCAGGGTGTCCATAACCTTGTGACGTGCAGGGACACTTGTTTGAAAAAACAGGGCTACTATGTATAACTGATGCCACCTATGTATCACTCTTACTTCCTGTATGTTCATATATTCCAACCAATAAATTATTACAGAATATAAAATTTTCACTTTCATTTGGGCAAGTCATATCGTTGAGACGAACCTGAAATCCAGTGTCGATATTTAGGTGGTATTCAATGATTTTAGGTTTACATAACTGTCATGGTTGATCCAAAATTTCAAAACTTTACAAGCTCATTTGTATTATTTGAAATACGCCAACTATTTCAGGAAAAGTTCTCTTCAATACGACCTGAAACATCAACTTTCGCAACTCAGTACGGTAGTAACCCATCAATGAATTATCTCTTCCTCTTGGCTCTACAGCCCAATGCGAACCTTGGCCTACCGTCCTCAACTTTAATCTTGAGACATTATTGGTGGATGGTAGTATTTGGGAAGGGGATGTGATCAGCATGTCGACATCATGCCATTGCTGCTTCCGAAATCGAATTACGCCACTCCTCTATCAGGCAGCTCCCCAATTGCCTCAATAGACAGGGCGAACCCGATCCCGCCCTCCCTAACTTAGAACATTTATATAGTGAACATTGCGATACCTTTCAAACTTTCAAAAATTGTTAATAAATAAATCTCGTGTTTCTCTCTCACCCATAATCTCTAACGCCGATTGTTTAAAGAAATTTTGACTTTATAATTTTTTGTTGATTTGATTTATTTATGGACGTTCTTTAACATCTCAGGTCATCAGCGTCCCATTCAATTCAGGGCGTGAAACAGCCGATAAATTTTGCTCAGAGGCCTCTTCTTTCAGGCTTGAATTTCTTTTTCGTGCCGTAAATGTACGACACGGGACCCATGCCATTACTTCCTTCCGAAGGAAGCCATACTTACGATTTTTAAGCCCGAAAAAATCCATCGATCCTGGCCGGGTTTGAACTCGCGATCTTGGGTTTAGAAGGCAAGTATGATTACCACTACACCACCAGGACCGACATTGACTTTATAAGATGTATATATATATATATATATATATATATACTGTTATTGGAAAACTCAGTTTATAACTGAACTTCACCTTCACCTAATATAAAGTGCATGAAGGTATATGGAATTAGCAAAAAATTACATGGTCGAAATTTCTTTTAGAGTATCACAGTCTCCGTAGTTTTGTAATGTTTAGCTATTTTGGAGGGTGACAAATTAGTTACCGTGGAATGGAAATAGAACGATGAACATGTAACAACAAAATAAAAATAAAAATTAAAATAGACAGAAAAACCTGCAAATACATGGATTTTGATGGAATTTGAGAAAACAGCAATGCTGATTTAATCGAAATCTATCGAACAGAGTTTTTTTCACTTGAAAGACAATCCACTAAAGCTGACATTTACGTTTTAATAATATTTATCATCACCAAATATAAATTATTATTTAGGTACACTGCATTGAATTTCTTAAGGTATTCCCTATTAGCGTTACTTTTGTGCACGTTTCCCAAATACTCATAAAATATAAACCATTGTAATAAATTTTAACAGTTATCTTACTGTTACCAAAATATCAACAATTTTTGTCATTTCGCTATAGTTTTTAAAAATATATTTTCTATAATATTTACGAAAATGAACCATAAAATAAAGTATACAATATGCACAGGGTACCAGAAAAATGTATACACACTTCAAGCAAAGAAAAAATGTGTTAACATAATAAAACTGAATGCACACAAACAGAAAATGATGAGCACTAATCATCTTAGACTTTTACAGTTACAACACTTGCCTAAAATGCTCACCATTGGCGTTGATACACTTCCGAGTACATTGAACTACTGATTGAGCAACGTTTGCGAAAGTGTCCTCAGCGATTGCAGCACATGCCGTTTCAATTTCTTTCCTAAGTGCTGCCAGTGTAGCCGGTTTTCTACAGTATACAACATTCTTAAGAGTTCCCTATAGGTAGAATTCAAACGCAGTTGGATCCGGAGAACGCGGTACACACATCTCCATTGCATTTGAACTTCAACAACATTCTCGGTTTTCCAATACAACTTCAAAATTGCTTTCCGCTATTCAAATGATAATCTCAGCTCCATTTTGTTGTAGCAACGTTAGCATAACGTAATGTGAGTCACATCTGTTTACAGAACATCATAGGATAATCTTGACCTGTTCATTGTTGATTTACCTGTCACGTACCAACGCTATCATATTGCATGTTAGTCACATCTGTTTAGAGAACATCATACTACACATTACTGGTTTTTTCGGTCCAACTTTGAAATATATTCAATAGATATCTACTGTGAAAGTGTGTATACATATTTTGGCACCCTCGGTATATCGGCTTAAATCTTGGCTACTAGGCAAACCCAGCATTTCAACTTCGCTTCCCCATTTGTGATGCCTTTGAACGTAGTTTTCTGAACCTGTTCTCCGCCGGTCTTACGACAGTATGCCTTCAATTGCCGATGCCTCTAGAGCAACTAATTGTCTAACTGTTATTGTAAATCCGATTCAGTTAGTCATGTTCTTGCGAAATTTATTCAGATAAATTACCTCATTGCAGAACTGATATTCACGATGCTGTACACAATCTTGAGCCTGTTAATTCAGGCAAAACAAAAAATACAAGATAAAGCATAAACGTGCATTGGAATAGCTAAACGGATTTGGCGCAAATCCTGAACGTCTACCAACAAAATTACTCCCAAATTTAGCCATGTGAGTGTCGTTGCAAATAGAAATGTTAACGATGGCTGAACTTATTCGTATCAATCAGAATGTGTTTTTTCATTAGAATGTCTGTTTAACCGAGGGAGGACACTTCCAATATCATCTGTGGAAAGATTATATGCACGTTTTAGGAGAATGGGCGCCGCTAACTGCGGCAGGCTTAACAGAAGGGAGCGGACAACTTATATAATTAAAGCTCAGTATAAACGCATATATGAATTGAGTTGCAGGTATGCGCAAAAAAATTCTCTTTAGAAACGGGAAAATGCTGATAAAATTAGGAATAGAGTCGTATAGAAAATAACTTTAATAATGGCCTCTAAGCATAGCTACCAAAGGAAAGGTCTAAAACTGGATGGTTCTTGAAGAGAACTGAATGCCTAACAAACTGATAATATAGTTGATAATGACGAAGTTGTTTTGCTGAGTGAACTGTGATGCACTTCAATCGTCCCGCGTATCATACCAACATCTACATGAATAAACATCTACATAGCTGTAATATTATTTCCAGGAAAAAAAAAGGCCATTGCTGTTTGTCCGTAGTATAGGTAAATTTACTTCTGCCTGCAGTTATAGTTAGTGAGCGGATTCTTATGAAATAAATCTTTTTTCTTCATTAAAGTGAGGAAGTTTTAATGAAAGAGGTAATTTGCAGTAAAATTTTGAAAATATTTTTATGTTCAATATATAAACCATAAATGCTTTTAAAGTACACAAAATTTCAATATTCTGATATATATATATACATATATATATAGTTTATTATCACATAAAGCATAATATTATCATAGGACGGTATAGCACGGGACAAGCCTGTGATCACACTCGTTCATATTACGTGGAGAATGAAAGGCATCAGTGTTTGTGCAAGAAAACAATATTGTCACGTCCCTGTAATCTCATTCAGTACGGTTTTAATGCTAACAGAGATTGAGTGCGTAAGTGAGAGTAAATAATTTATCAATTTGTTTCTCATTTATTTATTAAGACATCCTAAATATTCTCAATAATATTACAAACAAGAAATATTCATTGTTTCTGCTCAATCTTTGACATAGAAAGTTAACAATGACAACCTGGATAATTTCCAAATATATCATTTCCAAGCCTTTCGCTGAACGGTTCTTTTTATTGCCATGGGCTATAGATGTCCAATAGTGTCCCACTACTAAGTAACAGTTTTGTGACTGAATCGCTCCCACATATTTTTGCCCAAGTAATGTAAAACGCGGGTCCGTTCCTAAAAAGCGTCTGTGATTGCTAAAACTTCAATTTTTACGATTTTCTTTACGGAAATTTTGTATACAATACGGCTTGTTTATTGTCAGTTCTTAGCGCTTCATATGATGGGCACCTTAGTTGATGCAGTACTAAAGTCACAACAATTGGAAATAGTACATGCACTGAACAGTTAGGATTCCCAGGAAATTCCACATATTTTTAAGACATTTCGTTGCGGGCTTCTTACAATGCGTATAGTGCTTTACTGAAATATACTGAACTTCAAGTTAATCACTTTGAGCTGCTAAATGATTTATCAAAGTATAATTTGCGGGGTTTATTGCTTTCCGATATATCATGTTTTTATGCAAATATTCTAAATTATAATTCGATTGAAAACATTTTCATGTTCATGTTTAAATATATATTTAATCAGACTGTTCATTCCACTACGCAATTGGAAATTGATTTTTTCCAAGAATATTTATTGTTTAATGGCCTCGCCACCTGCCGAGTGAAATCATATCGCGCTGTTGGAACTCATAACGCACATTTTTATTCATTAGTAAGAAATAGTTATTAAAATTGTGCTCATCATTGTACATGATGTTTTCGCTGTGATAAATGCTTGAATTTGTTTTAAAAGATTGAAACACTGGCCACAATTCATCCTGATGAATATTGAAAACTGTTTCCATATATTTTGTTTCAGCGCCTATGCAGGTTTCGTTTCAGGTACAGCAGTAATTATGGATGAATATGCAACAGCTTGGTGGCTTTAAACGCACTGCCGACAGATCCAGTAACTTGTTGGACTAATCGTGTAAAAGATTTTCAAGGAGAAGTTTCTAATCGATAGTTATTTCATTAAGCTTCTCCTCTGTGAAAAACCGTTTTTTTTTCTTTTGTCTCGGCTTCTTGTCAGTGAAAACACCTCGAGTTCGAACTTAGTTCACCATTCTGAATATTGTGCTTCTCGTTGGAGATGTTGCTGTTGGAAATTTAGCACGAAATTCTCTCCTACAGTGCTTGCTTGTAGGATGTGAAATATTCCTTATTATAGTGCATATGTCGCGCTCGGTATACTACAGAAATGCAGCTAATAAACATGACTGACCAATATCAATTACACCTATCAGCGGAACTAACTTCAGTATTACCGGGAATCTCGCGTCCATTAAAGGTCAACAGGTTCACACTAGAACATTGCGCTGCGGACTAAAGGCACGGGTTTGTATCAGAAAGAACTCGACCTTTAACTATTGAAAATTCAATGTTCTCTACACAATCAACATTCGAGCTAGGGAGGAGTTAGAAATTGAAGAACAATTCAATTGCTGTACCTTGTGTGTTTGGACTTGGTACACCTTACGAAGCCTTGTTGCATTTTACAGGAATTAAAACTATGTATCAGTCGGAGTGTTGCTGCGTCATAAATATAATGACGTATGCTTACCAAGTGGGAGGGCTCTGAGATTTCCATTATAGAGGTCACTGGTTCAATTCACGTTGATCCGGCCATTGTGGCTTTTTTTTTTTTTTTTTTGTTACTCGCGAATGCTGGGATACATATTCACATTCCACAAATTTTTCGGCTCCTATTTCATTTCATTCCGTTGGTTCTGTTATAGGGCCGAAAGTGCCAGGGAGAGGTGGGTGGTGGGGCGTGTGGTGGCTTTCTCTTTGAAAAGATTTCTGCCCCGGTGAATGGAATGGTAAGTGAGCCTTATGAGAAGTTGTGTTTCACACACACAAACCTTAGGGAAATTACATAAATAGAAACGTGAGAACATACAGCGTCCATATCTCGAAGCCACTTTATGAGAAACTTGTTATTGGTCACCATGTTAGCAGAATTAAAAAAAAAAAATAAATAAATAAACGTTCGTTATTCCTTAGGTAGGTAAATTTAGGTTAGGTTATGGAAAACGTAAGCATAATCACAAAAACAAACACAAGATAATATCGGCCAGGAAATCTACAACAGCATATGTTATTATTATTTAAGAATTCTGGTGTCATTCAACAAAACCTTCTTCTTCTTCAGCCAACGCCCGTCCTTGGCTGGTCTGCCATTCGACGCCTTGCCTCCCAGTACAGCCGTGATCTTTCTTCCACTGTGTCTTCAACAATAGTTGTCTGCAGGGCAGTGCAGAGGGGCAGGTGGTCGGCAGTGCCTTCCTCTAGCAGGCAGAGGGAACAGATTAGGCAATCGACCACACCGATTCTATGCAGATGTTTTTGCAAGTAATCGCGTCCTAAAGGTGGCTTCTGCCAGCTCCCGGGGCAACAAAACCAGATAAGAAGGGAAAGCCAGAGAGCAAAGTTTGTTAGTTCTTGACTGAAACTTCGGATTATGTGACCTTTAAATTGAATAAAATATTTTTATTTCGTACTGCGATATAAATTAGAACAAATTCACACTTTTTCATATCAACAATAACGAAATACACTCTTAGAGAACTTCAAACAGAGAAATTGGTGCAGGAACAATGAAGTCCTGGTGCATTACTCAGGCCATACTGCTTCATAAGTCATATACATATTTAGAAAACTCTTTATGTGCAGGTATATATTAAATGACAGGAGCCAACACAAGAGTAAAGGGGAAAAAATATTTCGTAGGCATATTCTATCTCGCAAATTTTCGCACCAGTCAAATGGAACCGTACGTGTTTCGGTAACTATATCGCTGTATTAACTGCTCAAAGTCATATTTCTTACTAACCACATTTTCTGGTCATCATTCCACGCTCTCACACTACTTTTCCCTTTGTTCAAGTGCCATGCCCTGATTACTTGCAATGAGGAGAGTTCGTGAACAAATATTACGTGCTTTGCCACTGTTTACTTCAGAGCGGAAGTAAACATTTCTAATAGATGTAGTTTACATTAATCACACACTTATTAACTCATAATTATACTCTTGTTAATTGAGGTTCAAAGCATAGGATATAGTTAATTCAGGATAGTGATATCAAACCTAGAAATGTGTATCGTAGCTGTTGATACAGACGATTCGTCGAATGTCTTTACTGCGAATAGCTTGTGGTGCTGCTGCAACTGTCGGCCGACGAACGGATTAGTTGGCGTTGGCAATCACTCGGCAAGCAACCAATGAAGCAAGAGTACTCAAGGGTTCATCACGCAGCTGTAATATCATTACATATGACATTTGTTTTCCTTCTGTTATAATATATCTGTGACCTGACGTAGTGTGCCATGCTTATTTTTAGGACGCAAAACTGTTTAGGTCATTAGCGTCCGAGAGTGCGTTACGTCAAAGGAGAGTAGAGGTCAGGAGGCGTAAACTCCCTTTCTTATATATAGTGAGAGAAAGTCTGGATGACCTTTTTCTTATCCTACAGTTGCTTATTTATGTAACATGTGCCACAAGCCAGAGACAAAGATCACAAAAATTGGAAATTTCTGCCATAAGTAAAACATTTCTTTTAGCTGGGCATGCTTTCACGATAGCTCTGAAAGTGATCAAGTAGGTCAAACAATTTCAATACGTGAAAGAAGCGCTTAGCCAGCTACTGTTTTCTGGCCGGCATACATAAAGAAGTAGCGCAAGAACGTTGTTCTAGCTAATTACTCTATTAAGCAAGGGACAGGCAATGAAAAATACTCCTAAGAGGTATATTTGGAAACTTGGACGAGTTTAGGCTCTAAGATGACATCAAGGTATAGCAAACGTCAACTTTTTATGTAGAAGAAAAGATCCATGTAAATACGGTCAATACGGTAGATAGTCGTTTATCATAATCACGAGTCAGAGTCAGAGACATAGTAGCACGGATAGACCGACCCGTGTCTTAGCATCGGTGGCAGTGAGAAACTGGAACAGTGATTTTGGCGTTAAGCAATATCTCCGAAAGTAAGTAAAACACAGTTTTAGTCGTAGAATGGAGGAAAACTCACGTGCTTTCTTAGTAAATGAACCTAGTGAGTTTTTTAACCTTTTGGGCAAGTTTTATTAGAATATTCCGCTCTACTCTGAGTATATTTCCGAATTCGAGTCAAAATAGCTCGTGATATTATTGGTAGAGGCGCCGGGCATCGTCCCTTGGCATTATTGATGTGTGGTGCCGGCTATCAGCCCGTGATAACACTAGACACCAGGAATCCGATAGGATGGGATGAGGGACTTGCCCCGTACTTTACACTACTTAGAAAGACGAGGAAATTTAAAAGTTAACAGCAAATTCAATTTTTTGAAAGATATAATTTAATTAGAGAATATCCCTCCTTTTCAATACATTTTTCACACCACTGCACCAACCTTTATAATTCATCGGAAAAATATGTTTTTGGTAGTGCCTTCAACCAAGAATGCACAGCTTCTTAGAACTCGCCAAGCGTCTAAACAGAAAGAGCGAGGCCTCTTTCGTTGTTATACCGCACCAAAACGGCTGTACACTTCTGCACACTGATCATCTAATGCTCATTATTTAGCATTACAGCCATTCACCGTGAGCACCATTTGCGATACTTGAGAACCTCGTAACAATGATGTGAACAGATCGGATGCTGATGCTCAATAGTCAAAACTTCTAAAGAAATACGCCGGTTTTCAGGAATCATGGCCACATTCAGAGCGTTGTTCGCTTTTAAACTCAGCTATCTATTCATACACTCCACTATGCTTACGCAGCTATCTCCTTTTGTGAATTTCACGAGGTTTCACTGCCTTTGACCACAGAATCAGATAACTGTTTGCTGTCTACAATACACACAACTAATGGCTCCGTCATATTTTTTTAATTATCCTTCTCATTCCATGCGTTAGGAAGTGTCAATACTTTCTCAAAGCAATTATCTTCCCTTTGTGGGGGTTTCATATGCTTAGGGCGTTCACTTGCTGTAAACTCGTGAATTTGTTCATAATTTTTTAAATGTCCTAGTAGCTTTTAGTTTACAATTTCAGTGCAGTGTTTAAGCTTTGTCTTTTGTTTACATCGAAGGACATCGCTCCCGCAGTTGCCGATGCACAGGCAGCTGAGCATCCATTCTAGTAATTGTTCAAAATCTGGAAATAACAGCATCTTTCCTATATTACATTCGAGTACTGTTTCTTATAATCGTACCATTTGGGTGAATATTTCAGAAAAATAATATCCGCACACAAAATTCCTTTCTTTAGTTTAGTTCAGTTTAAAACATCCTATCTTGTCTGCACACTCTGAAAACGGAGTTCGTACTGTAAACAACTTTCATAAGCAACGACACCAGAACACTTTGTTGTAACAGAGTTTCAGAGTGTTAATATTTTAAAACAATTTTCTTCGATTTATTCAAAGTTTTCCCCTCTTTGCTACACGCATAGAAAAGGTGCTTTAACGGTGAAATATTTGTTTTAATGTACTGTCATATAATATTTCATTCACAAGTGCTTCTCTAAAACAAGGAGTTTTTTTTCAAGAGATAATTCGCGCTGTGTGATGCGAGTCTGAAGGAGGAAGAAGGGGAATAGAGGAAGAAGAGGAGACTTTAGTCGCGAAATCATCAAGTCATTACAAACACAAAAGCGGCAGCAAGAAGCATGAATATGGAATTTCATTTCCTCTAAAATTGCGCGCTTGCATATGTAAAATTTTTATTTACAGATCTAAAATGAAAAAGTGGTTTTGTGAGGGGGGAAAATGGGATGTGGGCTGGTTTGGAGAAAGAAGAAAAAGTTGGAATGTTAAACTCTAGAAGTCAGAAAGCGGACGAACCGGTGATGGGGGAAAAAGTCACTGTAACATCGAACAGAGAATGGGTAATGATGCAAACAAACAAGAATACTATGGAGAAAGCTCTGGCTTCAGCTTAGAATGAGCTGCGGCGCTTTCCACAAGAGTGTGCTGGTCGAGAGTTTGAAAGCCTACTGTAAAATTCATTGTGGCACAAAGAAATATCTCAGTCCTATACATTTCCAGGTGAGCGTTTCTCTCTCTCTCCCTCTTTCTTTCTATTTTCATAACCCAGAACAATTTCAGACGTTCTGTCTAAGGAACAACGAATAGCAGTATTTTAGTTTCTCTCAGCATAGCTCGATTCTTACTGGCCTTGTTTGTCTCTGCAATTATGGACAGGGTTCACATATTTCTCACCCTTACTCATGGGAACATTCTGTTTAATGCACAACTGTATTATTTGTGATTAAGATCATTTACAGTAACGAAAAGTGATAATTTTTCCCCAATTAGCTATAACCGGCTAGTTTAGTTTCCTAATCTCTCGTCGTATCAAACGCTGGAATATGTACATGATCTAATTGTGATTTTCCTCATAAAATTTTCAAACAATCGTTTTATTGGCACAAGACAGCACTTATTTTCCCTGAGAAGAAAGTTCTGAATAAGACAAAGGAATGTTACCATTAATACACCATTTCATTCAAAAGTATTTACTTAAAATATTAATCATTTTCATATTTTTAAATCAGTACTGGAATTGGCAGCAATAGCAATAATTGTGAACTTAAAGAACACTTTTAATGTACTAAACTTTCAAGCAAAGGCAATGAACTGATATACAGTGCGTTTACTTAATTACAAGAAGGGACTGGCTGCTTAATTTGTGTATGAATACAAAACTATAACAGGTAGGTCAACATTCCTAGCACTCTCGTGTTGCAATACTATGTAAAATGCTACTTCCAAAATGCTGCTTTGATAGATTAACGCTCGCTGAATTAGTTGGCGAAATAAAAGAAGTTACTACATTTGGAACCACAGCACATAAAAAGGAATTCTGTACGAAAAGCTTTTAAAATGTGGCATTTGTGTAATGTAACAACTGCTTTACTGGCATAAACCAGATAAGACTATCAAACTGTCTCAAGCAATTATTAATTTCGCTTTAGGAAATCTGTCAATTTTATGTTAAAACGGATTTAGCTCATTCTTAGCGTTGAAGGCATTATATTAACTTTGCTTGTTTTGAGTGGAGTATTAGTAATATTTGTATTATTCATATATTTGTAATAAAAGTTATGATAAATGAATGCGAATATCTGTATATGTTATATTTAGTATTCTTCGTTATATTTGGTGATAAAATTGTAGTTTACAGTTTCACCATGGAAGAAATAAATTCAAAAGTTTTATCAAGTACTTCCTCTGTAGCTACAGTTGTTTCAAGAATATTCAGTTTTATTTATCATTTCTAATTTTAATCTTTACAAGGATACACTGGTTGATCAAATGTATTCAGACTTTAGCACGAGTCATTTGAAATTAATAACGTCACTAGCAGAGCGAGTTTCTATAAACATATTCAGCTGCTCTATTTCTGAAAATTCTCTGTGGAGGGCGGGAGTACGCCTCAAAGAGGGAAAGAGAAAGACTGTCATCACATCCTAGTTCTAAGTCAATTAATTTACAAAATGCGGTCGTGTTAGTTCTTTAACTACTCGTTAAGTTTCGCAGTATCGTACTTTCGAAACCAATACCCTTAAAAGCAAGATGCGCTGGTTAGCAATTATGTCATTCTTTCAACTAATAACTTAATAATTATTATTTTGTTAGTCTTAAATATTATATTTGTTACAGGTTCAATGATATAAATTATGTGCGGAATACGATATTTATCACTTTAATACCATAGAAAACTTTCTCATTTTTTAACTCCAGGTTTTATGAATACTCGCTATGTTGTTACTACTTCCCACTGTAAACATTTGTGCAGAATATGCGTCGGACCTCTGCAGCAAAACTTTTTGAGCTGTTTTGTGCATTCATTGTTATTGCAGGATGCATTGCTCATTAATTCATACATTAGGCATCTAATACATAAATGGCAAGAGGCTTTTTGGTAATGTCTAATATTCATATTGTAAATAATTGCAAGATACATTGGCAAACATACCAAAATTCAAAGGTGCGAAAAAGTAACTTTTTGATTGCCTTATCATCTTCTTGCAGAGTTCATCTTTAGGTGTTTTAAGACTCGTTTGCTGAAAAGCTTTGATCAAAGATCAGCAAATAACAGAAACCAACCAAACGTATTTAATACGAAAATAAATGATATAGCCAAGGTACTTGTTAACTCGTAACTCAATGTCCAGCGTTGCTAAAATTCTCTGCATTCAACATTTTTGCACTTAATACATTTTTCTTTTAGATCTGACAGAGAAGAAAGGCATGCAATCTCTTGTATTAATTTTTACGTTGCTGTTCTTATATTAAAAACTCATATTTTAAAATACTCATCTTAATTTTTTGGATGACTTGCACGGTATTTGCGGTTTCTTCAGCTGCAAGAGGTCAGAGATTATGTACATTGCCTCACAGGCTTAGCTACTGCTTTTATCTGGGAACACACGCAGCAAGTGAGTGAAGTCTGCTTAGCTAGGCAATTGATATGCGTCTAACCAACTGTGAGCTTAAGAAGAAACTTCCTGAGGCTGAAGGGGCTAGATGTGGACGTTGACAATGAATGATGGAAGAACGTTAAATGACGTGTAGAGGACCAAGTTCTGTTGTACTTTCTTCGTTCAGCAAACAGCAACAGGAGAAAACTCTTTTCAGATTTCTTGTTTAGGTTCTCAAACTGAATTCATCCGAAGCAGGACATTCAGAAAATCTTCTGAGAATGCCAGCACTTTAAACGAAGAATTAAATCGTATTAAGCTTGTCTTCATATTTTGTTAATTTACCAATATTATTTTTTTCTAATTATAAGTATGATGTAAATGTCACATTTTGTTATTGTTTTATTCAGATTCACGTCTATTCATATGCTAGAATTGCTCAAATTACGGGTGTTTTACACAAGGGAATTCTTTGCAAACCGTAAAAAAGTGAAAACAGCAACAAATCATACAATAATTTGATATTTTTAATATTTCTGCTCGATAAATCCGATTTTAACTTTTCTCCTGTGAAACACAATTTCAATTTGCTGAGAATCTACGAATATTTAGTCTAAAATAAAAGAATGTAGGCATATTCGTTGCAACTTCCACAAAGAAAAAGGATTGTAGCATAAAGCTTACCGAAGTTCTTAAAATATAAAATTATATTTATATTACTACATTTAATATTATGGAAAGATCGACACTACAACTTCCAGCCACTGGCGACATATCCCTTTTAAGCTTTTCTATTACTGACAATTTATTGGTAGGAAGTGTAGTTCCCAGGCACTATTGCATTAATTTTTTCCATTTACAGCGTTATGCATGAATATTTGAACTATGATATACTACGCCTGGCGCTTATTATTAACAACAGGCTCGGTGAATCCAGCAATCACAGTAAAACAATTATTTCATTGATTTGTATGGAAAATAATTTTTGGTTGACTACATCCATAATGACAATCTTCAACACCACATGTATGGCAAAAGTTTTCGTTAAATAATTAAAGTAATTAAATAATTAAATAGCCTCGTTCGCACCGTACAATAACGTTCGTCCTTTATGGACACAAGACACTTTAACTACTGATATTTACTTTGGATTAGAAACGTACTATCGAGGCAACAAGGTTATGATAGTCAAAAGGTTTAGTTGTTTTTTTTTTTTTGTATTTTTAAGCTTACATTAATTTCTCTGTAAATATACATTTCATATATTAAATAGTTCTAAAAATTAAGAATTTACCTTTAACCAATAAATACTAGTTGAAGCAAATACTTGTATCCAAATAAACCAATAAAAACTTTTCAATAATGGACAAGTGTCACTGCTGCAGGGAGGGTCAAACAGTAAGTACTATGTTTTTTCGTTTTTCATAAAACAGTTCTGCTTTTAAAACAAAGTCTTATATGGAGTAGTGATAGAAAGTAAAGTTAACTGTTCCGGTTTATTAAATTTGTTTAGGTATGCAGTTATAGCTTAGAATGCTTTAACTATAGCAGACAATGTTCCATAAGATTTGCTTACGAGTAATGCAAAAGAAGTAAATAATCCTGTACTCTTACTCACAGTGTGACCGCCACGGGTGGCCGAGGTCGTTAAGTCTCGGACTCGTGAGTGGGAGGTCTGGTTTCGAATACCGCCAGGACCGTCCTTCCTGACTGAGTTTTTTTTTCCAGGTTTTCCTCAGTCCTCATAAATGGCAAATGCCGGGGAGGTGCCCTAAACTTAGGCCTGGAACCATTCCTTCCATAAAATCCTTTCCAATATATCATTTCATCTCGTGTATCAGCAGTGTCCATCGCCTATGGTGCCTCTGTAGCAAAAACGGGCGTTAAACACCATTCATTCATTCATTCATTCATTCATTCATTCATTCATTCATTCATTCATTCATTCATTTCATTACTCACAGTGTGATTAATAATTGCGATTTCAGCAATCGCAATGAAGGATGAAATGTCTTCATTTCAAAAATACTTAAATTGAATTTCACGGGGTCTCTTCCACAGAATGGGGCTGTCATTTCGATAACTTGTTATGCGTCCTGGAACAAATGCAGAGAAACTGATGGCATTATGGCGGGAGTTACCCTAGGCAAAAGTACGGCGAGATATCCTGAAGAAATGCAAGCAATTTTATGAAGCAGATTACGTATCCAAATGCCACTACAACGTTGAAAAGCATTTTTAATTGTATAGCTTGAAAAAAATGTATAAATTTTTCTCAATAGTGATCCAGAAAACAGCTGATGTTTAGTAACAAGTTTTGTAGTATTCAAAAAAATAGTGAGTGATTAGATTAAATGATAAATTGTTCATGTACATATAAAATCTTTAAGTATATACAGAGTAAACATTTAAAGTTATTTGTACAGGCATTCCTAACACATAGCATAAAATAAACGTCTATTAGTGCTCTAGATCTATAAAAACAACTACAATTTTCTTCTCACAAATTTCTGAACGTGGAAGGTGTACTATACATGTGCAGGTATGCTTATCTAAACAAATTTAACGGTTTTAATGTAAAATCAATAGTTTAGTTCTCTAAATAACATTACTGTTAACGTGATCACGTTCTAAACACAACCTTGAAATTTAAATGCTCTGAATAATAGGAAACTAGTATAAGAGATTTTATCTGACTTATCCGAAGCATTTGACTGTATTAACCATAAAAGTTAGATTTTTATGGCATAGAAAAATTTTCACTAAAATTGGTTTGTCTCTTATGTAACAAACGGAATCCAAAAGACTGTAATAAATTATTAGGGAGGTAGACAGGTAGGTTTGCCTTTTTGCAATACATAGTACAAATAGACTTGATAATAAAAATAAAATACAAAACATTCAGTTACTTTGAAAAACATATAAATTAAATATTGTTTTAACCCTCTTTGTTACATTTAAATTTGCCATAATTAGTATGTTAACAATTCTACTTTTAAGTCATAAATACAAGTGGAAAATGTAACATAATTGTGCACTAATCTATTTTAGTAAATGGACATGAATTGTTCTTAAAAGCAATAGCTTCAATGTATACCAATATGTAAGTAAAGACAAGTATTTTATATTTCCTAAAAAACTTTCTCAGTGGGTCCCTAGGTTTATTTTAAATTATCCATAGGTTGTCTTTTGTATTATAAACACCCTCTGAACATCAGCAACAGTGTAAATTTTTAAAATATTGTGCATAAAATAATTGCAACAAAGAAAAATGAATTATTATTATTATTATTATTATTATTATTATTATTATTATTATTATTATTATTATTATTATTATAACTGATTCCAAAAGAGGTTTTTAAATACTTAGTAGCAAAACATGCTTTACTTGATTTGTTACATGTAAATCAATATGGAACTTCCATGACAAATATATATATAAATTAGTTGTCATTGTAAATTTATCACATTTTAAAATTAAAGGAATTTCCATTTTATCGTTAGAATTTATCTTCATTCACTATTAAATTATTATTTACACATCAATGTTTATATTAATTTAAATACTATTTGCTTGTAGCCTCTAAGAGCTGAAATCACTAGAATTTGCTACCACCGATGTATATCAATGACTCCATAGCAGTGCTAGTTTATTTATATTTGGGAAAACAGTCAAACAGTTGGCACGTATAGCTATTAAGACATTTGAAAGACTAAATGCATGTTTTCAAGCGAACTAACTAAAATAAATTATCATAAAACAAAAGTTATTCAACTCGGAATGAAGTACAAAATTGTTCGAAATTTTTATAAGTATTAAATATTTGAATATATAAATAGAGGAAGTATCCGATACATAGTGGTGATAAAAATTGAAAGAAATACGTAAGAACTATAATCCCAAAAATTAATTCAGCCCGTTTTTTGCTTTAAGAAGCTTAAAAATGTTTGTGCATATTGAAACAGCAAGAACAGCATACTTTATATTTACTTTCACTGCATTATGATATGCAATAATTTTCTGTAGAAATTCAGAGATATTTATCCGGCAGAAGAGAGTACTAATAATTTTAAGTGGTGTTGGAATTCAGCATTCTTGCAGATCTTTATTTAAAATCTAAATACCGCCACCTTTATGCGAGAATACATTAATCACTTGTTGTCACCTTGCTGATAATTATGATAGCTTCAAGGCTAATTATATAGTACATGATCATGATACTAGACAAGAACTAATTTATATAAACCAGCAAAATCGTTAAAACTTTTCCAGAGCGGCGTTATTATTCTGCAGTGCAATTATAGAACATCCTTCAGATTATTAAAATTACTAGATAACCAAAGGAAATTCAGTGTGTTTAAAAATCGTATAAATAAATGTTTAATAACTCATTTTATGATATGAAGGATTATTTTCATGTCAATGAAAAATAAACTGTTACATGTTTTTATTCCTTTAATCACTAACATCAATTTCTTTTGCTGCATAACATATTCTAAGTCCTATAGTCTGGCTCAATTTGGGATCAACAGAAAAATGTTTATCACTAATCACTCATCATAATATAAATTATTACAAAATAAAATGTTTAATAACACCTTCATTTCTTACAAAAATCTAGCATGTCAAATTAGCTTTAGTGTAACTAAATGCTTTCCGTATATCGTAGTGGAAGCACGTGTAAGAAATTACATATGCCACAGATCGCGTTGCGCTTCTCTGCCGTGCTTCCTACATTAGTATGTCACCAGCAAGGTTCTTATAATGAAAGAGGACCACTAAGGATGCTGCAGGCTGCTTTTGCACACCCCTGCTGCCCTTTCAACATTAATATGCAATGAAGCGTTGATGGTAGCAGCAGCCATCGGCAACGTGTGATGGCTTGATATTGCCTCCAGCCATGACGTACCCAGTAACAAAACTCTCTCACGTTTTGCAGACAATTCCCATTTCCTGCCCAGACTGATTGATTCCTCTCAGCTCCGTATGCAAACCGACTGTTGGAACAATAAACGAATACATACACATAAAGACGGGTCATTAGAGAGTTTTTTTTAAACGTTAGTTGGAAACACAAAACTGATTGCTCAATAAATATTGAGATTACGTTCCATGTGAATTTATGGAAGGAATTAAATTTACGCTTAAGCCTTAGTTACCGCTATTTTAAAATCATGGCGAAAATGTAATTTGAAATCAAAATGAATCTATTTACTGTTTCAAAAGAATACAACTTACCTAATTTTCTCTTAAGAATATTCTAAAACTTCAAGAAACCGGAATGTTTTAAAATTACATTTAGTTTTGTTTTTATTTCTTCTATAAGTTGAAAAGTTAACATCATTTGTTTATAGCGTTTATGTTTTTTATTTTTAGACATTTTCAATTATTATTATGCCGTTTTTGAGCGCATTTCTTGGTTTCTGACTGATGCATTAGCCTCTCCTTTTTCTTTTCCTTTCTGGAGCAAGGTCAGCACGGTGTGATGAGCAGGCGATTGGCCATTGGCTCAAGCAATTCATATGTTCATGAAATCAAGGGTTTTGTCCGTACTGGGTGGCAATTTCACTACACTTCTCTGGTTCCTTGGGCACATAGCAAGGGATGCATAAACTTTTGGCTCTTTAATTCAATATCGTTAGGCCCGGGACCTTCTTTGTAATCTATGTTGAACCTTTTAAATACTTTATTGTAAAGTTACAATTGCATTATATTATATTAAATTGGGTTAAAGTTGCTCGACATGGAATGCATATTTGTAAGCTCAGGTATAGCAGCTATGCCAGCTCAAGCACAGCATTAAAGCATTTTATGCTTTGTTAAAGTAGGAGATTTTATCATTAGAATGCACCTTAATTATTTTTGTTTTATTAATCAATACGTAGTAAATGTAGCAACTTTTTAAAATTTATAGCTTAAAAGTTATAGATTCAAAGCTTCTAATTTAATGTTTTAAATTTTTAAAAATTGTTTCAAGAATATATTGCTAACATACATTTGCATCAGTTGCATGCTAAAATTATTTACTGTTTTTCTAAAAAGTTGCTGTTATTTAAAAGCAAAATTCATTTTATATGTGTAATACATAACGTTTATTGTTCAGCAAATTTTATTGGTTTTCCCATTGTTAGAAATTATAAATTTTTCTCCAATCCCGTAATGTAAGATTACTTTCTAAGACCATATCCTGTGCGTTCGAGCATACTCCCAAAGGTAAAGCTTGTTTGACATCGGCGGGAGGGTATCGAGCTTAGGTTATTAAATCATTTTACTTGAGATCTTATCTTGCTTGTTGGGTAAATTGGGGGGTAAAGAAAGAAATATGCTGTACATGAACATTAATCAGGAACATTCTAGATGCTGAATTTCACAATATAGACAGTATTCTTGTTAATACTTATTTTTTTAAATAATGTTTAACGCCCGTTTTAACTACTGCGGCAACAGACCGTGGACACTGCTGATACATAGGATGAAACGATAAACTGGGAATTTTTTTTTAAGTGAGGAAACGTACCAGGTCTGAGTTTCGGGTACCTCCGCGGCATTTGCATTTATGAGGACTGAGAAAAACCTGGAAAAAACCTCAGTCAGGGAGGACGGTTCTGGTGGGATTCGAACCCCAGACCTCCCGCTCACGAATCCGCCCCTTAACGACCTCGGCCGCCGTGGCGGATTTAATATGTGTCAATTAGGTATGTGCGTAATTAAAGAATGGAAATGAGGAACGTGTAACCAATGATATATTGTTTACGTATATCAACAAATATGCGAGGGCGGGAGTGGAACTAAACAGAATATTTTCATGGCAGTCATAAATTAAACTTAGCTAATTCAGGATGCAAGGAATTATCAGCAGAAATAATCCATTCGTCACACACACTGTCTGTTTATCAAAAGAAAGTTCCAATAATGAATGACCGTAAAATATGTGCCATTCGCGATTCGTTTATAGTCTCATTGGATTATCTTGGAGTTGTATGAGAAGCCATAAAGGTAATAAAAATAAGATTTGTACAAAGTAATGAAATAAGAGAAGGGGAAATAGCAGTTTTTTATAATTTATACCTAAATTAGCACTCAGAGTCCTTATATAAATTTTAAGTTCATTGATTTACTAAAGTGTTAAAATTCGTTTCTTTGTAACTGTGTCGATTTATATAAGAAGTACCCCAGGGAGGTACTGCTGTCTGTAGGTCTTTCTTTCGTTTACGAGAATATAACACATCTGGAGTACTGTGGATGGGACAGTAAAGAAATTGGCATACGTTCATACCTTGGTATAGACTGGATGACAAAATTGTGTTGCAATGCGGACGAGTTGTCAAATACTTGTGAGATGTTACAAGAGGAAACACTTTTCTCCCACAAACTAAGGGAGCAGTATCATAACTTCGTAAGTAAAGTCTGATGGAGTTGGAAGGTTTAATTGCAATACGAACTTGCAGAACAACCGAAGTTAATCTTACCAAGCCATGAGACGCCGATGTCGACGCAACATTTGACTGATGAGGGCACAATATACAAGTCAGGGTAATTATGAAGAATTGAAGACAATCAAAAGACGGAAAATTCACTTTTGCTGTTGATTGCAACGACAATATAACGCATAAATAGTAATGTGGTAGTTGAAACTCACGTTACAAGGGCTTTAGTTGTGTTCGTGTTATCTTGAACTTAAATACAGTAAACTTCCCGTCAAGAAGTGTGGTGTTTGCAATAATGAAACATGTCCATTAAATTAAAAAGCATGTAAATAAATTATTGATCTAATTTTTAGAACGGAGTCAGCTGTCACTTGAAAGATCTCCAAAATTAGCAACGTTCTTCTGCATACAAGGGCCGTTCAATAAAAACAATTATATACTTTTACTCATTCTCATAATTTTGATTATCTTTCTCTAAATAACTCCCCGTTGGATTCAAAGTATATGTTAGCGATTCGGCCTCTTTTCCAAGACATGCTGGAAATAATTTTTGACAGTTTCAGAATCGCCTCCCTAGTCTTCACCACCGCTTCCGTTTATGGATAATGCCTCCCACAAAAGTATTTCTTCAATTTAGGAAAAAGGAAAAAGTCATACGGAGCTAAATCTGACTGTACGGAGCATGAGGGTCAACGCTTCACATTGATTGTTGTGAGATATTCGGCAACAGAATTTGCAATGTGCGAGCATGCATTATCGTGGTGAGGCATACAGTTTATTGCATGGAAATGTGGTCGCAAAATGACCTTGCAGAGTTTTCAGGACACCTCCTTGAATATAAAAATGAGATAACCAAATGTTCCGCGCAATAGCAGCCCCATTTTGTTTTGCTTTTGATGCTGGTGACCACACAGTCTGTTCTGGTGGTCTAGCGGTAGTCACACTTGCCTCATAAACCCCAGATTACGGATTCAATGCCGACCAAGGTTAATGAATTTTTTCGTGAATAAAAATCCTAAGTATGGAAGGGAAGTAAAGCAGTGGATCCAGTGTCGTAAATTTACAGCACGTAAAAGAACCTCAAGCCTGAAAGAAGAGGCTTCTGAGCCATTTGAAGTATTGAATTGAATGGGACGCTGATGACCTGAGATGTTAAAGAGCATCCGTAAATAAACAAAAATCAAAAGTAATCACACAGAACTTTGCTGTTTTCCCTCAGGATCGAAATGATGTGGCCAAGTTTTATCAGCAGTGATTACCTTTGAAAGAAACTCCGCATTTCCCTGTACCATTATGATCAATTGCACTCAAACTTGCAAGGAAACGTCCTTTTGTTCGAGAATTAGCAGTCTTGGACCGTATATCAAACAGGTCTCGTGTGCACCACTTTATACGTCACCAAAGTGTGGGTGGCACCCAGTGAAATTTTCAGAATTTCTGAAGTGTTCTAAATGTTATTTGACGACAATATCACAATGACAACAGCGGTATAAATGCTTTCTTCCATCAGATTACAAAATGGAGGGCCAGGTGCACCTTCCTTTACAATTAACTGCCTTCACTCTTTAAACATTTTAAGCCACCTGACAGCTATGCTATAGGGAAGAACGAACTTTCCATAGGCCTCCTGTAACATTTCACAAGCCTCAGCTGAAGATTTCTTAATACGCAATCAGAATTTCGTAGCAGCAAATTATTCGTCACATCTTATCTCCATTTTGCTGTAGGTGGAATTGAACATGTCTGAACTTGCGGATCTCTCATAGGCAGGAAAGGGAAGTGACAACAATGAAACTAGTATCACGTGTAAATCAAACATTAAGTTAACAAAATATTGTTAGTGCGAGAAATTATGCCTGTAAAAACTACGAGCATTCTTGGTATAACACCTAAACTAAGGACTCAGAAATTAAACATGACATACAGGGGCATATAATTTTATTTTAACATAGCGTCAATGCTGGCTCGGATAGAAGCTTGCAAATTGAGAATTTTAATTCTCCCAGTTGGGAATCTGGAGCTAAGGCTATAGCAGCTGGTATGAAATACGAGAAATAATATCAGGAGGTACAATGTTACGTTCTTCACAAACTTGGTTTATGTGGGACAAAAGTTAAAGTAGACCATAAGTGCTAAACTTTTAAACTTTTATCTCGCATTGAATGACATTGATTTAAACTCAGAGCGCAAAAATTGTTGATGGTGAAGCAGAGCATAGAAACCTGGACAGTTGGATAGCTCTGCAATTAACTGAGAAGCGTGCGTTCATTTGAATTCTACAACTGGCACATATCTTCTGGCTCCTTCTGCAAAGAGGTCGAGGATGTGCTAAGCAAGTGATCTAGTTGTTGCAGAGGCATGCTTGAAGCTTCAAAACGACGAGAACTTGGAATGCTTTATTCATCTTGGAGTGGAGAAATTTGACTATTGGGCAACGACATAGTGTATTACTTTTTCATAAACTTAAACTAGAATCGCTCAGTTTTAGAAGTTGAACTAGTGAACAAAACCCATAGAGAAAGTCGTAACTCACGTGGTACCAACATTACTGAAGACGAATAAAAAAAATTTACTCAGACTCAAATTTTTCTGAAAGTAGAAATATTGCGACGCTCAGGAGTTTACTAATATTGACCTAGAAAGTTATATCCAATGTAAGCTGCATGTATGGGGTGAACGATCCTTCACGCAACCGGTTTCGCGGAATGGGGCCGGCCGGCAAGGCTGGCTGCTGTGGCGGCGGTGCGGGTACAGGAAGTCCGCAGTAAATGTAGTACGGTTTGTAGCGTAAGTTATTTTTAATATACATAACGTAAACACTTAAAATTAAAGTAAATTACTCACGTATATTAAGCAAGGAGATGCTGGAACCGCCTCCATTCGTTAATCAAGCATTTCTGACACCTGCTTAGAAAATTGCTCATTACACTCTGCAGTTCCCTCTGAGAAATGGCAGAAATTTCTTGACGAAAATCAGTTTTATGTCCATCTAAAGAGTGTGGATTTATTTTGTACAATTTCTCTTTTAATGCTCCCCAGAGATAAAAATCACAGGGGGTTAAATCGGGGGAACGAGGAGGCTATATGTAGTTAGTGATAACTCTAGCTTGAAACATGTCATGAATTTCATGTAATGAGAGTACTCTTTGGGGAATAGAATACTTGTATCGTCCCATTTTACTTGATACACTTTCACTCAATACACTCTATTGCAACGCCTAACAAACACGTGCTCCTTGTGCAAGGTTTCAACTCACACTGAAGCCTCACGCAGCGGAGGGGAAATATATTTCCCGCCTCCGCCGACATACCGACATAGGACTGCCGGATAGTTCCGCGGTTGCGTCAAGCATTGCTTTCGCAGTACTTAGAGCTCTTAGAGCTAATAATTCCGCACAGCATTGAAACTGCAAGGCATAGGGTATCTGATAGAATATTTTTCCGAGTTTTCTGCAACTTTAATAAGTTTTCGAACTTCCAGCATGGGTAGAAGATAAAAGTTTACACGCACAGATTAATGGAAATGCATCTGTTAGGGATCACCAGTTGTTCAGTTCATAGATTTCCTTGTTGACAGGCCATTATCAGAACTGAAGAAGCAGCAGAAAAACAATAACGGGATCTGGTAGTGTCACTTGCAGAATATCTTGAGCGTGGAGCGGCAAACCTTTAACCAGATATGGGTAATTATGTTTGCAAAGGTTTCACAATAACTAACCTCGTTCAATTTCTCGCTCCGCCATGATTTTGTAGTAATGTTTTTGAATGAGGCGTGAGAACTTGAAACATTACTCAGATACTGCTCGACACTAGAAGCAAGATATAACGGTTTTGTCACATTCACGCTGACAAGTCGCATTTGTTGATTTGGCTTTCAAAACTTCGGAGATGTAACATTTGATGTGACTACCGTTGCAGTATGCCGATTATAGTAAACTGGATTTTCTTTAGCGGTCGCCAGATTAGTAAGCATGTTGATGCAAACTGAGGTAAAATTATTGGCAATATTAACTGAACTGGTTTTATAACAATTCATCGCTAAGTGGCTTAGAGTTGGGTTCTTTCATGGTTTCACCTGGTCACTTAGGCGAATGCTGGGATACCACCAATTTTTCGCTCTCCCATTTGCTTTCGTTGGTTCTCTTACAGAGTCTAAAGTGCCAGGGCGAGTAGTGATGGTAACTGACGCTTTGTAAAGGTTTCTGACCCGGCGTCTGGGTATGGAAGCAGACATTCAGGGGCTCCTTGAAAGGGCGTCGAAAAATGTTAGGGATCCGTCTAAGTCGTACAATTACCGCTCGATGTTTCCCTCAACTCTTCCCTCCATGGGAGATGTAGCCACAAAGAGCCAGTCGTGAGCAAGGCTCAAGTACCAAAATTTTCCTCCTTCGCCACACACAATCCAATCCAAGCCTGGTTTACTATTGTGGTATCATTGATGATACACTGGAAATAATTTTGAAAACGAAGCGTTCCAGGCTTAAGTAATGGGTTCGTTCTCGGCATTTACCATTGAAGGAAAACCTGGGGAAAACGTCAATAGGCAGGACGATCCGAGCCTTTCTTTCTCGGGTAAGTACTTCAATGACCTCAAACACCTGGTAGGTCATGTGTTGCACATAATAACAATACATTGAAACATTAACAGCGATAGAGATAGAGAGTGAGAAAAAAACGTTTACAGGAGAGTCAATTAAATTTTTCTGTACGTCAGGGGAGCCAGTAGTGCCTGTCACAGGTTTGTACATGAAAATAACAAACACAATCTTGATTTAATGAATTGTACATTTAGTGTGTACTTTAGCCATTTCACGGTAATTACAACCTTGTTTAGATGCTTAAAATGTCCATACCTATAAAATGTTTTGAATATTGTATATTAATTCCAAAGGCATCGTTTTCTGACAAAATTCCAATGTAGTAATATAAGAGTGGGGCATTGAAAAGTAATGCCTTGATAGTCGCAATCCTCATATTTATTAACCGATTTTCAAAATTACTGTTGCATTCTGAAAGCTGCTTGTCTCCTCCATGCATTGCACTTGTTTTCTTTGTTCCCAGATGTTGTTGGTGTGCCGAGAATTGAAGAAGATAAGGTTGAAGCAGCGAAGCGTCATTGAGTTTCTAACCACTGAAGGTTGCGAGCCTACCCAAATTCATCACCGAATGAAAGGTTCACAGTGACGCTATCGCTGACGTCAGGACAGTAAGACTGAGGGCCAAGGAGTTGAAAACAGCAAATCCGGTAAACTCTAGTGTGCTTGATCAAGCCCATAATGGGACGACCCCTCGTCGCATCAAATAAGCATTGAAATGATTCGCGGTTACAGCGACAGATCGCCACAAAACCGAATTTTTCCCAAGAAAGAGTGCACTTATCGTAACCGAGGTGTTGGGGTATCACAAGGTACGGCGGAGGTTGACGCAAGTTTGCCAAGATCTGTTGGCCCGGTACGAATGTGACGGTGAGACTTTTCTTCAGTACATTCTCATGTGGGATGAATCTTGGACGCATCACTTTGACCACCATAGCAAACGATAATAGGTGGACTTCCGTCATAGATATCTTTCCCATCTGCGGGGAAAGTCATGGTGACCATTCTTTCAGATTTCCAAGGTGTCGTGCTCCTTGACTTTTTGGAACAGGGAACCCTCGCAACGCTATGTAGCAATATTCAAGAAGCTCCACGAACGAAAGGATTCAAACCATATTCTGCAGCACGACAACGCCCACCCGCACACGAATCGCGAAACACAAGAGGGGTTGCAACGCGAGCATTCACGGAGGTTCTACCGCACCCGCCTTGCACCTATCTACGTTCACCTTTTCTTGAATATGAAAGAGTATCTCAAAGGAAATTTTTTCGTTCTGTCGACAAGTGAAAAATGGCATTAGAACCTGATGCCGACAACAACCACCGCAATTCCTCTCCGAAGCATTTGCCTGAGCAGTTACGTGTTGGCGCAAGTACTCGGAACGGGATGGGGACTATGTCAAAAAGGGAATCGATTATTATATAGAGGAAACATGTAGCTTTTAGATACAACAATAATTTTGAAAAGCGATTAACAAATAGGAGGGTTTTGGCACTGGAGCCATTACTTTTCAGTATCCTCTCGTATATGTGTATTTTCATAAAACATACCACCAGATTTTCTACTACTGCCCCTAGAATGAACACAGTGTTCTGTTTGTATTTTGCACTAACAAAAATGGTATGTAGATATACTACATCATACACTGTCTTTAACAACATATTATTCATTTATGTCGACACAGGCAATGCACTGCTCATGCAGGCATGCAACATTTTCTTGTAGATTCTGGAAGCTTACATATTAATACAGTCAACAGAAAATTTACGCTTCCATGCACATTTAGACTGAACATTAAAAAATAATTATAATTATAGTTTTGGGCCAAATGATATATTGGCTCGTCACGTAAGTTTGTTTTTATTTTAAGTTCCCTCACCAACCGCCTAAGATCACTATAGCATCTGTACAGATAGTTATGCTCGTTTCATCAAACAGACCAGCTGATGGACGTGTTTGTGCCTGAACTTGTATTTTACAATACTACAGCTTCTTTTGAATTACCACATGTTTATAATGGATTTATAAGCTTCTAGGAAAATGGCCATGTTATCAATTACAATAGTTCATACTGTACAAAAATTTAATTGATTGAAATAAATTACTTTGCTTAGAAGACAGGCATGCCTGAATATTTGGCCACTTTCTGTCATAGTTAAGCAAAGGATGTACACTGTTATCAGGTGATGTAAGTAATAAAACGTTATCAAAGAAGTCAACGAATTTATTTCACTGTCTCCATGTGTAATAAATAGAAAACTAAATTTAATTTAGCAAGGGATTGATTTGGAGTGACATATAGTACCAAAGTCTATCGGCCCTAATTTTCATCACATTCATCTTTATATGCTTTTTTACCAATGAGAAAAAATATTTATAATAATGAAATACGAGGTTGGTGGGCAAAAGTGGGAATGGTGATTTTTTAACAATATGCTAAAGAATATTACAATACAAGTTTTTGTATATTTCGAAGAGCTGATAAAGCCGGTAGAAAAAGGGACAAATGAACGTTTCACTGCCTGTCAATACGCCAATACAATTTTAAGATCAGCATTGGTTTGACAAAATAGCAAAATGGAAAATGTGCTACGTAAGAAACTGCATAATCCCTGCAGATATGAAGGTTCAGGAGTAAGTACATTTTGGGGAAATGCAAAAGAGAATACAAAATAAGAAACATAGAGTTTGGCCCCCTATTTCAGAATAACACATTTATACGTTTGTGTGCCTTTGTATTGTATTATCAACATAGCATGGTTCGAAACTTTACACAAAATAAGATAATACATCAGTACCTAATATACTAGGGTCAAAAGTAGAAAAAATATTTGATTTGAGTAGTTAAGTTTTATATTGCTATTAAATAATTTACATGTGACATAATTATTTACAACATCATTTCGGAAAAATAAAAGTGTTGAATAATTAAAAGAATATAGTATAGAACAGTTTTACAATAGCTAACTCCTCATTAAACTGACCAAAGGCACAGAATTGTAATATAAAATGCCTTTAAGATTTTCCAAAAGCGTTACAAAATATTTAAATTCTTAATATGTCGGGAGTACAGGGATAATTATGTAGCGGTCCTCTATATATAGTTTGGAAATCGAAAATTTACAAAAGACAATTATAATAGCACAAAGACAGAAATAATACAGCCTCTCGTAACAGCAAACTGCGACTGGCTGTGCTTGTGCATTCATCGGCGTGGGAATTGTCTATTGTAATGTCAGGCGAATGGCGTAACATTAGCCCAGCTGCGGACACTCTCAATACTAGGAGTTGTAAACATTTAGAAGGCCGGGTATGTTTACTTTGTTAAATATGGGTAATATGAAATGATGATTGTCTTAAATTAAAATGCTATTCGAATATGACAATCGGTTGGTTTCTTTTACTGTAAAATGATCTCATTATCGGCCTCATATACAAGTTTATTATACATAGTAACGTGCAAAATCGAAAAGAAAGTGGAAAATAGAAAATGCAATACTGTACTTTGCCTTGAAGTAAATTACAAGAGTTTTGCCTTTTATGGTATTACAGCACTGACATTACACATTTGAGACAGCGTGTAGTTGTAGACTTCACCTTTTCTCAGTGGTAGACAAGGGGATATCACGGTTAGGAAAAGTTGTGGAAAAGTAGTCATATACAGCAAAAGTTAATTTAACTCACAAAAAAGACGTTCTTTATTTAACCTTGTTGTTGGTCTAAATTCAAATACTTTACTTTAGAAAACGAATGACTTAGTTTAACTTTGGTAACCAACAAAAATAGTTTCTTGCAAAAAATAGTTCCACAGTTATAAACAGTAAACAGAACGTAATTTAGAGATAAAATTATTTATACTCGTATAATGTGGAAAGCATGTTGCTTTTTTCCCATAACTAATGGGTTAGTCACAGAACCTATTTCATAATACTTCTCTACTAACTTTTAACATTATTATTCGTGTTGGAACCGGGATGCCAGATAATGTACGCCTAAATGCCTGTATCATTCTGACACACGATTTTCTGAACCTCATGTATGCCTTTAAGATGAATATATGAAGCCGCAGTGAATATTTCATCATTGCACAACATTACTGCAATATTTAGTGAAATCTCTATCTCAACTGCACTACACAACTGATCGACTATATCAAAATCCCGCTCGCAACTGTTTGGAATAGAGAATGGCTCAGCCCTTGCCGCATGGGGAATCTCAACGATCAGAGGGGGTAGGTCTACTGGTCGCCGGATCTAAGTAGTACTACTAGTAGATACTCATTTTTAACTATCGCAGACACTAGTTTGAGATTTTAAAATTTACCCCCTTACGATATTTCCCAGAAAGAAAGCCTTTCTCAAAAGAATTTCCACATAGCGCTATTTCCTATTGGAGATGGAAGAAAGTAGGTAAAACAAATTATACGGGCTGTTACTTCAAATATGCGAACCCTCTATGGAGATATAGAGGATGTACAAACAAAAGAAATGCACTTATAAACATATGGTCAACTTCACTTACTTTTTTAGTTATAGTCAATTTTATGGTGTTCTGATAAAAAAAAGACAGATATATTTTTTCTTTGCATATGGGTGCTGTGTTTTGGTTTGTTATCAAAATACCTACCACAGTTGCTACAGAATGGAGTACAGAATTTTCAAATGTATCATGATTGGGCTAGCAAAATCTCGTTGAAATTTTAGAAAGAAGACACCAACAATATTTTATCATTGATGTATGAGCTGCAATAATTGGTGACACAATGGGTCTTTTTATTTTACCTGGAACATTGACACTAACGTTATGCTGCGTATATTAACGGATCAAACAAATACTCTATTGGGAGAAGCTCCGCTATAACTAATGCGCGGTTTTTATTGAAACACGATTTTTGTCCTTCTGCTAGAGCGATTCCCAATTAAAGGATAGATCGTGGGAACCCGATATCCTGGTATGCGCGTTCTGTTGATTTCAATCCAGTGGATTTCTAAATACAGAGACATTTAAAGGCTATTGTATATTCCAGACCTATTGATAATGCAGGAAGTCCTCACCAACATATTGAACTAAGATTTAGACAGATACGGCAGGCACCTGAAATATCAGATGGTGCAGGATACGGCGCTTAGATCCTGTATTAGAAATCTTGTGTTTATTTTAACTTTTTGCTTGTTTTTATAGCTTCCATCAATTGTGCAGAAGTTTACCACATTTTAAGACATATCCTGTACGGTTTTATTTTTTGTCATATAAACAATTCTTATCAATTTTATTTAGACATTTTTATATGAGTGTTATGGTTTAAAATTAACATATTTTATTATTAAAATTAAGTACAATGTAATTTGTTTATCCGTATTAATAGTTATTTTGTTTATTTTGAACAGTACCTGTCTTTATAATGTCACAAAAGAAAGGACCTAAAATCTGAACTGTGCGGTACCGTATTCTTTAATATTTTCAAAACAGCACATAATTTGAATACACTGTGTTCTGTTACAAAGGATTATTAATTTATTTTTCTTCCAATAAGGTGTAAATATACACCACAGTTTCTTTAAAATATATTATTTCTTATGTTGCACTTCTTGATTATGGATTTTTTTTAATGTGGGCAGATGTTGCATTTCACGGGTTCAATTCCATTTATTATTGGCGGAGAAAATTGCAAGAAGGTTATTTGAGTTACGAGTCGCCTTAGCGCGGATATTTATAGGAGAAGTGCAGCTGCTACTACCGGTAAAAGAGTTGGTACAGTAGTATTTCAGTTTTAGTATTTAATTTATGTTTTTACGAAAGCATATAATAAATTCTATTTAAAATGATTAAAATAAGCACTAACCTGATTTATAAAAGATAATAAAATTATGCTCCTTAGCGGCACTAGCATAGGAAATTCCTGTATTTCATCTAACTTTTCTTCCATAAGAACATGTGAGATGTCATTGAGACACTCTGTCTCTCGCAACTTTTTATCAACTTGGCGAATAGTTTCCGTACCTAAAAGCGATTGAAAGGATATTTCCTTGCTGATTTCACTTCTCTGCAAGAATCAATTTTCACATAAGTATCGTACATAAAAGTCCGTTCTTCAAAGCTGTATTTATGTAGTTTGCATATATGGGCGAACAACCACTCGCTGAAAAAGTCTATCTAAATTCTTAACTAAAATCTACCTGCACATTCATTATACGCCCTTGACGACTGACTTCTCCCTGTACGTAGCCGCCTTCTACCGGTCCACAACTTAAATAATATGACTGCAGTCATATGAGTACAATGAATAAGGAATGGGAACGTATTCTACCACCAGAAAAACAAAATGCTGTTTCAAACACGATCCCATAATTCAAAAAGCTGTGAATGGGTTTTTCCATTACTCTATTTCCACCAGGAAAAAAAATGGTAAATTTCTATTTAAATTTTGATGACATTGAAGTCCGGAATTCACTGGAAATTCTTGCGAAGCAGTTCCCAGCAAGTTGAGCTCTCAGTTCAACCTAGCAGATCTAATATTTGTTACGTGATCACGTGTCTTAAGGAATTCAAAGTCACAACTGCTCGAAATTTCCAAGTGAATCTTTGAGAATTTTAATAAAAACGTACATTTCTAGCTAAATCTAACAAATAAAAATATGTGGGACCATTGGTCCAAGGTATGTGTAAAATGGAAAGACATCAATTTGACAGCGAGTCTGTTCAGTAGGAGGACCCTCCTCCCATATCAACATTTCCTTTGATAATCGGAAATCAACTTTCATGTATATGTAACAGGACCTCATTGATCAACTTAAGGTCACACAGAGAGGATAATTTATGTTAAGAAACATATGTTTGCTGACACTTCCCAAATGATTTTTGCATCGATTTTGAAACACACGAACTGTGCGCCTTAAGTCTTTCTTATCTATACTCTGTTATACAGCTGTTGTAGTTTTTTTTTGGTGGCCCGTATGCCGCTGTGCAGAGTAATTGCAATTCTAGCATAATGGGGCTCCACCTCACTTCAACATTGATAAGCGCTCACATTTAACTGCATTTTGGGAGTATGTTAAGTGTATCATGTACGTCATCCAAGCTGACAAAAGAGTGGGCCTGATTAATCAAATAATAATTGAAAACCTTCGTACTAAATTGTTTTTAAATGTGTGGGAAATGTATTTTCATTTCTGCAAACTTTTTACCCAAGATCTGAGTTTTTGAATGCACAGATCCGTAACGACTTGTCAGGGAACATATGTTCCTTTAAAAAAAATTCTCCCTGCATGACTTACCATTCCCCAAAGATTATTTTGGTGAGATCCTGTTACACATTGTATAGTAATCACTTACATAAACTTGTATTTGTTTAATTATACATGTAAATTTATGCACATCACAAACATAATAATTAATAGAATTTTATGACAAATGTTGGGACGCTCAATATTACAACCACCGCCATGCTACGAAAAATCTTCCTAGGTATTAAGAGTCTGTAACATAGTCAAATTTCGACACCATTTAGTTAACGTCTAAACAAATTTGAGCCTTGAAAGTATGCTGGAAGGGAGAAATATAGATTTAACTTCCGGGAGAAGAATGATTAACAATTCCAATATAATTTATTAAGCAATTATAAATGTATATAAAACGAATATACAATGAACTGACTGAATGATTAATACAAAATTTCACCCTCAGTTAATTAATAAAAGTTTTTCAATGCTGCGCAACATGAAAATTATAACTTAATTAGCTTTCAAATACGAGTTTCGTTTTCATTAAGAGCATTTCGGAAGGCAATTCAATTTTAATATAGTTCAATGAAATATTTAAAACTATATTGTTCCTGGGTTGAAGAAGGCTCCGGGCCAAACAATTTTAAATAGTAGACCGAAAGCAGATATATTACCCATTGTCCCGGAGTAGACTCTCAGCGAGAGAAGCAGGAGGGAGAGCATGCCAATCAGAATGTTACGCACAGCTTGCTACTCTTTCGATAAACGAAGAAATCAATAGGAACGACGCATTAGCTGACGAGCCATCCTGACGTGGCCAAGTAAACAAGATGGGGAAGGAGAGATGAAAGGATGTTAAAAAGAAAGGCACTGCGCGCAATAACGCCACAAAGAGCTTTGCAACTTCTACACATAAAGTAAAAGCCATTATAAAATGTGACTATTTTGAACAATCTGGAATATTTACAAATAGATTAATAATTGTAAATTAAATTTATTGCAGTAATTCCGAAACGTTCCTTATTTTAAATAAATAGTTGGCCTATTTTTGAAGAAGGGGAGGATGAAAGAAACGGTACGTATGTTTCTAAATAACGCTACTAATATTGCAGTGGTGGTACTTAGTGTTTTTAAACTTTTTAGGGGGTTAAAATTACAAATTAAAATTATGGTTATACTATCACAAGCAATATCACGAGAGGGTCTGAGAATACCAATAAAGCTGGAAAGCTCAGACCCTCAAATGATATTTTTAGGACTGTTTCGGGAATAAAATATAAATTTAATTATAATTCTTGTAAATTTGGCTTACAAAATTGTAATAATTGTGTATTTGTGCTTAACCTTTTCAAGAAATCTTGCGACAGAAGAATGTCTATAGTCAGTAATGCCAATGAGCAAAATACGGGTTTAGAACAATTTCATGCATAGAATGTTAACACTTGTTATACTTTTAAATGTCCATTCTAATCAGAAACCGTGAGACTGAGGTGGACAAAAATCGACTATTACAATAGCTACCGTTTGATTTTCTAATGTCAACTGAGAAAAACAAAACACAAAGGTAACAAACGAGTGCAATGCCTCCATTTTTATTCTATGGTTTGGAATCCCTAATATAAGATTAATTTGCACATTTGATGTATCACCAAAACGCTTTGAAGAACTGTCCATTTTACTTTATGATTATTGATTGTCCATGTTTTTGTTGCAATAAATGTCTCACCACCGCCTCTAGCAAAAGTGGTCAGTGATGAGTGTTCAGGAATTGTATAGTGGAGGCATAGAGTTGGTTACACTGACCACAAGACAACTGCACATCGCGTGATAAAACGGATTTCATTTTTTCCCTCGACTATTTCACTCCTTAATCTGGCTGCGATTGATCAAAATTAAAAAATTGTTTCGTTTAATTGGTCGATTTTAAGATGACGTCCCATGAGTGAAATATTCATAACAAAATTTTCTTCACATATTATACTAAACTGCTGTTTAAAAATATAAATTACTTGCGCTGAAAGAAGCATTTGTATGCACTTGCATGCTCAATGATGGGATCACCCACCGCCGTGGCTAAGATGCTAGCGCGTTAGGTTTTAAACTGGCAGGCTTGGGTTCATTTTCTGATCCGGGTATGTTGATTGGATAAGGTATTTCTCGAAGTTCTCATGTATGTTGATAAGGTGAATAACAAGATAATATTAGACGCTCATTGCGGATTAACTTGTCTTGCAGTCGCAATTGGTGGGGGGTAAAATGCTTACAAAAATAATGCAAGCAACTGTAATTAATCTTCTTCCAGACTTGCAACATACAACAAATAACTATTAGAGACAGATGTGTGTAATATCACTAATTACGCTGTGTCCTGATTGCAAAACGACGCAAGGAATGTAAAAATTAAAATAATATATTACATTATATAATATGTAAATTGTATCCATTTAAATATAAATAATAATTACATTGTGTATTGGTGATATATTTTTATTGCACTAAGTGTTATAAATTGCACTAGTTCTAGTATGAACTGTTTAAAATATAGATTTATTTTATTATTGACTTTTTGTTTCCTCTAATTCTGTGTCACTAATCTCTAAATTCGCTATTACTATGTTATTCAAACATACTTCTTCGGTTTTACATCCACAATCCGCTATTATTCGTTTAGTTTACTTCTTATATTCGAACATCTATGACAAACAATCCGCCTTAATTGTTATTACGGAGCCCCACAACCGTTGCAATCAGTACCAACGACGTTGATGACAGGTCAGAAAATAATTAATTCTCAAGTCGTCATTTTCAATAAAGCACATATTATTCTGCAGCTTTTAGGTCAGTTATTTTTAAGAGAATGTTGTAGTCATTCAGCATTTCTGATATCCAAATTGACATATTTCGGATATCCTTGCGGGTAGATTTACAAGTTTTGTTGCTATTTTAAATTATTCAAACATTCAATGGGAATCAAGGACTTCTCAACACTCGTGAAATCACATTTGATTATTTTTCTATCTGCAAATTGGCAATGGATTAGTAATAAGGTCCTTTTTGAGATGTTTTTATTTTAGGTGTTTCCGGACTACATGACGGTCTGTGCTACTGCTCAGGAAGATGTAAGCAATCTGGATATGTGATCTCTAGAGAAACATTTCCCACTCTGTAAGAATGAAAAGCAGTTACTATTGCAGAGGATCCGGCAGCTAAAACCCCAGATTGAAAGAAAGAAAATTGCGGAAGAGCTTTCAGAGAAAGAAGGGGAAAATAAAACATATTGGGCTATGGTGCTATCATTGTATTCTGCACCAGAATTGAAAGGAAGTAATTCTTTGCAAATAGCTCTTTTCAAACAAGGAAATATGGAATAGAGCGGCACCGATTTTAACTGATTACTCAGCATTTAGCGTAATAGGAACTGTTTTATACCATGGAGGAAGCACTGCGCCGCCCTTAGCAAGATGGATGACTCATCCAGATCAGCACATTAAGCTCTCAATCCAAGTGTTCGGAGATCGATTCTCCCTCTATAATTCTTGCGTGCGTCACGTTTTCCCACGCCTTGCCTCACTCAGGCGACATCCAGTATTGATTGCAGCCCCTCGCCTTATTTAACGCGACTGGTGATGTTTCACCTCCTCCTGCGTTCTTTGTAGCAAGTGAAATTTACTGTTCAGCAGTCAAAAGTCTCTGGTGATATCTGGAAAGTATGAAATGCACGTTTCAATAACATACGTAGTTTTAACGAATTTCTGTCAGTCAAACTGCACATTCTTCCTAAAAGAAAAGGAAGAAAGTGCCACATACAAATTTAGCATTGTTATTTAAAAACTTGTTGTGAATACACAAATTTCCTGAATTATTCCACAGCAAAAAATTAAATGCATTTCTGTTTAATTCAAAATGCGCGATCAAAGAGGATCTGAATATTCAAATTAAAACCGAAGCAATGCCATCAGTTTGTGCTATCTTAAAATATTTTAAAAATATTCAAAACTTCCAGTAACAATCCTCTAATTGCAGTGCTGCAAATAAAAGACAGTATATCTAATGGTTGAAGTTCTATTAAGGCTTATATATGTTGTTATTAAATAGCTGTTTATAATTAAAAATTACGGAAAAACAGAAAAGCAAGGAGATTTTTTTTTCTTTTCCATAGAAAGCAAGCCGCACGGACTAAAATTTTCGCATTTTTTCTAACCGCGCAATTTTGATGAATAATATTAGTTTTATTTAATAACGAACATTAACCTGTATTATAGGATATGTTCGAAGTGGCATACACATTACTGATATTTCTTAATGAAATTTGCTTTCACTTACAACAGATTTACATATTTCCGTAATTCTTGGAGTCTCTGCCTGGTATTTTCTTCAATTTCCTCTGGAGTTTTCGCTGCTCTAATGATAACGATTCCATGCAATATACTCCAAAACTAGTTCATTAATACACTGTAGTTAATAACAATAACCTGTAATAACACAAAATTTTGAATTATATTAATTTCTTAATAGCAAAGACAAAAACAATGCTTGCTCTCGTAACAGAACACTGCAGACTGTTCACATGCATCTGTATGTGTTAATAACAGGTGACTAGCGTAACGCGCGCTGCTCTCAACTGCGGATAAACGCCAAAAATAGCTTTCGGCATAACGTATTGAGTGTGTGGAACCAAGTGCTTTAACAGGTCACCAAGCATTGTGCCCAACATTCTACTTTTTATGCAAGTTTATTTCTTATTCCGTTTTTGTTAATTACACTGTTTTCTTCATGTTATTTTAATATTAATAAGAAGTATACACACAGCTATAAACTAAAATGTTCCACTTCATAAGTACCTGTAACATACACGCTTTTCAGTTAAGTTTTCTTTTCGTTCTAATTGTGTGTGTGTCTATGTGCTGGGGGTAACTTTTAAGGCAATATTTAGTACAAACAGTTCATACTTTTTATGAAAACTTAAGGTTTATGATGAATAGTGCAAGAAAAATACCTTGCACCTTCTTGCGGCCAATTTGATTACAGAAAATCATTTTAATTGTTCGTTGATCATCTAAATACTCTATGCTCTAGATTGACAAATTCAAAGAAATAAAACAATCACTCCATGGTTCCTTGAGTTGACATGTGGAACGTGCAAAAATATACATACCATTTATGTGACTTGTTACATTTTGATAATGGTGTACTTCTAAGACAAGACCGATTAAAATGTGCCTTAGGGAGTCTGCCCATTTACACACAAAAAGTGTAGGGATATGGCAACCCCATCACCAAGTATCCATTGCACACTGCAATGAGCCAGACCGAATGACTGCCGGGATAAGCAGAAGGATGCAATTCGCCACATTGGAAACGAAAAAGTCCCTAAAGATGGCAATGGACAGATGAGCTTCAATAGCTATGGTGAAAGCAACTCGTCTAGGGATGGTAAATGAAACTACCCCGCAAGACTGCAGGCAGAGGGATAGCAACTCCATCACTAATCTTAGTCCGGGTGGTGTCCGGGCAGAACCGCATTATTTACTGCGAATCTCAAGAACGTAGTCGGCAAGATTAAACAATGACGACCAAGATAAGATATAAGGATACCCGATCTGGCATTTTAGAGAAAATTAAGACAGCCGCATGGAATGTACGTGAAATAACTCGCAAAAAAGGGTAATAGAACAAGAGTCAAATGAACAAAGAACACACATTTGTTTACTCACGGAATCAAAAAAGAATTTAAAAGAAAATAATGATTAATAAATTAAATACTGTGTCATAGTGCTGACTCTCAAAACTTAAGAGCTTCTTCAGGGGTAGCAACATTTCTAAAGAAGGTATGGGAATCCAGAATATGTAGCTATAATTTTATTAATGATAGAATTATAAATATACGAATCAAAAATACCGCCACGGGTGGCCGAGGTCGTTAAGGCACGGACTCGTGAGCGGGAGGTCTGCGGTTCGAATCCCGCCAGGACCGTCCTCCCTGACTGTTTTTTTTTCCAGGTTTTCCTGAGTCTTCATAACTAGCAAATGCCGGGGAGGTACCTAAACTTAGGCCTGGAATGCTTCCTTCCTTAAAAAAAAATCTCCTTTCCCAATTTATCATTTCATCTCATGTATCATCAGTGTCACCGCCTGTGGTGCCTCAGTAGTAAAAACGGGCGTTAAACACTACACACACAAAAAAAAGAATCAAATGCCATAGAAGATACCTTCTCAATCATAGGAGTTTATGCCTCAGAAGAAGGGAAGAAAGAAACGAGTTTTGAATTTTATGAAACAGTGCAAACTCATGTGCATATAATCTGTAAAACTGATTATATAGTAACAGGTGGAGATTTTAACGCCAAATAGGCAACAATCTAGTTTTTTTAATAATGTTTAATGTCCGTTTTAACTGCTGAGGCACCACGGGCGGTGGACACTGGTGATATATGAGAAGAAGTAATATATTGGGAAAGGATTTTTTAAGAAAGGAAATGTTCCAGGCCTAAGTTTGGGGCTCCTCTCCGGCATTTGCCATTTGTGACGGAAGAAAACCTGGAAAAAACCTCAGTCAGGGAGGACGGTCCTGGTGGGATTCGAACCCCAGACTTCCCACTCACGAGTCCGCGTCTTAACGACCTCGACCGTCCAATTGAGAAAATACTAGGGACAAATGGAGAACAAAAGCTAAATGAAAATAGTAACACAATTCATGAATTTTGAATTACTATTAACAAATTCTTTTTCAAACACAAAAATTACATAGGTATATGTGTACAGAACGAGGGAGCAAATAGATTATAGTTTACACATTAACAATAAGAAGTTAGCTAAGTATTTTATAGATACAAGGGTCTACTAGATCACTGTTTCTTACTGACAAAAATAAACCTTCCAGAAAAATGGAAACATGAGAGAAGAAATAATTACAACATAAACCATGATTGGAGATTGAAGACTCATCTGCTGCAGTAGGCAGTATAAGCAGATTGTACAACACAAAACTGCAAAGCTAGCTGGACCATGGAACATTAAGTGCAAATGTGGATTTAAAAAAGAATACTTTTGAGAATAACAAACAAAGTGCATGGAGCAAGAAAATAAAAGAAGAATATAAAAATGGACCGGAGAAATTAAAAAAATAATTGAAGGAAAGAAAGCGGCGCACAAAACATACCTACACCCCAATTAGAAGAGGATGGAATGGGCTATAAATACTAAAGTGGAAAGCAATACAGGCAGTAAGAAAGATAAATAGAGGAACTGAGACAAATATGTAACCAATTTAGAGCAGGATTAACGTGGATCTGAACACATGGCATAAATAGAAACGAGAAAGTTATTAGCAACACACTAAATTTCACAAATCTAGCACTGATGGTTCTTGTTTAAATGTATCAACATGACAAAATGAACATTGCGAAGACACGGGTACACCTTCCCAAGAGACACCGAACGTCTTTTAAAAACGAAGAGAGAAGCGGAAGACCTACAGAATACATCGCTGCTGTGAAGATGTTGCAAGAAGGACCCCGGTGGAGGGCGGAAGGATGTTCGAATAGAATGTTGCCGCGAAATACTCAAAAGATACAATAACGAAGACTTCCGCCGTGTTTCGTAACATGTGATGAAACATGGACCTATCAAAATGATCCGGAAACAAAGCGTCAGTCATCAGTTTGCATGTTCCCCAAAGATACTCGGACGAAAGAGAGCAAGGCATGTGGGTAGAAGAAAAGAAAAGACGGTAGATTCTCTCCATAAGCTGTCATGTGGCAACCTTTCTTCTTGAATATTTAAGAACAACTACGACACCTCAGACTGAATCGCTGTCCACATGTGTCGCTGTAAAACTTGCCATTCATTCTCCTTACAGCCCTAACATGACCCTTTGTGACTGCTTCCTATTCCTTTCCGTGAAGAACTGACTGCGGGGAAGCAATTTTCAAGCCCAAAATATGCAGTAGCCTCATAGAAAGAGAGCTTACACTCTGCTTACACTCCTGTTTCCGAAAAATAACCAGAGCGCAGAGACAGGGAAGATGTAGTTGTAAGTTTTAAATTATCATTAATATCCGGCTCATCTTTTGAAAGTGCTGAGTTTTCCTCGTATTTAAAAAAAAACTGACGATGTCTGTTAAGTTAATTATATTTTCTCACAACAATAATAACAATGAAAATAACAATAATAAAACACTCTATGAAGAGTCCCCAAGAATACAGGTTAACATAATTTATTATTTTAATTCACATTTTAAGACATGCTGAAACGCACTTAAGTTGCACGGGTGCATTTTAAGAACAAATGGTAGTATACGAAAAACTGTTCCGAACCGGAATTCTGTTTCATTAATAAAATTATGAAACACCATTCTTAATTAGATTCAAACAACTGCAATATATCTAGAAATCATGAAAAAGGTTTAAACCCTTATTAATCTCTACTGAACAATACAATTAATTTCAAAAAAAAACTTTCCTGTTACGTTTCACGAACCAAAACGTCGCTTGATGTGGTATAATAATAATAATAATAATAATAATAATAATAATAATAATAATAATAATAATAAACCCTCTATGAAGAGTCTCCGAAGAATAATCAGGTTAACAGCGGTGTATTTATTATTTTAATTCACATTTTAAGACATGCTGAAACACTTATGCATTTTAAGAACAAATTTCAATATACGAAAAAAACTGTTCGGAACCGGAGATACTTTGCAATGTTCCGGATACGTTTTACGAACCAAAGCGTCGCTTGAAGCGATAGGTAACGTCTTTACTTCCTGCCACGAATTAGCGTTCTAGCCAGAGATGCCGAGAGAGTCAGAAACTGCATGCTTCAGTTCCAGCTTTCGGAAAAGCCAATAATAGTGTCTATTGTGAACGCGTTACGTTAAGGAAGGCTGCCACGCTAAACACTGCTGCTGACATAACAAGCAGTGGCATTTAATCTGCCGTATGACTGCGTCGCAGAGAGATCCAGCTGGTTAAAATCACTGTAGCTTTTGACGTATCAGTAATCAGTATTTGGCGAATATGCAGCGCCGTACATTTATTCATATTTTTGCTGGAAACAACGCGTGCAACTAGCTGTACTTCAGGAGATCAACATTCCTAAATCGAAAAGGGCTTATTGGAAATAATGCGCTCAGTCTTTAGATTATCATTCATAATTGAGCACTTCGCCAGCATTTTCACGTTTTTACTTCACGAGAAACATTTCTGTGTAGTTTTTGGTATAAAAGCAAATCAACAAAAAGTGCTGAAATCTCAGAAAATATCAAAGTGAATACATTCTTGTAGCATTCATAGGTCTGCAGTATATAATAATATTTGTTTACATTACATGTTCTGGTAACCCCTCAGAGGTTTATTTTAGCAGGAGTTTCCCTTTTCAAAGCTACTTAATCGGTTGTATTTTTCAGGGTTAATAACTGCCATAACTTCAATATTTTATGATTCCTTTTCCTGTGGATTATAATGAAGATATGAGTGATTCATAAAACATAAAGAAATAGCGCTGTATACCTGAATCTGATCTTAAAATAATATGCATTTGGCTATTTTCTTTTCCCCATTTTTTACTAGGCAAGAAAAAGTAATGACAACATATTCGTAAGTAGCAAACCATTTATTCTAGATCTTGGAGACTTTTACATGCCTTAAATGTTAATGCTATGCCCGTTAATCACCCGCTGCCACACTTCTGGGACAAGCTAGACATCCGTAGCCAAATCGTTATTGTTGATGTGTGAGCATAAGCACCCCACTGCAATGCTGTAGTGTGACTTGTTCTGATTTCTGCGGCTAACTCCCTTGTTGTTCATCGCCAATTCAACTCCAGCAGCGATTGAATCAAATTAACAAAATGCGCTACGAGGACAGGGTGCTTCTTACACATTATCATGAGCTGGTCAAAAGCCTGATACCCAAAGAACCACTATCAGATATAGCAAAGTTTTATTGCCAAAGTTTCTCACGTTTCAACCACATGCTATCTCAATTTTAATCCATTCGCGCTGCTGTCTTTTAGAAAACTTCGCTGCAGTTTTACATCACTAATTGACAGCTTTGTATTGTTCGTCTACACACGCAGTGCACTAGTGTCGCTAGGTGTGCTGAATGGATACATCCCTCCTCTAGACGTGCTGAAAACAACACCCTAGTTTCTTCAAAGTAGCGTGGCGAAATACTGCCCTCTTACAGTGCCTTCAAAGAGGGCTTTTTATTTATTTAGAATAAAATAGAAGAACTTTTAGAAATTATAAGCACCATTTTACGAATTAAAATACAGTAATCGTTTAGTGTGTTTCGATATTATATTTATTTAACTTTCTGTGGCTTGTTGCCTTGAAATTGAACGCAAAAGAATGAGTGATTTATCTTATGACTATGGTTAGTTGCTTAGGGAGGGGAAAAAAGCAGCATTTAATAGATGCCGATGCGTGTTTTAAACAAAGAATGGTATTTATTCTGTATAAAGATCAAAACGCATATAGTAGAAAGGTTGTGAAATAATTGATCACGCTACTGTGATAGCAGTTAATTTGTTAGATCACTTTAAGGTGTTCATCCATTGTCATAACTTTGCATTTTCCATCTAAAAGACAGCTCACTATCTGAAAACAAACAAGTGAAATAATTTTAAAGGCTGAACAAAGAAATGTGAGGATGATTCAGAACGTAATTACACTTGATTGTTCCGGGCCCGGAAATGTTTATTGATATATGCATTAGAATGCAATATGACACAGATACACCAAATTATATTTCGATATAATCATTCAGCCTCTGTAAACACTTACTTAGACGTTTAACCAATTTTTCGATTCCCTGACGATGGAAATACGCTCCAGTCCATCTCGAGCAATGAAATGATCATTATCTATTCACTTACCCAACGCCTGTGCTATTTCTGTGATAGTCCCTGTCGATTGCTGAAAAGCATTGCACCAAACTGCAGCACAATGTCTTATGTGCTTAACGTTGTTGACCTCTTCCTTGCCAATCAACTTCATTCACTTCTGCACAGTCTTGTTCAGAGCGCTGGTACTATTTCAGTATGGCTGAGCGCAACATTGCACGCTGAATTTCCATGCTATCGAGGCGTTTTGCGCACAAAAATAATTCTGTCTACGACGCACCACTTATCACTAATATAACGAAAATAGTTCAATTCGGAAGAACACACCTCTTCTGCGCAAGAGTCGCTTTTTGTGCGCAGTGTTGCCAGATTAGGGCAACAACAGTAAATGCCATTTTGAATCCTCTTCGTATCGATAACTTGAGATGATGCCATCTTCAGAAAACAATTTGAAGATGAGTGATGGTATCAAGCACAGAGGTGAGTTTTTGGATCTTTAAGAATAAACGATGGGTACAACTTATAATTTCTTTTTAAACTTTTTGGCACAGATACACAGATAATTTCACAGAAAATGCATTATCCAAGCTTAAACGTCTTAGGGTTTAAAAAAGAAATCATTTTAAATCATATTTGATTTTTAGATAATGCTTGAAGAGTTTAGTCGCGTTATGACAAAATTTGGAGTGCGAATAATCATTATTGGATATAATGTTTTAACGTGGAAAGTTTATATTTGAATTTTTGGAAAGAAATGTAACGGAAGTGATCGAAATGATAAGCGTCCCTCACAGAGTTTCTTCTATTTCACACCTATAACGGAATCTGTTCGTGAGTGCAAACTATTTTACAGCAAATACAAAAAACAATGAAACTGTTATAGTTCTACAATTAAGAACATATATTATAAATACTGGTTTTATTATCCACAAACAAACCAAAGGGCCTAAACCATAACAAATTAAACAATACCCGTGCCAAACAAGTGGCCGAAAGCGTTTCACGCAATTATAGCAATTCTGTGATACCCTGTCACGTATATGGTAATTGACTATATTAAATAATATACAGCCACAATAACATTGTTAAAAGTGGCATATTATGTTTTGAGTATGAACTAAAATAAACACACTTTTAGCACGTGTTTCATAAGCTATTTTTAGGCAGCCCTCAATATTAATAAATAGGTCAATAACTATATGTTAAGTTTATTCCAGTAATTTCAAAACGTTCGTTGTTTCAAAAAATAATTTGAATATTTATCACTAGGAGAGGCATGAAAGAATCTTTACCCAATTTAGCAGCGCTGGTAATAAATGGTTTTTAAACGTATTATGGTGGGACAAAATTACAAATTAAATTATTGTTATTACTTTATTAGATTTTCTTCCATGTTTGCAAGCTACAAGTAATATTTTGAAATTTGCCTAGCATAACACGGGAAAGTAGAATCAAATTGAATCCTAGAAACCGAAAGGAACAATGCTTAACTCCGGCTTCCCACGGCCTTCGCTTGCCTCCTATTCGGAGGTAACGGTAAAATTATAAAATGGTTGAAAGCTCTGAAAAATAAACGAGGAAGCACCGAAAGGGAACATGCCAGTGTGAAATTGTGTTATATTAAGAGCGCACCGTATGTAGTAAAAACCACGAATTCGAAACTGTTCACATCATGCTGAAATAATATCTCCACCCCACTCTCCTGAGTTGAAAACTAGCTCACATATACCAAAGTTTCAATATTTTCTTGATATGAAATACTAAAATGTAATTTTCTCGAGCTGGTTTTTTTTTTGTTTCGTTTATTTATGGACACTCTTTAACATCTCAGGGCATCAGAGTCCCATTCGATTAAGGGCGTGAAACGGCCGACAAATTTTGCTCAGAGGTCTCTTCTTTCAAGCTTGAGGTTCTTTTTCGTGTCGCAAATGTACGGCATGAGATCCACGACTTTACTGCCCTTCCAAAGGAAGCCATACTTAGGATTTTTAAACCCGAAAATATCCATCAAAACTGGCCGGATTTGAACCCGCGATCTAGAAGGCAAGTATGGTTACCACTACGCCATAGGACCGACTCTCTTTATGATAAAAGCTATTGGTATGCATAGTGATGGGATAAGTTGTTATCGATTTTCTTCAAGGATGACCTGGTAACAGCGTTGCTAACAAGGTCACTTAAGTGTACTATCTTAGAAATCCGTTTAAGTCACTAATTGCATTTTGATTTGATTTCGAAACCGTCATGAAGAATGTAAAAATTAATAAAATGCGCATTACATCATAAAATAATAACTTTGTATTCACTTAAAATGGAATATCAATCATTACATTTCATATTAAACCACAGTTGGTAACACTGGGGTGTTATAACATTTTAATGCACCGAATTTTAGAAAACACAGATTCGAGTTTGTATTAAAAGAACTAATTTCAGTATTAGCTGCCCAGGAGCATTTTACTCTAATTTTTACTTTTTTACAATTTTTGAGACTTTGTATTTATCACATTTATTTCTAAAACTGTTTATTCTCTTATGAATTTGTAGGTTATAAATACGCATCAAAGCCTCTAAGTGTACTTGGTTAATAAACCTGCTAATTACAAACAGCAGCCTCAACATTACAAACTGAGAGGAAAGAAAGTGGTTCAAACATAGCCGGCGAGTGCAATGTAACAAAACAAATTACTGTCATGAAGGAACAGAACCAGCATAGGAACATGTCGATCATTATTAAGCGCATACAATGTTTGTTTGCAAGCGGATTTACCTATATAATTCTATAACATTATGCATAGTTTCAAAGCACCGCACGCCGAGATGCTCATTGCTAATTCCTGGAAACCTGTTAAGTACAGAATAGTTTGGAAAATGCAGCTGTCAGATGAAACTGCAGGCTGCGAGCTATTGCCTAGAGGCGAGCAGAATGCAACTCCTCAGCGATTGTGTGTCATGTGAGCATGACAGTCGAATAGAGCGTTGTTGCCTTTATGTTTGAGTCTGCGAGGAACAAATGGCATTGTCTCTGTAAACAATATCGTCGTTTCGGATCTATTATATGAAAATGTGTAGCTCCGTGAACCTGTTCCCAACATGTTGTTCTTGGTTAACTATTTTCATGCACGTTAAATAAGAAGAAAAACAGTTGAGCTGCTAATGTTACTTATACTGTTTTTGTTGTGACTCATCAGCGCAGAGATTCGAGGCGGGCGAATAATTAGAACTGCTCTTGTTTACTTTGGGTATGAGCATTGCCGCAAGTTATGTTGTGATCTAGCCCAGCAGTTATCAAACTGTAGTCCACGAACCCACGGAAAGGAGGCGGTTATGGAATAGGTGGGGGTTATGAAATATCCCCTAGATTGTGCTTTTCCCTGTATTGGTATTAAGTTTATTAACTTTATCTGGTTAAAGATCCTAAATGCGACATTGAAATTAATTAAAATTGGCGGTAGTAGAGTTACATTTTTATGGGAAAAAGTTACGGACCAGTCCAGTTCCAGGTATTCCATAACCTCCCGACTGCACTTTCAAGTACCAGCATATCTGAAATGTTTTGTCACCCAAAACTTGTACATCATTTCATTTAGTAGTAAATACTAATGTTTTATCCTGGTTTGGAAAGAAAGTAGTGGTAATTGCTCAAGGCATGACGTCATCTAATTGGAATACACTTTTTTTTAACTCTTTTACCAACAAATCTATTGCCGAGTCATAGTAAACCCATGCCACCAGATCAAAGGAAAGGAAGAAATAGCAAAAACATAAGCTAATATTAGAGAAAAAAAATTATGTCTGTCAGTGGGGAAAATTCTAGAACATCCAAAAAATGCAAGGAAGCCCAGTGCAGTGATTCTGATGAGATGAAGTCTCCAGATTCTAGCAACTTGCATCCTGAACCAGAAGACGATAAGCAGAGTATATTAGCAGAGCCAAATTTTACGAAGATGTCAGAGGGGAGACATTAATGGTCTTTGACATCTCAGGCCATCAGCGTCCGTGAAACAGCTCAGAGGCCTCTTTCAGGCATGAGGTTCTATAACGTGCCTTAAATCTACGATCTCCCCTTACAAAAGAGGAAATACTTAGGATTTTACCTCCGAAAAATCCATTGACCCTGGTAGGGATTGAAATGGCGATCTTGGGTCTACCAGGCAAGTATGGTTGCCACATGACCACCAGAAGCGACATTAGCTAGTAGTATCCCGTATCCCCTACCTTTTTATACTTTTGGAAATTAAGATTATTTGTTTCAGAGGGGACTTTCAAATAGGCAGCCCAAAACGTGGACAAGACATATCATTTTTAAGTGCCGTCATAGTTCCCCTGGCAACAGCATGCCTTTCGTAACAACTTTCTTGGTGAAAAACCATTCAATGCATTACTTTCTCTGAAAGTATAGAATTTGTTTGATACAATAATACGGTAGTGTACAGCTTTTAGATGAAATGCAGCATCATTCCTTTAATTTAGGAATTAAATAAACAATTATGTTATGGGATTGCTACCTATTATTGTTAGGATGTAATATTATTGTTTGGTTATTACTGTTGCGCAAGGATACGCTAAAGTAAAAAAGAAAATAATGAAAAAATATTTGCTTTTATATGTTTATTATTACAATTTTGTAAACCAGTAATGTACAATGTACAGGGTCCGTGAACCCTAGCGATCATTAAAGGCGGCCCGCGGTCAAGGATAGTTTGGGAACAGTTGTCCTAACCGTTATATTTTTTCATTCCGTTGTGCCTGTCATGACAAAAACCAGCAATCTTTCTTTTTCTGGGAGGCTGTTGCATTTTCTTTTTATTCCCTTCTATGGTCCTTACACTGAATTATTTCTAAAGGTACTTTTTCGTTATTTGTATAATATGAACAGCCAATTCGAAACTCATTATTTCATTGACAGTGATTGGCGTCAAGGTCAAAGTAATTACATTGATCGAGGAAGGGAATTTAGTGAATCACATGTCGGAAAGAGTTATGGGGCTGCGACTACAACGCCGTGGCGCTGGGTGCAATCCTGTTGGGGGAAACTAAATTGTCAACAAATAAGCAAATTGCTTTGTTGACAGGCACCTTACATTTAACATGCGAAAATACTTTTATGGTTTCTGATTCTCATAGAGAATTACTCTATCTTGTCCAGATATGCAGTCGTGAAGGAAGTTCTGAAATGCCCGTTTTTAATTATATTTTTTTTTATTTATTTGGATTATTTAAGGACGTTCTTTAATATCTTTGGTCATTATCGTTCATTTCAACTTAGGGTGTGAATCTGCCGATACATTTTGTTCATAGGTCTCTTCTTTCAGGTTAGGTTCTCTTACGTGCCGTAAATGAAATAATCTCAAAATTAAATCCTTAGAATAAAATGTTGCTAAAAGGACCAAAGCATTTACTTTCTTCTGAAGGAAGAGGTTGTTTACGTCCTAAAAATACATTGATCCTGGCCAGGTTAGAACTCACGACCTACAATTAATTTATCACTAGACCGACAATTTACCGACTTGCATTGTCATCAACGAGGTAAACTTTTATTACAGCAGCTAAACACCACTCTTACATTCATAACGATATTCGAAATCTCTGTGTTATTTAGGGCAGTCTTAATAAGCCAAAACTTTTATCTTTATGACGGTTACATGTTGCACCATGCGTTTAATGTTAATCTCTTCCATCTCGCTAAATACAGCTATTTTTATTAACAGTTCCCGTTTGGAAAGGATTATCAACTGCACAGAGTTTATAGAAACGTACAAATCGTATATTTTGCTTCTAAAAGCTAACCTATAGAAATATCAAAGTTTATCGTTCCACTGTGCATTTGCCATAAAAATAATGAACGTTTTCTTCATTTTATTTTATTAAAAATGTTAAAAAATAACAGCTCCGAACTTAATGTACAGTACGGGTGCAAGAAAAACCAGGGAAATTTGGGGAGTATCTAAAACTAAGTAAAAATAGTTCATCTACAGCTCAACTTTGCTAAGTTCTTTTAGCTATTTTCATTTTACTTACCTATAATTCTATAGAAAGTATTCAAAATGGCCACCATGAACTATTAATACACAGTTCCAATTGCAGCATTATGGTCTGTCTTACTCTACCACGTTCCAGGTGTATGCCGTATTGCTGACACTAGCGAAGAACGTTCACGTTGTTAGTAAGTGAGTACACAATGTCCTATAATGAACCCATATGTAAAAATGCAACAAATTGAGGTCGAGAAAACTAGCAGGCCAGGATGTGTTTTCTCGTTACATATTAAATATTTTGAAATAGCTGACCAACAGCATGAGAAAAATAATAAGATGTGGGACAGCACGACTTATTCAATTTCTTCCAGTAAAACATTTAAATGTGCCGTAAAAATTCACACTTTGATGGCCCTGCCATTATTCCACGTAAAACAAAGTAACCAATTAATGTGTTGCCAATTAGCCTAACCCATACATTAACGCTAAACAGTTGGAGGTGTTCTGTTTTCAAAATTGCACGGATTTTCGTAAGCTCATATATGAATATTGTGAAAGTTCAGCATACTATTCTATGGCAATTTGGTAGATGGCAGATTTTTTGGGTACAAACCTCAATACAGCATCACTTTACAAAAGACGAAACTAACTCTTGTTCCTCAGTAACATTACCAAATATAAACCACGAAACATTTGCTATAATTTTTGCTTGTTTTTTATTTATTTTCAGAGAGTTTAGTAATATTGTGTATACGATAAAGTTTACAATAGAACCCTTGCCTTAATTGCAATCACTTAGTTGCGTTGCACATTGAAGCAGTAAGGATATGCTGTTAGGAAATACTGAAAGGCTGCAATTGTATTCCAAAATTACTTGCAAATATAGTGTAGATTGTTGTACAGAGTCCTCGTTTGGACGCGTGGCCGGCTTTAAGGGATTTGCTTGGCACCGAGAAGCACACTATTTGCCGGTGGAGTCGGATATTCGTAGCCCCTTAAATTCAAACGCATAGATTTCTCGTGCAAATTATAACTACAATAACCACATACCTTCGTCATAGAAGATGTTGGAAATAATTCCATATGTAGCCATACATCTCTCACACCTTTTAGGAAAATTTGCATTAACACCCATTAAATATTGTTTTGAAATTGTAGCAATTTCTCTTTTTACTTGACTTTCATTTCTTCCAACGTATACTGGACATACGTTAGTGTCGCTACATGACCATGTAAATAAATCCATGCTGCTTCTTAAAAAAAAAAAAAAAAAAAAAAAATAAAAATAAATAAACTCGGGTTAATAGGGCGATCATTAACATTATCCAACACCCTGCAGAAATTAACTGCACTCATATTATCGGTTGCAATTCCTGAACTACAGTTTTTTCATAGGGTTTTAATTTCAAAAGTTTAGAGGCATTCCAGGCCGAGTTTTGCGAAATTCCTGATTCCTGAGCAAGCTTTTTCAGAGATTTCTTTGAACTTGATTAAATTTTTCTCCGATCTCATCCAGTTTTTATTCTGTAATAGCACGGCGTTTTGCATGCGGCGATTTAGAGAAACGGAATCTGTTTTTGATAATAAACCGAAATTAAAACGCCGTTAGAAACTGTCTTCATCAATTTTGGTGGCATAATTTGGCACAGCTTTGTGTAGTGAGCCGGTCGCAAGCCTCGGCGGTTTCGTGAGTAGCATACCCAGATTGGGTGACAGCTGAATGCATGGTGTGGTAATTTAAGTGATCATTTTATTGGACCAGTCCTCCTGGAAGGCGATGTTACTAGAGAACGATTCTAGGACTTCCTGCAGGCTCGCCTAATAGACGGCGATTATTTAGATGATGTTCCGGTGCTCCTAGCTGCAAATGGATGGAATTATGACCTCGTCGTACAGACTTTTTCTCCATCTTACCTATTCAAGTAAGTGAATTTGCCTGGCCTTTTCGTTCAGCGGACATCATAGCCATAGATTTCTTTCTAAGGGTACTCCTAAAAGCACATGCCTATCGCAACAGGCCACAAAACTTTGCGTTTCTCCCCAGACGAATCATCGCTCTTTGCCGCAATGTGAAGTCGCAGATCCTACGGCTGGTACACCAGAATCCAGAATGGCGTCTTTACCATTGTTCAGTGTGAAGATCAGCCGAATTTACGGGATAATTTTTATTTATTTATTTATTGTTTAACGCCCGTTTTTACTACTGAGGCACCACAGGCGGTTTTAAGGGGTAAGGAATGACAACAAATGGTATGCCCTTCTTTAGTAACATGAATGTAAAGTAAAAACAGAGCGAGAGATGGAAGGCCCAACGGAAAGTACATATTAATTTATTAGCATCATGCATCAGCAGTAGTACAGTATTAAGGCAAAATACATTTGTTTTGTCAAAACGTTAATTCAGTTTCAATTGACTGTAAAACACACCTTTAATTGTTATCGCAATTAGGGACATTGTATGGTATTGTCACATGCATATCATTTTGCATTTTATTAAGGTGGCAATGAGGGAAAATATCACTAAACTACACAAAAAAAGCGAGCACACACAGTTTACTAGAACTCAAAATCATATCTCCAGTCAGACCCGATTACACTTAGAATAAAAAATAAACCTTAGGGATGTGTTATTAATTACATGGAACATCCCTATTCTAATAAATCATTTGCGTAATATACATCATATTCTTTGAATTCGACATCGTGACGAACACACATTTGCAACAGAATATAATTTGTACTCCGCTTGAAACACCTGTAACATGTAAACAGCATTACCGGCGCGCCATACACAACTATGAGATGTAACTTCAAGAAGTGGACGGTGAATCTGGGACACCCTGTATAAAACTGTATGCCTATACCATATATGACTTTCGTTTTCACATTTTGGAATATGATATTAAATGTGTAAAATAACGCATTAAATACATTTTATATCACTGCTAATGATTGTAATATAAACCGCTGCTAAATCCATCAATATCGTTTTACACAGTACGAGGGGGTATGAAAAGATTTTGGCCTAACAATGACGGAATGTTATTTTTGTCAACATTATCTACGTTAAGGTAAATAAATGAATTCCACGATGCCATTGTCTCTGAAGTGGTTTCCTGGAAGGTTTGCAGAATGTTTTTCACAGCTGTAATCGCCTCTTTATTTAGTGAAAAACGTTTCAGACACAAGGAAGAGTTTGAGCTTTAGAAACAATGGAAGTGAAAGGAAGTCAAATCAGCTCCAACAATTCATACTTTGAATCTCTCAATTTTCCCGTTGCTAAAACGTTTGTGAGCAGGTGTATTGTCTTGATGAAAAACATATTTTTTTTCTTCTGGAAATCCATTCTTTTCTCAGGAATATTTTCACCCAGTAGTTTAAGAGATTAGTGCCTGAATATGTCACAAAATACTGACGCCGTAATTTTTCCTGCAGATGAGACCGATTTTGTTTTCTTTGGCTTCTATACACTGTTTTGCCTGCTGTTTCGATTTTGGTGTGTGATGGTGAATCTAAGTCTCAGGAAAAAGTTAGATTTGTTGCTGTCAAAATGCTGGGAACACCGTTGCAATGTTTTAACACGAATACATTTTTGATGTACTGTTTGCAAGCGCGACAGCGATATTGGGCAAAGATTTTTCATATCCATATTTCATATAAGATACAACCTACACATTCCTTTAAAATGCTTATAGCCTCAGAAATGTCACGCACTTTAACTCACCGGTCATTTAATAAAATATCATATCCATGGATTTGGCTGTTGCACTTTTTGGATGTTATTCATGTGGTTCATCTTCAAGACTGGCATGACCATGTTTAAATTCAGCAGTCCATTTTTAATTGTTGAAAATGAAGAAGAGTTGCCATTAATTTGTGTTAAACAAACTTTTACAAAGAACTATCACCGTGTATTAATGAATGTTATCCATTTTATGTAACACTCAGAACAAGTCTATTTTAGAAAGCCGTATTAAACAAATATTTTAAAAAATGACTTGATATTTCAAATGAAAGCTTACACCAGATGTTCCAAAATAAAAACATTTATCTTGCCAGTCGAATGAGCACTTATGGTCAAGGCAAGAACTTTTCATACAGCCCTCGTACATAATCGTTAGTCTGATTGACCACTAAGTCATTTGACTGGTATATTTTCTAAAATTTCAGAGTATTAAGAAACACTTGGGACATTTCTGAGCATGTGTCTATATAGGGCCTTCCAATCAGAGTGCCCTACTTTTAACATATAACAGCTGCCACATTTTTCACGTGGTATAGTTGTTGTTGACCAGTAATCATTTTACGTTTCACCATTACACAACGCGTATAAATTGTTAAAATTTTATAATCAAAATGGGTCATTTGTTCACCAAGTATTTTGTGCATTCCGTGAAGTGTGCGGTGTGCATAAACGTCCCTGCGAGTGAACAATTCAACGTTTGAGGTAAATCAAACAACGCCTGTACTGAAAGGCGCAAACGCTGCAATGAAAACATAATACCATCCATAAGAGTGTATTCCAGAACCCACAGAAATTAATTTTTCATCGACCACAATTGGCGAATTTGGCATCCGGACTTGAAGTTGCATGCTTACAAAATTGTTTTAACTCAAGAACTGAAGGCAAATGATCGTTGATTGTGCCGTGTGTGCTCTGACTGGACTATGAGGCAATTGGAAGTTGACACTGCTTTTAACCAAAATATCATCTTTAGGGATGAGGCCCAGTTTTGGATGAATGATTTCGTTAACAAACAAAATGCCGATTTTGGAGCAATGAAAATCCAAGTTAGATTCAAGAACTACCACTTCATCCCACAAAAGGTTACCGCCTGGTGTGGATTTTGGTACGGCGAGATCATTGGTGCATATTTTTTCCATAATGAACAAGGAAAAACTCTGTGGTTAATGGTAAAAGATAAAGGATTATTTTTAACTTGAAGGAATTGATATAAAATACATTTGGTTTCAGCAAGATGACACCACTTGTCATACTGCTCAAGAAATAGTCAACATTTTGAAGGAGATGTTCAGAGGCTTTATCCATTTCGCGCGATGGTGATGTTAACTGGTCCCCGAGATAATGTCATTTAACGTCGCTGCATTACTTCTTAGGGAGTTATGTTTAATCAAGTTATTTATGCCAACAAGCCAGTAACAGTCAATGAGCTAAGGAACAATATCACGTGCATTATTCCTGAAATTGAGCCTGGTTTATGTTTGTCTATCATTGAGAACTGGAAGACCCCTGATACGCGCAATCCAACGAAGTCACGGTGGCCATTTAACTGATGTTCTCTTCCACAGATAATGACACTAAGTGTGCTTCAAAATAATAATAATTATAATAAATAATTCCCTTTGTTTATATCATTTTTCAATTTAAAAGTATGTCACTATTATTGGAAGGCCCTTAATAGTCACAAATTATTGTAGACAAAGACGTACTAAAGTTGTTCAGTTTAGATATTTAACACATTTACTACCGCTGAATCTGCAATTAAAATGCAGTGATAAGGTACTTATTTTTTATCTCTTAGCTAATGTCCTGCAGGTTTAATATCCCCATCAACCGAGCAAACCAGACCAATAATGACAGCATTCATACGCCCATATTTGTCTTTGCTTGAAAGCTGTATTAATTTAATGCACCTCTTGTGCGTTATAGGCACTTAGCTGTCCAGGGAACACAGGAACCCCGTATTGCATCTTTAGAGATCAGCAACCGGCAAATACAGAAATATTCCCTCAGGATACTTCTTGTCCATAGAATGTATGTCCTAGCGCAAAAATGTTAAAAATGTACAATATCTAAGCCTGATTTCCAATCTATTTAAATTGTAGTTGAAGATAATATACGAAGCTATGCCCCTCCCCCCCCCCTTTGTAATCCGTTTCTTGGCTTTTGTTGACTACAGAATAAACTGACAGCTTCGGGGTAACACATCAACATCAAGGAACCTAAAAGTTGCAGTTTTAGGCGTGAACAAACGAATGTAACTGCATTAAAGATGCAAATCGCTCCCTCTTATAGTAACGAACAGTATTTCACTTAAGTATTATTTTATCCATTTCCTTACACAGAAGCTTGTAGTTTCGGAACGTGTTTACCTCATTTGTGTTCTGGGTTCGCTCACCTCTCATAACAATAGCAGGATTCAAACTGCTGTTTCAAATTGGTGCTAACGATCAGATTGTAGGAAAGCCAATTTGCAAACACGTTCCTTTAGATTGGCTTACATTAGAGAATTCAAACTAGTGGCGTGAATTCTCGGTAGGTTAGTTTCCTAATAGTCTCTTTCTCTTTGTGTGTAACACAACTTTCTGCCCACCAAGGACCATTTTGCCCTTAAAGGAATATTCCGGGGAAATACTTAACCATGCATTTTACGTAGATATTGGAGATTTGGGGTATATAGGTACAGATTTCTGAAGAAATTTTCTTTAAAGAACAATGAAATTCATTGCAGTATTTGGTGACCCCCAGAATTGAGAATTCAATTCGTGTGTTATAAATAACTACAGAGAAATATAAATTTGGTATATTTTATTAGTGTTTTTCTCTAAAGTACAATATGTCGGTCCTGGTGGTGTAGTGGTTACCATACTTGCCTCCTAAACCCAAGATCATGGGTTCGAACCCGCCCAGGACCGATTGCTTTTTTCGGGCGTAAAAATCCTAATTATGGCTTCCTTTGGAAGGGAAGTAAAGCCGTGAGTCCCGTGTCGTATATTTACGGCACGAAAAAGAACCTTAAGCCTGAGAGGCCTCTGAGCAAAATTTGTCGGTCGTTTCACGCCCTGAATTGAATGGGACGCTGATGACCTGAGATGTTAAAGAGCGTCCATAAATAAATCAATCAATCTAAAGTACAATATGTTGCACACTATTAAGTCTCATGTTTCAGTTGTGATGTAAACATTTCCAATAGAAAATATATGATTTAGGAGGGAAATTATGAATCAACTCTATGGCAAACACACAGACATACTGTTAAATACAGTATATGAAAATGAACTTTGATAAGATATTGGCTTATAGTATACATGGAACAATTTTACACTGACCACAAGAAAATATATAAAATAGGAATAGAATTACAGGTTGCAGCGTTGAAAACTTTTGAATGATAGAAGACTGGATGAAATCAAACTCTTCTTCCTTTGTCGTACATGGAGAGAAGAAACAGCTTCAGTTTCGCGCATCCATGATTAAATAATACCATAGGCCACGCGTTCTCCTATTCGCAATGCAGTCAAGAATGTCGTTTTAGATCATCCATTTATCTCAGATACATGTTAATTTTATGCTAATAATGCTAAGTTTTTTAAATATAACATTATTGCTGATTAACTCCATTCCCAAGCTTAAGCAACTGCCAACAAGGTTTTCGTTTTCTCTATCTGCTAAAGCTGTAAACGTATCGTCATTCTCGTTCGTGTTTGAAAGCGTGCGTACCCTTGCACTAATACTACACTGCAAAATGATTGCTACTACCATGGGTGGCCGAGGTCGTTCAGGCACGGACTCTTGAGCGTGAGTTTTGGGGTTTGGTTAGGTTTCCATGTTTTTTCCCCAGGTTTTCCTTAATTCTCATTAAAGGCAAATGCCTGGGAGGGTACCCCAAACTTAAGCCTGGAACGTTTTCTTCCTCAAAAATACCATTTCAACTCAAATTTCCACCGGACATTAAGCACTGCTAAAAACATGATTGTCGTTCACAGCTGCAGATGTAACTAAGGAGGTTTCTATTTACAAATTAGCAGGCCCACTTCCAAAAGTTGAATGTATAGGCGAATGCTAACTACGGTACTCTATGTATGCATTTATTTAAGCATTCGTTATTAAAATTGATATAGCACCACGCTCATATACAGCTTATGTATTTCATGTGCCACAATCTATATCTCATGTGCATCAGATATTGTTTTACTTCACGATTTTGGTTTATATTGGCAGTACAGAGCAAAAGCGTTTAACCTACGAACTGGTTCTGTTGCCTCTTAGTGAGGTTGCTGGTGACCTTTAAGCGATACCTCGGGTATTTTGGATTTTGTAGTGGTTCATTTAGCTATATGTGGCTATACACGTAATTATGACTCCATCGTATCCCTGTATAAAATATGGTTTCAGATAATATAGTATATTCACTGTGGCAATTGCCAAGTTCTTTGCTATTTCCGAGCTTTTGCGAGTGTGTGATGTCATTAAAATCTTATGCTTAGGGGAAAGTTTTCAATGTGTACCTGACAATGTTACTCTTCGAACTAGAGCAAATTGCACTTAACTTCCACTTCAGAGAAGTTAACCGTCCAATGAATGTTGGTGCAAAGTTCTTAATAACGTATCTGTGCAGTTTATGATGCATTCCATTTTAACGCATTTTACCAGCCTATAGGTCCGTGAGGCTCGCTGCTATTTCACTACGCGATGTACTGGTATTTTCATGTGAACAATCGTAGATGCTCACCAATTTGTAGTATGCTTTTGGCATCGTTTTCATATCATAACTTGTTATTCTCGAATGTTAGGTTTGTTAGTTTTTGTTTAGAGGCTGCAATTTACTATTATCAGAGATCTAACGAAAAAAAAGTTTGCTTAACGCCCAATCAATCCTCTGTTGAGGCAAGTGTGATTCTGGTTTATACTTAAAGCTATTTTGAAACAAAAACACCAAAAAAGTAAATTTATTTGCAGTATTATTAATTTAATTTACCCTACCTAAGACATACAGCAAAGGAAACATTTCATGGTGTACACTTACCACAAATTATGATGAATTATTCTTCAATCCGGTGTTGTCTATTATTTAAAGTGTAGTTGTTAATACAGTGAAACTATTTCAGTTAAGCCTGCTTACTGCGAAAAGACAATCGTCAAGGCCATATAATGCATGCGCAGGTGGTAGCTTGTAATTACTATGAGGGAGACTTTGTCAGCGAGTGGTTGTGCATTTGTATGATACTCAATGCTTTCGTTAACAGTCTGGAAGTACGATATTTTATGGTCGATACATATGTGAAAAAGAATTTTTGAAGAGAAATAGTAAGGGATTTGCAAGAAAATATCCTAACAATTGTGTTCCAGGTAGAGAAATTGTTCGCCAACTTGTTTAAATGTTACGAGATACAGGTTCTCTCAATGGCAAGAAACGTTACATGAAGTACAGCAATATCTCATACAGGTCTTTCATAATTACGTGAAACATTTTGTAATTTATTACAAATAAACTATGAAACGTATCATTGTAATTATTATGCCGATAGAAGGAGAATTTTTCCAAGTTTTATTAGGAAACAAAGTTGTGTTGATTCATTTTCACCGTTTGACGCTAGGAATAAATACACGGTTCCTCCTCAGCAACGGTAACATCAACAGTCAACACGGTTAAATAAACGTAAGAAATCATTTTGTGTTTTGGAATATACAAGACCATCGTCCGTTGTGACTGTTTAAGGACGTTTTCGAGCACAATGCAACAAGGAGCCGCCTTTTACAACAGCATAAGAAAATGGTACGAGGCATTTAGAGATCAAGGGTGCCTAATGGCATGGATCGCGTCAGAGTCGCTTACAATAAACGCTCGAGCTTAAAACTTGGCCTCTCACAAACACAAGTAGGGCGATTTCTCCATAAGCGAATAAAGTTAACACACTACAAGCTTCAGCTGCATCAGGCTCTCAGCGTTGATGAAAAACAGGTTCGCGTCAGTTTCTGTACTGAATTGCAGGCGAAGTTTGAAGTGGATGATTTCCCAGACACTCTCGTCTTTTCCGACGATGTGCTGCCCAGAAAGGTAAATGTTTGGCATAATGTTAAAAGTTCGGAACTGAAAATCCCCAAACAATAATTGACCCTGAGCGAGACTCACCTAAGATGTAGAACAATTTCTCAGATGAAGATCTACGCACTGTTTTTCTTCATGGAGCGCGCCGTCACTGGGAGAACGTACTTTAGACATGCTGCAAAATTGGCTTCTGCCACTAGTAAATGAAGACAGTGACGATTAAGTCTTTCAACAAGACGGTTGTCCAGCTCTTTTCCATAATGAAGCATGCGACTTTATCAACAAAAATTTACCACAACGTTGGATAGAATGCTTTGGACAAGAAAATGAAGCCATAATGAGGTGGCCACCTAGGTCGCCATACTTAACACCTTAGGATGTGTAAAGGACATGGATTTTGTATTCCCATTCACCGCTGATTTTCAGGAGCTTCGCGACTGCATCACCGCGGCTGTTGCACTGATCGTGACACATGACACGCGTGTGGAATGAAGTGCATTATCATTATATGTCTGCAGTATCAATCAGGGTGACACATTAAGAATTTGTGACGTACGTAAAAACATTTGGAGAGTGTATCTATATATCAGCATGATAAAATGTAGTATCCGTAATACTTTCCAAAATATTTCACGGAATTATGAAGAACACCCGATATTTTCCCTGAGAGGCATAATTTTCAACATTTCTTATAACCGGGCTAGTATTTATTGTTATCATTAGTTTTAAACAAAGTATCCTTTTATGCTTTCAATAAAACTGTAGGTACTAAAATATCAACCATCATTTTTCCGTTTTGGACGGATGCACTTAGCCAGTAAGCAGCCGCGTGTAGGCGGCTTGTAATTCAAATAACCCCTGTAGTACCTTTATTGAGTAAAATAATTTGCTTTGAATACCTAAATAAATCTCCCTAAAGCCTATTTTAAGAAGTAATTTAGGATAAAACATAATAATTATATTCAGAGAGAAACTCGAAAATGTAGCGTGTTCTAAATAGTGCTGTACAACAATTTGCTGTTACACATTCCTATAAAACTCCAGTATATCAAAATTTATGATTTCCATTTATGCTTCATTGCAACGTGTCAATGGAAAAAAAGAATAAATATAATGAAAATATATTATGGAAACGTAATATGCAAATGTTAGGCTTTTAATTAGCTAATATTTACCAAAACCGCAAAGGCTAAGAAAGCACCCATATCAACCTGAAGATGTGGTCTGCAAGCAAATACAATGACTTCTATTTTCACATACAAACTTTTGCTCTAGTTCAGAGCAAGACATAAACACATAAGGAAATGGTGTAAAAGGACAAATCCACAAATAAAAATTAAAACTGAACAAGACAAAAGCATAAATTATTCATATTGAAAAAATAGCAAGGTCTTATTATAAATCTCGTGGTAGATGTTTCATATTAATTCTTCGATGCAATGGAACCGTGAGGGTTTTTCATACCGTGCTGGAGAAGACGTTCATGTTTTCTGTTTTCTTTGCATTTGGGCTCACTTTTCACTTTTACATAGGATCCAGCTTGCAATTCTTTCAAATTTTGACTAGCCCAGAGAATATTTACAACAGTGAACATTGTAGTACGAAATGCAGGTTTTATTGCTATATTGACACTGCATTCATAGTTTAAGAGCTCTAATTTTGCTTTCAGTTCACTATTATATAAGTGATTTATGAACAACCACAATTTTTCATAGCACTCCTTAGATTTTTCAGGAAATAAAACAAAATTTATTGGCATTTATTTTACATACATTTTATATATAACTGAAAATTTGGAAAGAACATAAAAAGTACCGTTTACTGGCACTACCTCAATATAAGATAAAAACATTAAGTTATTTTCACACGTGAATAGCAGATTTTACTCATGTGATGAATGTGCATTAAAGTTTCACAATTATTAGTTCCCTCTGGACAATTCTTTCACACATTCCTTTCGGAAATGTACAAAGCGTTAAGTAAGAGATCACGAAACTATTTATTACAATTTACTAAAATTCTCTACTTGTTACATTTGCTATTTTCAAATATAATGCACTATATCACTTTAAATTCCATTGTTATATCTGATTTAAACAATGCATTCAATGTATGCTATATGTGCACAAAGAGAGGGTCGGGAAGCACTTAAGTCGGGGAGGAGGGAACTGCAGCTCCACTGCACACTATACTTAGTACTAAAATAATTGCCCAGATTACTTCTAAGGGAGTGAATGCATTTGTACGTGGGTTGAACGTTTGCAGTTTAGGAGCTAGGTGAAACACACCGTGCATGTCCGATCATACCACTGTTCCTCCTTCAGTCTGAAGTGCTTAACCAGTCATGTCTTTGCGCGCATATTAGACAAGGTAGCCTTCCCGAAAACATAGAACTAAATATCCGCTCTGCCCTTTCGGCATCACACGCAATCTATCATATGCAGCGTTAGCAATTATCATGTCCGAAATTCCGCAAATTATTGAAATTTTAAATAGGGTCTAAAGAACTAATATTTGTTTTTTTTTTTCCCATACACACTTTTCAAGTATATTTGTGTTTTTGTCCAGTATTTTCCTTAACCCAAAACTTTTTATTCGAATGCCACTTAAATTAACTTAATATAATCAAGCACATTTCTGGTGGTTCATATCAATGACTACATTTTTAATCCTTCTCCAAAGTTAAGACTTTCCTTTTTCTATTCCAAAAGCCCAGTCTAATTTAATTTTTGTTCCTAAATTCTTCTCCAATTCCATTTTTCACAAGCATAGTTGATAAAGAATTATAATGTATATTTTTAATAAAGCATGCATAAATAAAATGTATTTATTTAAGCCAGCAGCAATGGCCCCCTGGTTTATGTTATCATTAGAAATATTTAACCGTATGTTTCAATATCTATGCATGTTATAAGTAGCTCTAGTTCATAGAAGGTTTCAAATTGTACATTTTTTGTCCACTACAATATCCCTTTTCCCCTTTCTCGTAGACTCATCTAATTTAAAAGAGAGTTGTCTTAATCCTAATACGCTTATCACCGTAAGCCATTACAAGCGATATTGTTCTAAGCTAACGACGTATAGTTTTAAATTTAATTTAACCTCTTCATTGGTATAATCTCAGAATTGCTTTGAGTAGTGCACGTACTCTAAGGCCAGTGTCCCATGAATGTGACTATGGATACCTTCTGCTGATTCATCCTCTTCAATTTCTGCTAGTAATAAGTTTGTAGTTGGTGGATGTTCATGGAAAACAGAACGCGTGCTAAGTAGACCCTAAATACAGAACGTCTTGAATAACAGACAAGTAAAGACCGTACAAACAGAGCTCGGATCTTGTGCCTCGAGACTTCGCAAAATGAGTTGCTTTGAAATTAAATCAACCTCACAATTAGGGGCAATTTCAACAAGGAGGAAATCATCGTCTTTAATCCTTAGGCAAGCGGCGCCTAGAGAATATCAAGGCAGAAGTTGTGCGTATGTTAATTAGGCAGACGTGTGCGTGATGAACTTCTCTCCACATTGAAGGCACGACTAAGTCTTTGATCTGTAATGACACAGATTACTTGTCCAGTGTAGAAACAAGCTGGCATCACCCCATTCGCACTGTAACGCTGAATGAAGCTGTGACCCCAGATTTCATTTCGCCTTGCTCGCTCGCTCACTCTGTCAATGACCATCAAAGACTCGGATCAGACAGACCTTCCAGCTTATACAGGAGTAATCAAGATCAGGAACGAGGGGGAAAGTACAGTCCTGGCAAAGACTTGAGCCAGGATAAGATTTGTGCCTATTGGTGTTTTCTTTTTGTCGCGCAATAAGGTGCTGGTTGTTGCATCTTCTGCAGATAGTAATTAATATGTGATTACAATCCCATTATACTCTGATTTTATTTACTACCCTTTGTGAATGTCGAAATTCGCGTTATTTTTAAAAACGACGTTTCCGTGATGTATTGATTCATTAAAATCTGTTTATCTAAACTTCAATCCTTTCCATGTCAGTTGTACCCAATATAGTAAATAAACGTAGCATACATTTACTAAGGAGCAGTGTATTTAATTATATTTCCTAATTCGCCATATTAGTTTTTAGAAATTTAAGGACATTTTTCTCTGGAAGAATGTAAGCTAGGAGAATGAAACTTAATACAATTTGAATGTTATATGCAGATGTTGAATTTTTGATGGACGCATTTATTTAAAACGTTTTACCTATCAGATTCTAAATTTGCACAATTTTTAAATACAAATATTTTATTTTTATCGAAACTACTAGCAGCAAAAATTTGAAATGTTTTCTACCAACATTGGTATATTCTTTGAATTTTCATACCCCTATCTTAAAAATTAACAAATTAGGAGAGCATTTTATAGCCAGGAAAATGAAAAATTAGAAGTTAATAAGAACATTTTCAAAAATAAATTGATCAAAAATCCAGCAATTACAAATAATATATATATATATATATATATATATATATAAATTAACACTAATAATAAAAGTAGATAAAGATAAAACACAGAGAAAGAGTCACGCTTGAAATTGAAAATAAATAATAAAGTATTTTAGAAAACACAGAAGTAAAATTAAAAGAAAAATAGATAAATAGTAAAGAAGTCAAAAGCAAAACACACAAAAGCAAATAAAGCCTAATAAGCAAAGTTAAAAGCAGTACCAGAGGTGCAAACAATATTAATGAAACATAAAAATAAAGAAACACTATTAACAATGTAACAAATTAACACTAATAATAAAAGTAGATAAAGATAAAACACAGAGAAAGAGTCACACTTGAAATTGCATATATATATACCTAAATGCGTGCAAATTTTCATCTTCCTAGCTCATGTAATTCCAGAAAAAGGTAATAAAGTTCAGATAATTAACACAATTGAGACAAGTAAAATACCAATAATCTTCCCAAAGCATAAACAGCATATTAATAACATTTATCTATGCTTCATTGCGATACCCCTTTCAAATCAGAAATAAGATTATTTTTGTTTCTCACTCTGTAATCTATCACATAAATTATACATAATAATATTTATAATCGTTAAATTGTTTAATTTATCACTATAGTGATTAACATGAATATTGCTTTTGAAATTATAAATATATAATTTTGTGTGTGTGTGTGTGTGTGTGAGAGAGAGAGAGAGAGAGAGAGAGAGAGAGATTTTAAATATAAGGAGTAAATTCTTCATCTTGCAACATCTGAAGAGTACCCTGAAGTTTACCTCTCTATGATGCCTATCATGTCTATTACCTATACACCTATACCTATACACCCATACACCTATATAATATACCTTTAAAACAGCACTTAAGACTTTGAGTATGTTATAGCCACAAAAATAAAATACAAATATCTCTGATTTCTCGGAAGGGAAGTAAAGCCGTGGGTCCCGTGTCGTACATTTACGGCACGAAAAAGAACCTCAAGCCTGAAAGAGAGGCCTTTGAGCAAAATTTGTCGGCCGTTTCACGCTCTGAGTTGAATGGGACGCTGATGACCTGAGATATTAAAGAGCGTCCGTAAATAAATAAATAAAAAAAAAATCTGTGATTTCCGTCAACACTTGGAACTCTACAGTTGTATAGAGTGGTTTTACGGATATTAATATATCTATCTGGAAAGTATCCAACCATGCAACGTAAATCCTCAGTGCTTTCAAACAAACGTTCTTTCGTTAGAGAGCGAAAGCAACAGCTGCTCTACTCGGTTCCTCTGGTATTTAGAGTCCCAGCCTAAAGCAGTTGGAGCGTTGTGTTTGAGCCGTTTGGACGTTCTTAGAGTGATAAGTCGTTTAACGAAGTGTTTTCCGCCTTATTTGTATATTAGTGCTCTTATAGTGCCAAAAAGACAGCACTCTTTGGAATAAAGAATTTTCATGCATGATTCATATGTGAAAAACTCTTGCAGAAAAGTGAAACGGTGATTTGTATGAAAATTCCCCGGTGTTCCTGCACCTTACAGTTTATTTACTGTTTGTAATGTTTTAAATAGATTTACGGAAATGAAATCTATTCTCGATAATAAATCGAAAGTAAACTGTCGTGTACTTATCGACAAGGAACTTGACGATACTGGAGAAAGATTAGAATGAAGTTCTAAGATATCTCTGCGAAAACTTGTTGCACAGAAACGGAAATTTTGTAAACCTCGGCCTAGGATGACACCAAATTTTTAAAATTGAAACTGTATAAAACAACTGTTGCTTAGGAATTGCAACCAAGTGATAATATAAGAAAAGTACATTTCATCCATTAGGTTTCAAATAATGTTCAAAATAACTCAATTGGCTAACATTTATTAATTTATTTTTCATGGTTTCAATTGAATAGACATATATCTACAAGAAATATAGACACTGGAGTGCAGAAAATCCCGCTTTTGTACACGAAATGCCATTGCAAAACCAAAAAAGCTGGTGGATGGTGTGTAGTGAATGTTTACAAAATTATAGAGTCTAAGTGTTATTTAAATGTCGTGAGAAAACATAACCACACCATTCTTAAAATATTATAAGATATTGAACATAAGCTTGCATTTGTTCAAAATCACTCCGCTACAGAACATACAGAGGACCTCTCGTAAACCTCAATTGAGGAAACTTTTTAATTTATTAATTACAGATTAGGGCCTCGAGATCCCTTAAGTATTTCTATTTATGTGAGAATTTGAATCGCAACAACCCGCACACGCAGAACAATATAAGAGACATTGAAATAATTTCACAAAAAGAACTAAAGCATGAAAATACAAACTTTCCAAAACCTGTGAGAGATGTGTAGCACAAAGACATCATTTCGAAAATCTTCTATTGGCAAATATAAGCGTAATCGTAATTTGCATGGGAGATATATATATACGATTGAATTGAGGGGTTATGTATGTATGACTCAGTAGGCAGACAGCATGTTTTCCGTTGCCACACTGTCCCCGCACTCACGGATGAACGTTAATTTGAAAGCATTGCACTATCTCCCTCTGTTTCAGATGTGTTGAATATGTGAACAATACGCAAAACGCATCAATACCGCATCTGCGTGAATTCTCTCTTATTGGCCGCCAGACTGATGCACAGCTACTTTACATGTCGAGTTCCTTTTTAATGTGCTATCACAAGAAAAAGCTGCATTAATGAGTTATTTTTAAGTGCAGTTATTGTTAAAAAGAGCAGCGTTTTTATTTTAATAGAGTTTGATTAAAGTTTATTTTGATAACTTTTGAACGGCATTTTTTTTTTTTTTTTTGTTCACTTCAGCTTTGAATGTATCTGAAACAGACATTAGTACACTGATGCTTCAGTCATTTTTGTCACTTAACTTTTCCTGAAACGTATCCTTGCGTCTCTTTCATTTTTCTAAAGATTTTAAAAGTCCTCTTTAAGTATCATTATCAGCTTTTTTATAAAGTGTCTATAGTCCAACATGTGAATCACAGCGGCAGAAAGAAAAAAAATGCCGTGGCTAAAATATCAGAACTGTAGAAGAATGATAGATTTGGATAATCTAATATTTTACCCTCCCCTCAAAGAAGAGGAGAGAAAAGAAAAAAAATCATGCACGGGACGTGAAGAGTTAGTAGGTGCGGTTATTTTGAATGCAATGGCCACACAGCCCAAAATATCTCACAATGGCGTTCCATTACTGATTGAGTCGCACTAATGGAAGGTATAACATTTTGCGCATGCAGAGAAACGTTAAATTATTTTGGCTGTCAAGTTGCATGGCATCTGATAGAGCTGTTTTCGAGATATTTCAAAAGAGTGGATAATTTAGGGAGGAACCTTATATAGAATCCAATTATTTTCATATTGACAAAATTTTCAGTCTTCATTGAGTAATGAAACCTTCATAAATCGGCTATATACAGTGTTCACGCTACTCCTCCATCAATTACAGCAGCTTTCATCAGTGCTACTTAGCCCTGACTGTTGCATTTGAGTACAAATATTTCCTTATCGACCACCCTTAATTCTATAATGTTTGAAAAATAAAACAACAACCGATTGACCGACAATTTATACGCATGGGAAATGCTACGAGGATAAGTCAACTAAGATTGAAGAGTATTTTTTAATCATGCACAGCAAAGAAACATTGTTGCATGATGAAGACGGATCAGCCCGACTGGTGGACAAAACCAGAAGGTGACTCGCACATGCGTCTGTATACACAAGACGATATTCTGCTTTCCTTTGCAGAAACCCGGCATGGAAGCTTACAGATTGTTACAGAAGGCATATGGTGATGATGTTCTGCCACAATCTACAGCAATTTGATGGCTCAAGGAACTTAAGGAGGGCCGTGTTTCAACAACAAGGCAAGGTGGTCCAGGTGTTCCAGCAATAGCAGTAAACGAAACCATAATAAACACAGCTGGCGTCATTGTTTGTGAAGATCGACGAATGACAATTGACAGACTTGCAGACATGTTACACATTTCCCATGGCAGTACATTTTTGATTCTGCATGGTCACTTGAACATGAGGAGCGTTTGTGCGTGGTGGGTCCCAAGATTACTGACTCCTGAACAGGAGGTGGTGCGAGTGGAAGTGTGTGGGAATGTGTTCTCCATCCTCCATACTCCTCAGACTTTGCCCCGTGACTTTTATCTCTTTCCGTGTCTGAAAAAGGAGCTAAGAAGGAGCATTTTGGTACTTCCAAGACCGTCGTGAAAAAGGCTGAGACGGTTTTGAAGAAGATGTCAAAAGATGGCTTCCAGCACGTGTTCCAGAAGTGGCAGATGCGTTGGGCAAAGCGCATTCAACTCAAAGGAGAATACTTGAAAAAGATCACACCAATCTGGACCATGCCTAGTGTATTCCATGCGTAAAAACACATACTCATTCTTTTTTGAAGAGCCCTCGTAAGTTAAATTTTTTATAATGCCAAATACTCTAATGATGCTCTGAAATTCCTTGTTGCCAACTTTTCAAAATATTGGTGTTAAGGTTTTTAATAAAGGTATTACCTGCTTTTTACAGTCGTTGGTGGTGATGGCTATATAAGACTATAGTGAGAGAACAAAAATATAAAACTAAGAAAATAGGTTTACATATTTGAGAAACATAGCTTCGGCGAAGAGAGAACGAATCACACATTTTCTCAAAATCCTTGCAGATGTGAATCTCTGGAATGCTTCTGGAGCTTCGGATTCTTCTGCAAGGAAATTGAAAAGTGGATAAGTGGGGAAGTTGATGAATAAGACCAGAAATGAAAGAGAGAGAGAGAAGTTGGGAGAAGGAGAACAAATGCATAAGAACTCGCATTGAAATGGTGGTGGTATTTGCTCTGCATTACTAAAGAAAAAATGCATTGTTTGCTCAGCTCGAGAAATTGAGGAATTGTGGTGTCAGAAAAAGAACAGAGAATTCTACTGGCATGAAGGTAAACACAAGCATTCGCCGAGCTTCTGTAACGGAACTTGCTTTGTTAAATGATGAGATTTAGGTTCTAAAAACTTAATGCTTTACTCCTTTAGTAAACTTGTAACACAATAACACTACTGACGATTATAAACGTTTATTGTGATCAAAACAAGAGTTAGAGTGGAGTTGTCAGTCTGCATTTGTGCTGAGTCAGTGACAGAGAGCAAAAAACGTTTTTAACGAGCTTGTACCACGTTATTCTACGTCTGAAGCCCGAGGCGTTCGGGACTCCAGTTGTATGACGCAGAAAATGAGAAAAGTTATTCCTAATCATTGTGCACATTATAAAATACAGGGGACGTTTAGAAAAAAAACTAATGCAATGGTTTATTTTATGATAAAGAAACTATGAATCCTATTGAATAACAGATATTTTATTATCATTTTCTATGCAGGTATTGCATGACTTCCTTTTTTAACATGGAAAATATGTAAACTGTACGTTTACGACCTAAATATTACGAAATCATACCACCGTTTATGGTTGAAGTGATTTTAAGATTTTGGCGATATATCTGCTATATAAGCTTAAGATTATGTACTTCATCTTTAATTTTTAAGAGCAGCACATAATAAACAATTGAAATATTATGAAGATAAGTATAGATTGTTGGTTTTACATGCATGTTTAGAAAATAAACAACGATTCATAAAAAAGGAACAGAGTTGTGACTGTACACTCCGAGCACTGGATGAACACATTCTTTAAACGGTGAATTTTATCCCTCATTTTAGACAAATTTAGCGCATGGAGTTTGTTTTCTTGTCCACAAATGCTGAGAGGAAAAAGGGTGAATGTAAAAATTGTGATTTTGTGAAATCGCTTTTGCAGTTGTAAAAACAAAAGGATATGAACGGTAAGTATACAGTAATATGGAAATATTAAATTTGTTACAACGAAATAAACAAGAAGAAAATAGAAATTAATGTACAATTATTTCAATGTGACTATATACAAGAAGCTAGTATATCATTATTTTCATCTGTTTTGAGATTAGGTTTGAATACTTTAGACACTATAAAATAAATGCAAAATAATAAAACAACGAAAATAAAATGTGCATCACTGAGTAAATAAATCACTGTAATTATAATGTGACACTATATAACAGTATGATTTACTTTTACTCACTCTCCAAATAAAATATCGTTTGGTTGAAGTTAATGTCATCGTCATCATCATCAGCTGGATCATCAATCGGCATCACCATTGCTGTCAGCTGGTGCTCTTCCCTTTCTGAAGTTGAACAGCTGGGTTTCAAAGCCAATGCTGAAATTTTTTACTAGATAATACAAATATTTTTCCATCCTTGAATATTGATCCTAGTAGCCAATCACTTATTTTACAATTTTGATAACAATGTCTTTGATAGTCTCTCTTATAACTGAATCAACTTGAAACTTGCTTCTCTGTCTAATGAATGAAATGTATATAATGTTATTTTGAAAATATCTCCCAGTGCATAATTTCAAACTTGAAGTGACCAAAGGGCCTGTGTTAGCCCATCATTAGATGCTAAACACAGACTGAAAAAGTGCAATCATTGGAAACATTCTAGCATAGCAGTGTGTTCGCACCCTTATGTCCGGGCTTACTTAACACTAAACACAGTGTTGCTCACAAGTTATTTCCTTAAATGCAATTGAAAGAATGTTTATGTTGAACATCCACCTTATATTTTCTCCACTAAAGTGATTGCAAAAATAATAAAATAATAATGACAATAATAATAGTCCATACATTTTACTTTTTCAATTTTTACATTCGTCCTTTCTCCTCCGAGCTACTGACCTCGTTTTCCTTACAGTACCAACTGTCATAGAGGTTACTGAAGGAGGACTGATCTGAGTGTAACAGCTGTACCAAATGGTCTCCTAGTTTTACCAGGAACTATGCCTTTGCTTTTCCAATCAGCGTTCTTGTGCAAATGAATCACACTGTCTTATATCTAGTTGCAGAACAGTAGCATAGCACCTTCGAATTCCTGTGCAAGCTCAGTACTCTCATAACAATACCCTTCTTTTGGTTTGTTTGTAGTCAAGATTCATTATGATGTAATTTTACAGCATAATAGCACATAGATTTAAGATGTCAAGAGTCAAATCAACATAAAACGCAAAGAGAAATTGGGAATTGTTTAGAATGGTGCGGTTTATGTTTCCAATTTGTTCCAGGTGTCACAGGGTAATGTGGCTAGTTTCAACTTATAAAAAGTTATCTCGTCCTAACCCGATCCTTTTCCTATGTACACCCTTAGAAATAAAATAACAATGAGTAAAAACCATGTCTGATTTGGAAAACTTTTGAAGCATTCACTGACGCTGGGTTCATGTTTCAGTTAAGCCAAAAACATACACGTGTGTGCTCTGTTGGCTGAACGGACAAAAGCACGTGTCTTAGTAATAAGAAGTACCTAGGTTCGAATTCTTGCTATGATTGGATTTTTATTTGTTCGTTTTTGAGAGTAAAATTTATGGTTGATATACGGAAATATGCAGTACATATTTTAATGGGAAAAATACATTTGAATTTTAAGGCAGTTATCATCAAAACACAAATACGTAAATTAACCATCTTAGCATTGAAAATAAATGTAACAGTATTAAATATTCTGAAAGGAAAAACTAAAAAGAAAATATAAATCACCATTATTTCGTTTAAACATTAGTATTACTTTTCTATTTATTTTGAAAAAAGAGCACTTTTATATACATGAACAAAATGCCTTGAAATTCCAACGCCTTTGCATTTGGAAGTTATATTATAATGAGTATACTAAACATTATTTTTACTTGCAAAAAGTAACAAATAAAACAATTCACTCCTGGGTAAAACTTGAACTTGGGTAGCTCTCATTTCTAGACACCTGCAACTGACATCTGCCCGCTTCGTACGTTTGCAGGTTTTGTTTTCATTAATACCTCCAACGGACTGCGCCCATGAAAAAGAACCAGCTACTCCTACACTGTAATATGTTTTGTAGGAGACTATGTAACACTGAAACTTGCTACATTCATTTAAAACATTTCTCTAACTGGAGAAAATTTATCACTTTCTCGTTTAAGACTTCGATTATGCTTATCATCAAATCTTTACAGAAAACACATCTTTAAAGAAAACTGTTGCGTGACATCGCAACATCTTTCAAAATGTCATAAAAATGAAAGGACCAATACAATATAGAAATCAATCTTCTGAGATATCGTTTCACAATTTTTCTTTCATTGAAAACATTGTTATCTCTTTATCTGCACGTTTACAAATTATATCTAACGTAGATTTGATCAGAAAAAGTTGATCAGTGTTCGGAAGTCTGTCAAAACTGCCACTGCATATTTCTCGCTATCAATATTTTTTTGCAGACATCTTTTAGGCGAGGAAGATTATTCTGCCATGTTTTTCCATATTTTCTGCTATATACACCCTTTGGTTTTCCTTTAAAGCTCTTTCGTCAGCTGTAGAATTCGTTTTATTACTCATTAGTGATTTGTTTTTTCAGTAATATATAGTTTTTCTTGGAGAATGCCTGGACACACTATTAAAGACATAGTATGGATATATCAAAATACAACTAAATAAACTGCTGCCTTATGAAAACTGAGGTAAGAATTATTCTGTTATACGTTGTAAGTTCCATTATGGTAAAGTTGAACAGTTGAACAACAATAAAATAATAATGGATTATAATTTTTCCTATGGAAACAGTTCTGAATGATCAATGACAATTGTTGAAATCACATTTTACAAAAGATACAAATGATATGACCTATTATGATGCATAGTATTTTTGGTTTATGGAAGAAATTGTTAGATATCTGCCGTGTTACAAAGGAAGCCATAATGAACACTTGTGCATGTTATGGAATCTTAAAATGTTGAAAAAAATGTATTATTTGTGCTGAGGAATTTATTCCTTACAATTCCACATTTGTTACCTCAAACGTATTAAATCCTTATATAATACGATAGCCATAATTGCCCATTTGTTGAGAGAAAGCACATTGTAACCCATTTACCATCAGTCTAATTTTTTATGGATTAGAAACTAAAGCAGGAAATAATGCTGCCTTTATTAATTTAATATCTAAAGGCTGCAGAGCTATATTTATAAAGGCATTAGATTTGATAATTATTATGTATAGGTATAAGAAATGTTTTAGAGATAGGTATCAGAAATAGAAATAATTTGTAACTTGTAACTTACAAAAGGTTTTGTATACATTTTGTAGTTAAGATGTTAGAGAGAGACAGAGAGTATATCTGACGACTCGATCGCTGGCCGCTCCTTAGACAAGGCTCAGGAAAGGATAAACTATCTTTTGTTAGGTCACGAACCTTCTGCCCAGGAAATACTTAGGAGTTGACAATAAGAGAAACATGTGGCCGTAACGGGACAGTATTTAACAAAGTCAGAGGTAGCAATAATTTAAGAGAAAATGAAAATGTTAGAACGGAGACGAAAATGTTTTATTACAGGAAAGCCGAAAACAGCCATAAACACGTGCATTATTTCCGAGAACATTTGGAAATCTACAAACTAAGGAAGGCAAAAGATTATCAATAGAAATCAGAATGTAAGGAACGGGCCGAAATTTATGACAGGCTGTTCTGGGAAAATTCAAGTTCGTGGGAAGACATTAGATCAGGGGGAAAGAATAATTCTAGCCAATGGTCATCAAATAAAAGTCAACCAATAAGGAGAACTTAGATACAAATAAATATTTTTAAGATAGCCAATGATGAACATATAACACAGAAACAGATAAAATACGAGGGAATTTAATTTAGCGAAAGGCGTGGCGATGTAGTAGAAAAACTAGAGTACAGAAGTCAGAGGGACATTCAGACATTCAGAGATTCACACTCGCAGAAGTCAGAGGGACACTCACAGATTTACATTCACGGATTCACATACACACACTCGCAGAAGTCAGACATTCATACATTCAGACATACACAGTCTCTCGCACATTCAGACATTCGCAGATTCAGATTCAGATTCAGACATTCATTCAGGAGAAACAGAGGACATCATACGAGAGACACGAAAGAAATATACGGAATCAAGCAGTCTGGAGTCATCCGAAAGTAATCAGTCTAGGTCATATCTAAAGTTCAGTTGAGGGCAGTGTAAGTCATTTCTAAGGTCAGTCTAAGTGTGTAGTGAGGTCAGCTACGAGTCGTCAGAAAGTAACCTGCCAAGTTGTTAAATAAATAAAATGTTCAAACAGTGCCGGACTTATTAATACAGTGAACAATCTCCTTCCCCCCTAATGACTTTCAAGTTATTAAAAACAGTCCAAATTTACCCTGAGAACCCATCAATCCCCCCCTACATTGGAACAACCATATTAACCGTTGTAAATTATCGATCAACTGAGTGGGGACATATTAAAATATCCGTTCCAAAACTTCAGTTGCAACATTTGCAGCTAATACAGAAATTCTGTCACGGGTTCTGAATTTTCATCGGGGATGACGTGAGTAGGTATAGTTTTGTTAGACTAGATTGCAAGGGCGAATATCATTACGCGTTCTAACAAATCCTTAGGGAATCGATCCCACATCCTGTCAGGTTGTAGTCGCCCTCCTAGCCAATTACTCCATAATTTGGTACATGTACATATGTATATATTCATTGAATAGAGATGGAACATTCACGTTGTATTAGTCTTTGGAGAGTCGTTACATCGAAACGCTTATGTGACAGCGTCAAGTGGAACTAAAGCAGTGATTCCAGGAAGAATGCGTTCGCCGAGTTGGAGACAATTGCTTATACATACATAAATATGCATAATCTTCAAATAAACGGATATGATTTTAAATGCCAATGGGTTCTGCAGTTTAAATGAGAAAGTCCTAGCAAGTAAACCGCAAATCTTACTCTTCAACAAAAACGACGTGATATAATTGAAATCTATTAGCACACTTTGAAGCATTTATTGTATTATTATATTGCAAATAACAATAAACACTGATATTGTGCAATTTAAAGTTTCTGGAGATATGTTATGTTCACTCTCTCTGAAAAGAACAAAGCCATAGGTGGTACAACAAAAATATACGTTGTAATGTACAGGGCGTGATAAAAGTCACTTTATCCAAAAATTCGTATTAAATTTCACGTAATTCACGCATTAAACACATTAACAAAAGTATGTGTTCCTATGTAACAGCATAGACACCGTGGGGTTGATAACCATGATTTCTTACCTCGGTGTTGGTGTCTTAATTGTTCGACTGTTATTATCGATTCTGTTATCAGTGAAATTATTGTTTAAAATGAAGCTCAAATTACAATGTTCAGCAATAAAATTTCAAAACAGGTGGTTGCAGACTTTATGACTTAAGTTTTTTATTACAAATTCTTGTTTCTTTGATGATGAAAACTGAAATACCACAGAGTAGGTACTGCTTAGTATAGTTAAAAATTATTTTGAAGTTCTCCCACACAATTCAGCTTCTGCTGCTCGGTTAAATAAGAAAGTCAGTTGATTCAAGAGACCAGAGACGAGGAAATGCTCTCATTTTTTAGAGGAAATGATTCTATACTTATTACGACGACCCGGAAGTTAGGCAAAACGCATTTTTTATCTACGTGGATAAATTTCAGCCTATTTTAACAAAATAAATGCCTGAACCTCTGTGCTCTGCTTATTACATTCAATATTACTTAATATTTTTATTTTAGTGGCAGCTAATAACATTTCTGGGGTAATGCTGAAACTACAGCAAAATGAAAGTCTCTTTGACTAGCTGTGATGATGACATGGTCGCTCCAGAAACTTAATAATAATAGTCAATTCTTCTGCATTTATATAGACACTTGCAAAGAGATTTGAATAAAAATATATATCTGAATATGGCAAGCATAATCCTTCAGTTGAGCAATTGCATACACTTCATAAATAACAGTTTCGGCATTCTATAACTTTTATCTCTAACAAAGGTATAATACTTAAAGAAAAAGTGTTTCGAGACAACTCATTATTTATAAAAATTCTGCAAGTTTCTGTTGGTTGCTACTTTTAAATTTATTTGACTACATTTGTTAGAACAGTTAACAGTAGATTTCAGTCAACTGAAATTATTTTACGGCAATTTTTCATAATGCTTAATTTCTAAATTTAAAGCTCATCTGCAACTACAAAATATTTTGTTTTCCCCTATATAATCCAATATTAGTTTCTAACATTCAAGTTCTACTTTCATTATATTTTTATCAGAAGTATAATCTAAGCTCAATTAAATTTAATCCATTTGTTCCAGTTTTAGCTAAAGTTAAATGAAAACTACCGCATTTAGCGATGGAAAATCTGTATATATGCATCTTTTTCTGTCCTTCTCAGTGCCAATTAGCATACGCCTCCTCCCTTTCGGAGTTATAAATTCTTATTGCCTCTTTCCCATGTCGATTTAGTTCAGATGGTGCTGTTTTAATATTCACTTCTTCGCAGAGATACAGAGATTCCGTTACACAACCTCCATTGTAGCATTAAGGTTGTCCTAACAGACAAGTAATTTCCCTCAACATCACATATTTATGAACGCAATGAACACATTCTTATGGATGATGCAATTATTAGTCTATGAAGTACTTCTCCTAGCCACATAGAAAATCCAAAAGTAACTCTAGCAATTAAAAAGGGGAAGTAGGAATGAAGTAATATTGATAATTTATTATAAAACGTTTCTACAAAAACAGCCCTTGTCAAAAATTCTAAACTTTCCATGTAAATTATACTACAATTTAAATAAAAATATATCTGTAAGAATGTAAAAATTATTTCCTCCGTTCATAAGAATAAGATATTTGATAAATATAATTACAGACTGTTGAATAATTGTTGAATGAGGGAGGGAATGATCAAAACAATGCAAGTTAAAATGTTATATTTTTAATTAAAAAGAAAAAAATTGGGTACACAATTAGTACATTGACAGGAACTTACGACATATTTAATGGTTTTCTTCTCCACTGATATTATATGAAATATTAATGTCTACCTATACATCATGTGTGCTAGAAGTATCAGTTTGTGAATCAGTATAGAGATTTTCAAAAGAACTGGTTGCTTATCTTGAGACAGGTTTATTGCAAATAGTTATTTAGGCATTGATATTATTTTTCGGAATTCACTGGTTTACATGGCTCATGTCCCTAATTCCTATATGTGGAGATTATCTGTCAATTCCATTCTTCAGCAGAGTCCTACAAGATTGGACGAAATAGGACTTCGCCATTGCTCTGATAGTGAGAAAAGCTGGTTTATACAGGGTGCTAAGTTTCTGGAAGCGTAGGCAAAGCAGCAGCTGATACAACATCTGATATGAACACTAAATTCAGCAAAGCAGAATCACTAACACAAGTAATATGGATACTTAAAAAGAGGAGGAAATGGACATGTTTCAACAACTGTGCATCGATGTTTTGTAGGTTATTCGGCAATCAAAATATTACAGAGAAAATCAAAGGAAAAAAAAAAACGTAAATAAGGTATAATTTTGTCTGTCTCTAAAACCCTACAAGATGCAACCAATATAGCATGCTGTAATGAAAGTACATGGGAGTATAACTTGATGAAATGTACTGCGATTCTGGAACTTCCGTTATTAAAATGGTAAAGACTGTTTTTTTTAACTATGTTTTCTCTTCATAGTTTCAGCACTTAATGTTTAAAGTAATTCAGACTTAATGGAGGATGAGTTTCTTCACAGATATTTGACATTTGTTCTCCAAACTTTGTACCTTGTTCGCATTCTTTCTCTTCACGCTCGTTACTAATTGAATTGGAGTGTTTGGGAGCGAGCGGAGAAGATGGTTCAACCTTGCTCACGGCTGGCCGTTTATGTCTACATCCCCATTCCTGGGAGGAAGGAATGAAATGTGGGAGACGCCGGGTGGTGACTACACGGATTAGATGGAGTCCACAAAATGTTTTCAGATACTCAAGGAGTTTGAGCCCCTAAGAAGGTTCACTTCGATATCAGACGCCAGAGTGGAAAATTCGTGGAAAGTAAAGATACACTCCAGCATTTGCCTAAGCGTCCACGATTGTCGGCTATTACGTATTTGAATCCTGACCTCTCGGGCCACCTCTCCCTGTCACTTTTACTAATACTTTTAGTCTTTATTTAGAATACAACCGCCAAATTCTCCTTTTTATTTTCAACTTTTAATTCCGTTGCACATAAATATTTTAACGCCTATGTTATATGATTGCATTATAAAAATGCACTATAATGCATCATAGTCCACGAATCAAGACACAACATCAGTCATAGCTGGGGTTTGGAATTATTTTATGATTAAGTAGACTTTATAAAAATTGTTCTGTATTTCCCATTTAATTTCAATGGACCTAAGTTGAGATTTCAATTACTTAATCGGATTTGTGAGCCTACTTTTAATAAGCAGTCTTTCACAACACAACAACAAAAATATTCTAGTTGTTATTAAAAAACAGTTCCGCTTTTTATCTCCCATTCTTTGGTGGTATTTAGTTTTTCCATTGGTGATTTTAATATTTTTAATTTTAATGTGGGGTTGCAAGAAATCAGCATTAAATTAACATTTAAATTAACATAGCACGCGAGTAGTTTTACTAACGGTAAATAAATTAAAGAAAATCGTCATATGAATCAAAGTGCACTTGAATATTCTGTTACCCACTTTCACAGTGTCGCTCTCACAAGTAAATAATTAGCTGTCAGTGATGCTCCTAGTGGCTCATCCTCTTGAACGTGGACTTTGGGGGCAATGTCTCGGAAAGCGTGCTGAACAAGCTCCATCTTCGCATGGCCCTGCTGATCCCACTATGATATGCCATCGTAAAAATACACTTGCCACTTCAGCTGAAGAGGGAGCCTTTGTCTCTCCAAATTTCTGCACGCAGTGCAATGTTTTAAGTAGGCCACTGCATTCCTGCACATCAACACATCCTCTGGCATGTTGAAGTTTCGTATTTGTTTAAGGCTTAAACGACTTTGCTAACATACCGTCTTCAAATACGTATTTAAATCCTTAATAAGACAGGGTAGGTATGTTCCGCGATTTTTACAGTTACATATAGGAATCATATAGAGCTTAAAACTTTAAGGGTTTAGTTGTCAGAGCTCATTTAAATAATAAATACTGAAACTGCATTAATGTTATGCTTAGAGTTCGGAATTTTAGGTTTTTAAGTCTGGAAAATGTTAATTTTTTATCATAATACTGAAACGTGTAACAAAACGCAAAATATTTAACTAAGTGTGAATTATTGTATGTCAAAAAAAAACAGTATGATGTTCTCACCAATATAATTTATTCTATGCCTGCAGAACTACTAAGAATGCTAATACACAATGAAACTCGTCTTCATATTATCCATATGATTATCGTGCAACATTGACTTATATTGGAAAAGAGAGTACTGTACTCATTACACTTACAGCAATATCATTTTCTTGATGGCCGCAGTAACATTTTACATATAAAATGCAACTTTTTTCCCTTCAAATTCTTATGTCTAAATTTTTGTAACACTTTTTCTATACATCTACTATATCCTTTATTTCTGCAACATTTTACTGCCAAAGGCGACTTGTTGTTGCTTTTGTTTTCGGCATCGATAAACTAATAAGAATGCTATGTTGTTAAAACTGCCTTCTCACAACACCATAAATTAAGTGGTCTCAGCCCAGAGCTCAAACATTGGCTCTCTCATACCACCACTCCGTTGATTCACAACTTTGATATGCGGTGTCAAGCTGCAGATACAACTCTAGTAAGAATGGTGCTCTCTCTAACTTTGGGTTAGTACCAAGTTCATAGATATTTTCCATTAATGGTGATATACAGGAAGGATCATCAGTTGTGGATTTGCATTAAGCCAAGATTTGAAAAAAAAAGACATTTCAAACTGCATGCTCACAAGTGCGTACCATCACATTTTGGAGCTCACATACATAATTGTACTTTATTGCCTGGTAAGAAGAGAAAGAAGCAGGATGAACAGATAATGTATTAAAAATCCTTTCAGTAAAACAATGATATAGTCTTGAAATATAAATACAGCAGTCCATGCCAGGTTAGCACATGCACTCTGATGCTGATATCAATGTTATTGCTCTGTTGGGCAATACTGCTGAGTCAGTCGCATAATATTTGTTCTTGATTAGGTTTATTTACGGACGTTCTTTAACATCTCAGATCATCAGCATCAGATTCAATTCAGGGCATGAAACGGTCGATAAATTTTGCTCAGAGTCCTCTTTTTTCAGGCTTGAGGTTTCTTTACCTGCCGTAAATCTACGACATGGGACCCACGGCTTTACTTACCTTCCAAAGGAAGATAAAAAACTTAGAATTTTTTCGGGCGTTACATGATATGAAACACAAGGCAAAAGGTGACCGTGTTCCTGCAATAGTAAATATGAACGTATTTGTTTACAATAATGGATTATTTTAATTCTTTCCCATTTCGCTATATCTTTCGTCCTCACTAACAGTAAAGAAATCGAAGCAGTTTATTCTAAAAATCATGTTCATAGTTGTGTTTGGCCTTCTCCATGGCATATTTTTTGTTTTATAAAAACGATTTCCTCTATTTACTTGACAGTCACATTTCAAACCTACGTGAACACAGAAATTGAGCTCAGCAGCGAGCTAAGAGGATTTGGTGTGCCAAAAACTGTGAGGTTAATTTGTGCTAGGTATGTTATTTTGACATGCGGACAATTTTGTAAATTTTCATGTGCAGTACATTCTTAAGAAATATGAAAAGGAAAGCCATTAGGAGCTTTTCAAAATTAACATATTGCTAAAATTGCCGTACTTTACCCCAGTACTTATAATATAACGTTTATCAACAAATATTCTATATTACGGTTCAAGAAATCTTTTTTTATATTTTGCACTTTTATATATTTTAGTACAATAATTAAGAATGTTGGTGCATATTTTAATGCCTAAATTTTTACTTTTCTTGCCTATTTCTACCGTTTTAGCACTCAAATATCAGCAGCAATGCACAATAGTGTGAGAGAAACCCTGATGCCCTTTGTCCTAGAAGTAAAATTACAGCTGTGCAGCTGCATATTTATATCACTTTGATACGATAGGAAGGAGGTGTATCAGAGTTCCCTCAGTAAAACAACGTTGTCACGTCTCTGCACTCTCTTTTAGTACATATTTAGTGCTAACAGATACCGGTGTGGCAGTAAAGAAAATATGTATTCATTCTTTGTTTAATAATTAAGTCACCTCAAATATTCTTAATAATATGAGAAACAAGAAATGTTCATAGTTTCTGCTGAATCCTGAAAGTAACAGTGGCAATGCTGGGGAGAATTACCAGATATCTTGTGTTAGTCTGTTACTGTTTGGATTGACAAAAGCGATAACAATAGACACTCAGAACTCGATGTGATAGCAGGAGATCATTAGGGTTAATTCCACACCACTACTATAAGGAAAAAGAATGACTGTGTTTAACGTGATGAAATAATGTATGCCAAGTGTTGTTGTGGATGGAACAATGTTATTTTAAAAAAAAATGTCATTTTTTTTTGCTAAGAACCCAACTTAAACATATTTAAATTACTTCTAGATAGGTAGGGAGATAACGAAGCAAAAGCTACAGTATTTGACATTATTTGTGAAACTGAAAACACATTCTATCAACAAAGTAGACAGATGTTTATGAAGTTTCATGGTTTTGGAATCGTAATATATTTTTTTTGTTAAAACGTGAATAATAAACACGTTTTCCCCTTCTAATTTGATCGGTTGTAGTATTGAAATAATAAGTACGTTTTCCCCTACTAATTTGATTGGTTGTAGTATTGAAAGTACCTAACCGTGCAAGTGGTACTAAACAATGTCGTAACCCTTTGCATGTTTCATCGCTCCTGCTAGCGAAACTGTAAATGCTTGCCTGTACAGCGCTTGACTCGGTGATCGATCTGTTCACTTCCAGCTCCGAGGCGAAGCAGCTTGAAGAAACCAGGGCTTGATAAGCTGCGACAGTACCGCACGGTTCAGGACAGGTGTCAATCACTGCTGTAAAGTCCTGACCTTACATCTGAAACATTTATAAAACTTTCGGTGACTTCCTTTTAAACAAAAGCAATGCCGGTAATAGTATCATAATGTACACAAATCCTGAAATAATATACTTTGACGCCTGTCTAAATTAGTTATCTTATATAGCTTACCACTGTATAAAATGTTGTGTTTGCTTTAAGAAATTAACTACCAGTACTGTGTTGCCTTTGCAGAAAATACATTATATCAAACAGAAATTTCCCAAGTAGCACACAACTCAGATGCGCTGTTGAGATATTTGTATCTCTTGGTTCAAACCTTTTAGAATACCTATCACATCAAATTAATATTTATTTCGGGATTTTGTCAGCAAGTACATTGTAACGACTGAGTGAGAGTTCAGGTATAATTTCGATCATCTATTGACACTAATATGTGATTACTTGTAATCCGCATTTTTACGCCTTTATCCATAAAATATTCAAATAAATAATTATGCGCTCTAAACTTATTTTATTTTGCTGCTGATTTCTGAAAAAGAAATGATCACATCACAGATTCCACGTACTTATGAAAACATTTTCTAAATATCTGCATGTTTGAATACATGCAAAATAAAGTATCCTTCTTCAAAGCCTTTTTAGGCATTATAAGCTTTTGGTCTACCGCAGAGACGCAGCGTCCTTTAACTACGTCTTTTTTTATTTATGGACGCTCTTTAACAGCTCAGGTCATCAGCGTGACTACGTCTTAAAATATATTTTATTAGTTTAAAAAATGCTTAGCCCATAAACCTTTATTTACTAGTAAAAAGGTTTTAATTATTGCATTATAATACTTTTGTTTGGTTTTATTGATGTTTTTGTAATTTTGTTAATTTGGCTAAAGTGTAGCGATAATTTATAATACAATATAAATATTGCAATAAAATCAAAAGGAAATGATGAACCTATTTTCTACAATATATATGAGACCAACTAGTGCTCTTATTTCCATATAATCAATGGGCAGCTTGTCTGCTGTCATTATTTTACTTCTTGCACCTAATAAAAATTTCAAATTGGCAAAAGAAATATAAATTTCTGCATGCTGTTATGAAATAGCAACAGATTTATAGCAACATTTCTCTGAGGTGTGCAGAATGAGAAGGCAATTTTGTCAACCACAAATGTCTATTTTTGCCTCGAGGTAGATGACAAGATGCAGTTTCGGTACAGATTTCTTCCTCAGGACGCAAAATCTCTCTCTCTCTCTCGGACGGAATACTGATGTCCGGAAGATCCACTCGGGAATACATAGACATTTTCTAAGTTAGGAAGGTCTGGTTCACCCAGCCTCGTGAAAATGATTGGAGATCAGCCTGGTATAGAAGTTATATCTTTTGATCTAGAAAACCGCGTGATGCGATCGGCGGCGATGTGCCGATCATATCCTCCCTGTAACACTGCCCTTTGCCAATAATATCGCAAGACGGAAATAGATAACGCAGCTGTCTCTAACATCGTACAAAGGGAAAAGGATATAGCTTGAAACTAAACACCGGAGACATCTTTGTTCAAACTTTCAGAGCCAGCTCTGTAAGAATGTACTAATAATAGGTCAAATTTCGGTGTCCAACAAAAAACATAACATGCTTTCCGTTCACACTTCGCAATCAAAATACCTTATAATTAATACAGGTGAACTTGCTTGCTAAATGCTCAACCTACATAACTCTGTTGAACGCGGGAAAAAATGCCGTGCTGATTGCCTATACATGTATGTCTCACCCATTAAAATATTTCAGTTCTTATTTATCTAAATCATTAATTTACTATCGCGTTTAGGTATGTTTTATGTAGTTCAACAGAGTATAATTTTATATTTCTTTGTGTAATTATTTTAGCAATCTATTTGTTCGCTCTGGTTATTAATCTAAAAAGTGCGGGAGAATGTTTCATTTGAAGTAGTGTTTTGATATAACCTAAGTATTAAATACTTTCAAAAATAAATTAATACAGTAATAAACTGTTTAGTTTTTGCCACTGATAACACAAAGACATATCAACGACAATAATTAACACATTTCTGCTCCAGCAGGCATTCATCTTCATTATATTTTATTCCTTTTGTAGAAACAGAACTACAAGCCTAGCTTTCAGCCGAGCTGCAACTCGAAAATGCATTAAAATACCTGATGTAACACTCGGGGCACCATCCCTGCAGGATTTAGCAGCAATAACAGCTTTTATCACCCTCTAAATAACTAATCGATTGATCACCTCTGGCTGTTGCACTCCATTGCCGCAAGTGGTGCTGCAGACCTGCATTGTGCCTGCACCTGGGGAACTTGCTTGAGGTTTACATTGGCTGCAGCAAAGGATTAACCAGAAACAGCTTTCCAATATACAGGAAAGATCTTTCATTGTTCTGTAAAACAACGAATAATTAACTTCAAACAGAGCCTTTCTTACCCGAATAATCTTGAAAGTTTAAACAAATAGCAATAGGGAGATCAAACTGGCCGCAACACTTGCAAATCCCTTGAAGGTCTGGTGTTTCCTTAAAGACTTAACTGCTAAACCATGTGACTGAAGTTGTTTAGCGGTATCCCACTATACGCTTGCAATTTGCTGCAGTATTTCAAAGGCTTCAAAGGAAAGAGGTTGTTGTACATGTTGTGGAACATTTGTTATAAAGCACAGTGATGACGTTCAGGTGCTCATAATTCAACTCTATTGGATAACAGTTGGCCTCTAGGTCTGACTCAAAGTAGCCACTTTCCTTTCCAGTGAGGAGTGAGACGTTATATCATGAGGTATTACATTCTGTTTTGTAATCTGATTTAAAGTCATTCTCAGCTGATTATAAATTTTAGTATACTTTTGTTTGTATATGCCGGGTGAATCCTCTAAAATTTGCACCGCAAATATTTCTGAAATGCGAACTGCTAGTGACTGCTTTCACAGAATTGAAGTTTAGGCAGGAGCTCACAATCGAAGCCCATGCATACATGTTAATAATTATTACAATGTGCGTTTTTGAAAAAAAAAAAAAAATCACATTTTTTTCAAATAGAGCAATGCCTATTCAGACCAAAAAATAAAACTAGGGCAAATTAGAATACCAGTGGTGTTTATTTGCACAATTCTAGTGCAAGTGCTTTATGACCTATAGTAATATGAACGTTTCAAATACCTATAGTTGTTTGCTCCACTTAACTGCTTAGCTGTTACTAGCTACGATGTTCGTATGTTTGTTTACATTTTGCTTCATTTACATTGATTGCATTGAGATTTCCTTGCCAGCACTTTATGATAGTACTTGAAGCAGAACGTACTGGAAGATGATATCCACTAATACTGAAAAAGTCGACATGCCCATAGTGTATGGAGAATGTAGGAAGAATGTTGTTCTTTCTTGCTGAAAGACATCCCAGTAGATGTACCACACTTGTCGTCACCAATTGTTTCAAAATTGTTGGACTGGACGAAGGGTAGCTGTGCGTTGGCCTACCCGTTCACCAGATTGACCCCTTTAAACATTTCTCCTTGCGGAAAGCTAAAAGCTACTGTCTACAAGGGCATATCGACTACACCAGAAGATATGAAACGATGTATTACAGCTGACTGTCTGTTCTGAAACCTCTGCTAAATGCTACAACACGTGCAGCAATCTTTACATGACAAATTGGAAGCTTTTATTGTAGCTGATGGTCAAATTTTGAACACAACCTATGAAGACCAGATTTTTCTTTCTTTTTCGGAATTCACAGAATTTGTTATTCACTTTTGTACTTTTAAGAGAGTGCTGGCAGATGGCACAGTAAAAAAAAAATGAGTACAAAATGTAGCATTTGTTTTTTGAAAATTCAGATTGAAAAATAACCGCACACACAATAAGAAAAGTAAACATACGAACATCGTAGCCTAGGAACTAAGCAGTGGAGCGGTATGTGTGTGGGGCGTGTATATATGTTTAATTTAATAGCTCCACTTTGGTGCCGTTGATTTGCGAAGATGAGATGTAATGTACTTGACGTCTCTCGCTGATGATGCTTTTGCCTGCTTCCGAAGTTTCGCATTCACCTACAGCTCTCGTTCCAATGGAGAGGAAAATAGAGCTATGATGAACTGAGTAACGTGTTGACCATTTGAAACCTTTAACACTCCCTATTGACTTATGAGTCACGATTATAACGCATTATAAACTTCGATATAAGCACTTTAGAAGACACAATCTGCCGGCTTCGACATTAGAATTCAGAATAACATTGTCTACCGGCGTCAAAGACAGTACTTATAATGACGCAGTACTAATCGGAACGAAAGTTGACGCACTGAGCGAAACTTGATAAAGTGACAAAGTGATGCCAAAAGTGACACTGACTCTGAAGGGGAAAACTCATTATTTATACTCGATTTTAATTAGGAGCTGTTAAGACGCTATTTTGCTCCGCGAAAACTTTCTTTAGCAAAGATTCTAGAATCTCGGATCAATTACAGCTTTCTGACTGGCTACTACGAACTTGTGACAACGAGTCCAATTCGATATTATTTCTTACGGAAAGAACGTCTTCTCCCATTCGACAGTTTTTAAAGGTTGATCGGTTTAAAAATCTCATCCCATGCTAGGGCTCTTTTAACTCCTACTCCTAACTTTCTCAACTGGGAGCCTTTAGACACAATAAACTTTTCCAGCCTTTAAAAACACTAAACTCCTCTAAAAGTGTTCACAACAGCAAAGGGACCTTGCTATTACAAAGGACAACCCTCCTTTCGCAAGTGTCTTTTGTTAAATATTTTCATAAAAGAAGAACGAACGACAAGAGCTTCCTGTGTTAAGATTTCTGTCTACATGGAATATACACAAAACTGTACATGGAATTGGTCCATTAAATTGATTTTACATAGGGAAATTTACGAATACAATCAATTAAAAAAGCACAAATAATGGGTTGTAATATCAATAATAATGTTACCAATAATCATTATGTTATGATGGAAGTTTCAGAGATTAATTAACATAATAATGATAATATGGATTCGTGATACATGGATACTGCCTCACAAGTTAAATAGAGCAGAAAACGGTAGATATTTACAATGTTCATGTCACTATAGCTCGTAAACTGCATTAGATTCGTGCAAAACACCAATGACATTCTCATTTCCTCTAGTGATATTTTCTTGATTTCAATAGACATTCTTCCATTTGAAAAAATGTAACTATTTTACAAAAATAAATATTCCAGTGATTATTAACTCCTATCCATGGGCTACAAAATGAGCCCTTGCCTAAAGTTCACTTCTGTGAGAGCAGCATATCAATTGCACATCCCATTTGAAAAATATTTGTAGTGCAAGGTGTTGACGACTCACCGGTATATTTATGAAATAATAAATTCGTAAATTTTATTCCTTCCTTATATATGGTACATTTAAATTCATGTCATATTTTAGGTACCAGCTTCTAACAACAAAATATTAAAAAGTCCATATAAACATAGGATTGATAAACTTACTTCAGATTAAACCTGACGAGAAGCCAAAGCAATTTGCTTTTATTTTGCAGTCACTTTATTCTTTAAAATGTATAATTACATTTGTTTTCTTTGTTTTATTGCCCTTTGTTGTTTTTAGAGTAAAGAAACCACAAAAAAATTAACTGGTTGAGTAAAATGGCAAATATGCTATATGTACATGGTCTTATAAATGGAAATGAATTAGAAGAACGTAAACTTGATGCAGAAAGGTATCTCGACAGTCAATTACCAAATGGAAGAACTTTCTTGCAAATCCACCAACGCTTGCGCGAGACACTCATTTGAGAGGAGCGTTTCGGATTTGGAAGACCAAGAGAGTTACGAAACACATAAGATAATACAAAAAAAAAATTGCAATAAGTAAAGAAATTACTCACATAACTATAGAATATTCTTCAAGAAAACCTTCTGTACCCTTATCATTTTCAAAGCGCGCAAGGAATTAATGTGGCACACTTTGAGCAACGAAGAAAAGTCGGCCAACGCATTTTACAATAATGTACTGCGTTGATAAATTTCCTCACCAATGAGGTTGATTTTACATTTTAACTATTTCATCAATCACATACGAGTGTATGAAAATTCTAATGAAGTACGGCAGGACAAACATCAACAGAAATTCAATCTAAACGTTTGCACTGGAATAGCTCATAACTCCTATTAATTTCCTCCTCGTCTAACAGGAAACATTTATCTATAGATTCTCAGAAATTAGTTGCGACATTTCATTGAAGATATACCTCTGGAATACATCCGATGAATTTGGTGCTCTAGTTCACTTTATCGGACAGACCGCCATTATTTGAACGACCACTTTCCGCAAAAATGTAGGTGTGGGGAATGTGTTGAATGCCTGCTCGATATCCATATATGTGGGAACATTTAAATTCCTTAGTTTATATGCCGAGGTATGTACCTAAGCTGAGTGAATGGGTCGAAGCGGGAGGAGGCCACTTTTAGCAGTTTTTGTAACAAAAAGTTTTTCGATTTATCACTGGTAACATTCGCTGCTAGCAATAAAATCGTGTAACTCTGAAAGGAAGGATTGTATTTATATAAACTGTTTTTAGAGATTTGCTCATAGGAACTTATCCATGTATATTTGACACCAATATATAAACATGATGTTACAAAACGGATACACATATAGAATGAAAAAATGTAGTATGTCTTGTGTATAGAATTAATTTATTTCCCGATTAGATCCCTTTTTCTACACTTGTACCACATAGCATAATATTCAAATAAAGAACTATGGGAACGAGAAAATTATATAAAATGTTCAAAATGTCCTCCGTTAGCACGGGTGCATTCATCAACCTGCCTTCGCATGGACTTTCTGATGCGCTGATGTATCCCTGGAGTATCTCGTATTGTCTGGCAGCCTTGCAGAATACGAACACGAAAACTCTACACTTTTGGCTAATCCATAGATCATAGAGCATCCGTCAACTCCGTATTTGATTTGAGTGGCATTTTACTGTACCTGAAACGAGGCCCGTAAACACATAGAACTGACACTGTGTGCCCAGTACTACGTCAAGCAATAAAGTGAGTAGATTAACAAGCGGACTACGTGGTACAGAATGACACAACAACAGTGAACCTAGGAACTAAGAGCAGTTACATATCCCCACTTTTTAATAAGAAGTAAAAGCGAACGTTTATCTACTGTACATTATAAGCAACTGTTCTGTTGGAGGTTATTGCCACAAGACAGCTACTCTGACATTCTGGTTTGCATAGCACACCGTGGAAGTGGAATTCTAGACAAAGGTCTGTAATAAGGAAATAAAGTATTTTCGGAACCATGTTCATATAACATACTTTTGTTTACCGCCACGGGTGGCCGAGGTGGTTAAGGCTCGGACTCATGGGCAGGGGGTCTGGGGTTAGAATTCCACCAGGATCGTCCTCCCTGACTGAGAAATTTTCCAGTTTTCCTCAGTTCTCATAAATGTCAAATGCCAGGGAGGTACCCCTAAAACATAAGACTGGGACGCTTCCTTCCTTTAAACTTTTCCCCCAATTTATTATTTAATTTCATGTATCACCAGTGTACACCGTCTGTGATGCCTCAGAAGTAAAAATGGGCGTTAAATACTATTAAAAACATAACATGCACTATTTGCAAGGAATGTTTCCTCAACATTTTTACATATCTTTTTGTTAGAGTATGTATATATCTGTGATCCGAAGCAAAGAATCACTTTTGAAATTCAAAGTTTTTCTAGCTGTTCATAGGTGACGAAGGCTGTAATATTGCTTTTGGTACTTCAACTAAAATACAATAAATAATACAGGTAAAGCAGGTGGGCGAATTACTTTATACTTAAATCCCTTGTCCTACAGCTTAAGAAAAGTAAAAGCATCCAATTCTGTATGTGACTACCCTTAAATATTTGGATTTTTCAATTATTGGAATGGCAGAAAGTCCTGTTGCACTTGTGCGGTTGTATGTCAAAAAATTGGCAGGTTTCCAGCATGCGTTTTATGGGCAAAGATTCTGGCGAAGGTGCAGACAGAAAATGCTGGATTAAAATATGTTCGGCAATAAAACAGCTCCATAGCTATGTGCTAAATAATCAAACATTTATTTCAAATTATTTAGTAAAAATCATAAACCAAATTTCGTTTCTGTAGCAGGAGCTAGTGTATAGATTTTGGGGATAGCATGGCAGGAATTAAGGTATACTGAAAAGATATACTTGTAATGCCCTAGGTGTACTCCATCAATTGCAAACATCTGTAGTATCTGCCCTGGAGGTTTATAAACATTGCAGTAATTTTATCCCGTGAAACAGAGGCAACAAATTTCTGATGTTCTTCACCAGCAGCAATTTTTCTTCAAAATGTACATGTCACTTCATCCCACTTAAACCACTGGTTGATAAACTGTAAATTTCCAGCCCAAGGAAGTCTGTTAGACAAGTTCTCTAATTGACGGTAAGAATTCTTCTACCCTCATCTTCAATAAAATACGGTCCAGTGAGTCCATAATCAGAAATGACATACACAACATTAACTTTTTGACAATGTAGAGGACGTGTAACATGCTCAGTAGGTCATTCAAAGCAGAGAAGTCGTATTATTAGTTTACGTAATCGTTCATTATTACATGACATTCATAAGAAAATCTGATGTTAGAGAGTAATTAATAAGTGTCATATAATTTACCATATGTCTTTGGGTATTATCTCTCTCTAATTGCATAGGAAAATGCTCCCAATTCATGTCTTGACACAAAAAATATTCCGCAAACTTCCTTGAACCATCTTATCAAATCATAGCGTAACAAAACTTTTCAACGAGGAAAATTAAATTTGTAGAACAGGAATTCCGATCTTCAAAGTGTTTGCGTCTGCAGTCGGGCGTAGCGCGTTTGCCAAGGTGACATTTCCCGTGCTGACGGCTGGCTGCAAACGCAGTCAGTTGCCGTTTACTGTTAACGAGAGCAAGCATATTCCGGTCTTTGTGTTATAACTCGGTTGTAGCCCATGTGTGTGTGTTACTGCAGTATATTGTACTAAAATGTTAACACTAGACAGAGCAAAATAAGGTCTACAGGAATAATCTCACACTGCAAAGTAACTTACAGGATATCTCACGGCAGCAATTGGAATAGTTTCGAAAGCAAGAGCTATTGAGAATGAACGCAAATGTCAATATCAGACGGGCACTACTCTGCGAAATCCCGCATAGTTCTCATTACGAAATAAAACTATTATTTATCCAAATTGTGCGAGGAGAAATGCAAACGTCGTTTGGCCATAGACGGCCGGCCACTGGCGTGATTTTGTCCTAAGTTAAAAGATTTAACACCGTATAGAACGATACTAAAGACAAGTGGACTTTTCTATAATTTCCAAAAGGTCTTTAGTTCTATCAACAATAAATAAACATCCTCGGTTTTTCTCTAGGAAAATAATTATTTACCTTTTCATTTGGATCTTCCATGCTTAACATGAGAAAGTTTTCTTTGTCACTTTCTAACTTGTGTATCAATGCAGCCAACAGGGTTGTCCATCTTAACTTAGCTGAGTGCACATCCATGAAAATCACTCACGCCGCACAATGCATTGTGGGACTGGCCGATCAGGTACAGTTTCATTTCGCATTCTAACGCCGCGCACTCCTTAAAAACGATACCTTAGTGGGTGCCAGTTTTAAAAGTCTCAAGCCTTGTAGATGCTGAGAAACTTTCATGACGCACTGTGTCTATCCTTAATTACATTTTAAAAGGGTAAAATTTGCCTTTTGCTTATTACCTCGAACGTTAATTAGTTACAACAGAGCGTAACGAAAATTGTGAAAACAGTGAATATACGTTTTACTAGTGTCTGTTTGATTCAGACATTGATTTTAATGTTGTTTAAAACACACATTTGTACCTTTGGGTACCAAAACGACATGAAATGTTTATATATAATAAAATACCCTAAGTAAATAGTTTCACATCATTTGAAATGTTATGAATTTTGTATTTTCGAATTGTGAATTAACCAAATCCCTTTGCGACAGAACATAGTCTGGCCTCACGTCTGACGAAGGAACTTTTGTACAAACTCATTATGTACATCGAGTTAAAGATAACTATCAATTTGAACACACCCGTGTGAGGATATATTTATAAAGCTCAGTGTGTACCATACAAAGAGGAGGAGTTCGATTCCCATGCACGGAAGTAGGAATTCTAACCTAACTTCACTCTTCCCGTTGCGCGCCTTAGAACTAGATTGTATTCATTCTCGAAAATTGAGTTTGCCCCTGGCGGTAAGGTCCCAGGGGAAGTGCGGGACTGCTCTCCAAACCCCAGGAAATACCAGTGGCATAGAAATGTGGGGAGCCGCAATCCTGTGGGATGCTCGCGGCTTTTGATGGAGATGTCTTTAGCACAAGCGTTCGCAATATCTGCAGCAAATGGCAGACGTAAAATTCCCATGTCCCTTCGTTACTTTACATTAGCTGCATAGGAGCAAATTCACTCAAAGTGAACATCTGAGCAGCACGTGTAAACAAGAAACACACTGAAAAATTAAAACCGATACAAATACCACAGCTTTGCATATGTTAAGTGATTAGTAACACGTTGCTATGATTACCCTATTTAATTACTGGCAAACAATGTACACTACCAAAGTATCATAAGTTTTGTAAAGTCACATATCAGTACATGTTCTATTATGCATTTGAACAAGCAGAAACACAATTATGTGTTGTGAGAGGTTTTCGGATACTGCAAATGGTGGGGTCTGAGGTATCAGCAGCATACGAAATTAAATAAGTACCTGTTCGGTCACCCAAATGAAACAACTGTAAGTAGATATAGACTCATCCGAAGGTAGTCAGTAACTGGTTCACAGAAACTACGAGATATAGAAACATCATAGACAAACATAAAACGCCATCTGTTGATTTAGCACAACACAACATTTGCATATATTTTAAGATTTAAAAAGAAAAACATTTTTGGAAAAGTGTCCAGAATTAATGCCACTGCTGTAGAAGAGGTAAGCCCAGTAGGCTGAACTTTTAAACAGCAAAAGCACTAATTAATCTGTGCTTCAAGAAATGTTTCTCAGCCTGGGCCATGACGGTCACTCATTAAAAAAAAAAAAAAAAAAAATTCAAGTGCTTTCCAACACTCAATCATTTAGAACTGTATGTATTTTAAGATTGAAATATTTTAAAATTCAATTATTTTATCTTTGATGAGTTTTAAATAACAAATATACTTAAAAAGTCCCCCAATGGTGACGAGTGCGTGATAAGTCAGCTTTTTTGTGCAGAAGGATGCGAAATGCATAAATTCTGCAATTTGAGTTTCAAGGACTGAAGTTAATCCTAGATTTGCTTTTGAGTAGTGTTTAACGCCCGGTTTTACCACAGACGGTGAACACTGTGATGCATGAGATGAAATGATGTATTGGGAAAGGATTTATTAAGGAAGGAAACGCTCCAGGCCTAAATTTAGGGTATCTCCCAGACATTTGCCATTAATTAGGCCTGAGGAAAACCAGAAAAAGCCTCAGTCAGGGAGGACGGTCATGGCGGGATTCAAACCCCAGACCTTTTACTTATGAGTCCGCGACTTAACGACCACGGCCACCCGTGGCGGTTTAATCCTAGAATAAGACGTGTTTCATTCTTATGTGCTATTTAAGTGGAATGTAATAGAATAATACATTTGTATGTCATCCACGTTTCTGTTATAGTTATTATTATTATTATTATTTTTTTTTTTATACTTTCGAAGGGCTTCTCTAAAATTTTTTGATGAAATATAAGAGCGGCTGTTAGGAACTACTAAGTATTTCTGAACATTGTTACAAAATATTCATGTGGCAAATATTTTAAGATTATATATATCCGCACTAACTCAGTGTGCATTGCTGGGCATTAAAATCATAACGCATTCAACCGACCACACATTGGGCCAGAAAAAATAATCATTCCGCACACGATTGCAATACCACCAGGGTTTTGCATTTGATCGCAGGAGAATTGTGGCATAGCGAGAAAGTGGGATGACGTTCCGAGAAGTGGTGCTCGTGTTGGACGAATTGCATCCAAGGCGAAAGGAATGAGGAAGCACTTGCATATAAACATGAAGAATTCCAACGTTCCCATCAAACAAGTAAACAACGCGACAGACATCTTGTATGCGTGACTATTATGGGCGGCACTGTGTGTCGCAAATTTAATGGCTACTATATATACCTAAAACCACCTTAATCTTACTTTGTCAACATTTGGCACAGACATTCTTCTTCAGACTTCAAAATTACTTTTTCCAAAAAAAAAAAAAGACATGCTGTATTTAAAAAGAATTGCTAAAACATACAAGTTGTAATCGACGTGGCATTATAATAACTTGAAAGCGGACAATCAAATGAAAAAAATAAGAAGCATATTTTAAAAGAGTAAACGAGTTTAGTCAGTGACTTTGTTCTGATTAGGATTTTTAAATATTTTTGTGAAAATTTATGAGCATTTTAGTTGTATTAAAGACGTTTCAACTCTTTCCCCCCTGGTTGAAAA
>CM060846.1:54195000-54400000 GCA_030762175.1 Metallyticus violacea
AAATTAATTCTAATAAAAGAAGACAACATTAACAAGAACGTACTCACATGAAACAGACATACATACAATAATACTGATATTCGTAGAAATTTATGTACAATGTTTATAGAAATGTCTTGTCCCTAAAACTACGTATTTCATTTAAGAGAATGCCCAGCTTTAGTCAGTTTTGTCTATTTACAAGTAAGTCCCAAAAAGCCATCCTCCCGTACTAGAAAACAAAAATGAACCCTGGGGGAAATTTTAACCTGGAATCTTCTGTCTGTTCGCACTTCTTAAATAAGTCAACCAGAGGACGTCATTCGGCGTTGGAAAAATTACCAGCTATTGGCTAACTCGCTTCATTTACGGCCCTATTGGTAGAAGACGGAAGTAATTCTTGTTTCGTACAAAGTCCTTTAAGAATACATCTTAAATACATGCTTCTAAATTTATATAAAAATAAAATTTACATGATAAAGATAGAGAGAATCGAATTCATCTGTACATGAAAAAGTAATATGGGGAAACGATGCTATTTTGTTTTCACTGTGCTTTGTGGCGGAGCGCTGGCACTGTGTGTTGCAGCTATTGGTTTCTTCCATGAGACGTCCATTGACTTAGTAGAGAAAGATGATGTGCTATTTTCCCTGCAACATAATTATATGATGAGTCAATAAGTTTTAAAACAGTTTAACTTGGCTCCCCTGGAACAGTAACCAACAGCCGAGAACGTGACTCGAGAGAGACAAATTTTGAGGTCAGTCCCCGATGGCCGCCTCACAAACAAGTCACAGTACTGGCACTCTCTCAAAGTGCTACGGGCGCATATTAATTTCACCAGGTTGCTCATCGGCAAACAAGAGTTAACTTTTCAAACACTTTGCTTAATATGATAGAGCTAGATTCCCAAGTTCGGACTTCACTGGTTGTAAGTAAGGAAGCCAATTTCCATATGAAGGAGAGTACGGGAATGGTACAATTTTCTAACTGAAACCGTGTTATATTTTCATAAAGAAACCTCCCGGTAATAATGATCGATAAGGTCAAAACAACGCAGGAGAAGCTGAGAAAGAAATTTCAGGTGGAGGTGAATCGAAATATTGTTTATTTCTCTCACACTGCTTGTAACAACATGGCGCCGTCAAAAATGCATTTCGCGGTTTAATGACATTGCATGGCCTCCAGCCTCTATTCCATTCTAAAATATGCACAAGACGTTTTAGGTCTCTACAGGAGGGGGAAGGAATTGCGACTATGTATCGACTTACTGAAACGTAAGGGGACTGCGAAAAGTCCAAAAATTATGAAATGTTTCATTTTTATATTTCAGGTATTAAAATCAATGATCTCCCCTTTTTAAGCGATGTATAATTTATGCAGTTTATTAATGATCAGTATGTCAAAAATTGAAAAGAAACACATGTTCTGCATGGGCGTGCCTGGATTAGGAATACCCAACTGCTGACAATCCTTCTTTCCAAACTTCATTCTCGATTTCATGGAACTAAATTATGTGTCAAGTATCTTATAAATACTTATGATGTCCCTAGCTATTCTGCTTAGTAGAAGAAGAACATGCCCCATCATATGGGGCTGAAATGCACTGAGAGGAATTGTACACTTAAACGGTAGATTTCCGAAATTTTCTTTATAATATAAAATTATATTTTCTCAGAATATCACGCTGAACGAATATTTGAATTTAATTTAACAAGGTATTTTTTCGATAAAATAATTTAATCGAATTTACATACAGAAAATGCCACAAAACTCGATGCACATAAACTATTTTTAATGAAAGCATAGATAAATATCTCTGCGGTAAATTTCTGCCAAAACTTTAAAAATCGCAGCTCTCAACTGCAAACCGATTGTGAGAAAATGTGCACTTTATAAGTGCTATTTTGACAATGGAAGGATAGGGCGTTCCGGAGCCCCTTAAGGGCGCTGTGTTCAAGAAGTCATTTTGTTACTTTGAGAGAATAGATATCATGCTCAGAACTTTTAACTGGTATATTAATTACTTTCCTCATTTCCTCCCTCACTAAATAAAAGTTTTGAAAATCTGAGGGTCGGTCGAAAGTCACCCTGCGCTTTGGAAAGCATTTACGTCGCACAAAGACATTCAACGCTAATTACGAATAAAAACTGAACTGCATTAACTTTTGTACCACACAACCAAAATTCATCAGTCACTGTGTTCTTTGTAGGGCGATTTGTTCTCCTTAGCAGATGTTTTGTACGTCAAAGTGCGGGGTGGATTTTCAACAAGCACTGGGGGAAATTGTAATTTCTCTTTCGGCACCGAGTAGAGCAGATATAGAAAATGCTTGCTAAGTTTAGTGAAGTTAAGCCGGAGTTTGCAGGCCCCGTACTCCTAGCTCGACAAAAGCGCAACCTGCACCGCTAGTCTGCGGGAGGTCACCGGATCGATTCCCTATGTGTCGCTGCAAGATGCCGCGACTGAAGGCATGAATAAGCAACTAGTGTTGCACGGCCATGTGGTAAATGGTGTTAGGAGCGCTGGCACAAGACCGATAAGTTCACGTGCTTCTTATCTGAGTCAAAGCAGTCCCCTAGAGCAAAGGCAAGAGGGAATGGTGAGGCTATATGGCGAGTGAATAGGGCAACAACATAATGGAAACGAGCTTTGGCAGTGCATTGTTCTAAAATAACATTATAATAGTTTCACGAAATGACCTGTCTAGACTGTCAAGAATTGCAGTGCAGTGGTGCAGTCATTCATCCATTGGTTTTCTTCCATTTGCAAGAGTTTCAAACAAAGATTCATTGTTTAACTAAAGTGTAATAAACTAAAGATAATCTCTCTTATAGAGAACATTCTATAAGATGAATGTTTTGGTTTGCGCATGCGTAAGAAATTTCCCAGTCTGCTCTGCTGATAAACGAACGAATTAGGCAAAAGTAATTCCTACGGTCCTTACGTTGGTGGAACGCTTGCGGGCTCAAAGCAGGCATGTATTTGTATTCCATATATGCGTAAATATCTTTTATATAGAAAATCAATATTTGTATAAGAGAAGTGGGTGTTACTGTGGAGTCTAGATCTTTTATAGTTGAACGCAAATAACGTGGTTGTGTTACGTTTCCATACAGTATCATTTGCTCTGAATGTGAATATAAAGCACATCTCTTCTATTATATGCTTGTCATCGTCGCTGACGCATTGTTTATTGAACATGCAATGGGTGTACTTAAATATTTTGCGGATTTCTTCATGCGTATATTATAAATACAAATTTCCGTACTTTGCTACCGTATTAAACGAATCTATACATTTAAAGTTGTATAGCCTTGCTATGCGACACAACTTTTAAATACGACCAGATGCTAATCTGAGCTTACTGGCACCCCTGTACGCAACGAAATAAGGACTCGAGTGCTTTTATGATTTTCATATTGTGCTATGAATACAAAAACCCTGTTCATTACATTTGATAAACACTTGTAGATCCTAACAGCGTTGGCTTGCGAGTGATGTACAAGATTCTTCTAAGACGTAATGACTATAAGCAAGGTACATAAACATATTAATTAATAAGGGTATCAAGTTTGCTCTACCGCAGCAAGTATTGCATTTTAAGATTTACCAGATCCAAACGTCACGAGACTAATTGGACCCCACAGTATGAACTTGAACACTTTTATTCCAAGTGGTTTTCGAGTGGAGCGGGTCGTGACAAACACTTCATATCACTTACTGTATCAGCACAAGTTTTTGGGTCCCATTCTCAACCATTTGTGAAGAAACTCTAAATGTATAACTAGGTTCTCGATACTCAAAAGAGGTACTGATATCAAACAATGCACCTGAGCATGAGCTCGATACGTTGCTACTACAGTGTCTTCATTTGGACGCGTGGCCGGCTTCACGGAAATTTGCCTGTCCTGATTCTAATCGGTTGTTTCCCCTGCACTTTTCCGCCTCTCCGTATGCTAAAGAGAAGTCTTCGTGCTGTGCAGAAGTCGAACATTGTGAGACCATGAGTTTCAGTGTTATTTAATGACAAAGAGTCCCTATACTGTAGCACATTGAAACTTCATGCATGACTCCATTGTGACAACAAACGCTTGTAGAGAAGCGAGATGTCAATTTATAGACAGATTCGCTGCTGTTCTTGCGCTTTACAGAGAAACGGTTTATAATCTTGTGAATAGATTAAGGAAAAAGGTATCTGTTCTTGATAAGAAACCGAAAGTAAAACGCCGTTTTCTTACACAGAAAAAACTGGAAGTCATCGGGGAAAAGTTACAACGAAATCCAAAGAAATTTTGAGAAATGTTGCACAGGTATCAAGAATTTCGCAAACATCGGCTTGGAATACCACTAAACTTTTAAAATTAAAACCCTATAAGATAATTGTATTTCAGAAATGCAACCACGCAATATTGTGAGTACAGTTAATTTCTGAAAATGGGTGTTTGGTAGTTAATGTTCACTCTATTAACCCGCGTTTAATCTTATTTTACGGACGAAGCATGGTTTTTATTTACACGGCCATATAGCGACACAAAACAATAGGTATTGGAGTGCAGAAAACAGTGCTTTTGTACACGAAATGCTGTTGTATGACCAAAGAATTGGTGTTTGGTGTGCTGTAGAAATTTGTGCGCTTGAATTCATGGGGCTACGAATAGCCGACTGCGCCGGCAAACAGCTTGCTTCCCGGTGCCAAGAAAATCTCCGTTAAGTGGGCCACGTGTCCAAACGAGAGCTCAGTAGTAGTATAACATCTAAATGCTGCCGCACACTAAAGTGATCGCAAGAAACACATGTCTATTCATATACTTCTATATACCCAGATACCAAGAAATAAGATGCATTTCTAAACCCATTTCCAGCTCCATAATAAAAGTGGATTTCATTTACGTTTTACAGATGGCCTGGCGACAAATTGCATTAAAAATAGCGTAACTTGGCAACTAAAACATGTTGAATTGCATTTGAAGTAAATATTTTCTATCGGGCTATTACTTTTACCTATCTCTAGTATGATTTTTCTTTTGCAGATGTAGAAAAACCGCGGTAGTTCTACAAAATAACCTCACTTCTGAGTCTGACGAATAAAAAAACATAAGACTACTGGTAGATATATCATGCGTTCTGTTAAACTATCTAATCGCAAGTAGCATTGTAACAATATCGTGCTTCAAAGTTTATAGCATGAAAGCCGACATTTACATATTTTACCTTCAATCCTGCAAAGTTGTTTAACGCTTCATAAAATTCACTTAGGGTCGGTTGCATAAATAGTTAATCGGAGATTAAGAACTAAAATTGAACTTCAGTCAAGCTGAACTCAGAATTTTTGTTGCACAAAAGTTAATACAAAAGCATTTCATCTTGATCTAAGATTAAACTTAACCGGCAAATTTTCTAAGGTTAATCAGGGTTGAATTTGTTGATTTGTTTTATTTATGGACGCTCTTTAACATCTCAGGTCATAATCATCCCATTCAATTCAGGGCGTGAAACGGCCGATAAATTTTTCTCAGAGGCCTTTTCTTTGAGATTTCAGGTTCTTTTATGTGCCGTAAATATACGACACGGGATCCTTTACCTTCACTTCCGAAGGAAGCGGTACTTATGATTTTTACGCCCGAAAAAATCCATCGACCCTGGCCGGGATTGAACCCGCGATCTTGCGTTAATCTGGGCTAACCTTGGTTAGCGAAGATACACAGTTCCTTTTATTGATCTTTAAAAGAAAGGAAAGTGAAATGTTGAGTCATTATTTTGAATGGTATGCATAGAAGAATGTGCAGGAATGTTTCGCGCTTTAACTATTCGCTGAATGCATTGCTGCAAGTTTATAAGCCACTCACAAGGGTTTGTTTGTAGGTTATTTTATTTTAAGATTTCAGATTATTCTGATAGTTCATCCGAAGACTCAGGGTTTGGGTTTCTGAGGGCGCCTCGTGTATTTCAGCCGAGACGGAGCTTGATGAAAAACACTTTAAAGTGAGATTTTGATTATCGAAACATGTAGTCGAGGATCTGGAACAAAGACTACATCCGCCGCTAAGAACACGAACTAAACAAAATCATGCTTTGAACCCAATGTTTATTACTCTACTCACACTACGGTTCTTTGCTACTGGTAGTTTCCAGGTGGTAATGGGGGACATATTTAACGTGAATAAAGGAAATGCAAGTAGAACCATACACAAAATAGCAAGTTTACGACCCCAGTTCATCAAGATGCCTACTGACGAGGATGCAATATATCGATTAATGCTGTATGTAAATTCCCCGGAGTTCTAGGTGGAATAGATTGTACATAAAGCCTTATCATATCGACCGGTGTCAGTAATGCTCAAGTTTACAGAAACCGCCATGGTTGGTTTTCTATAAATGTTCAAACTATCTACGATTCAAAATTTCTTTTCTCAATGTTGTCGCCAGATGGTTTGTTTCGGCACATGACAGTAATAATTTTATGAATTCTAGAAATTATGCCCAGCTTGAAGAAGAACTTTTGCAAGGCGAGCTATTAGGCGACAGAATTTCATTGTTGCCAACACCTGCTACCTCCACAATGCACCATGAAACTCCTCAAAAACCGGCTTACAACAGGACCCACAAGAAACATCAATTAAGATGTCTCTCTCTTCTTTTTTAAAATATGCTATTCGAGATCTCTTCTGTATTTCACCAGCCATTTTGTTTCTATTGTACGTAGCAGTAAGCAAGACAAAGAAATTCTAATATCATAAACAATTTACTTTTGATATTACTATGCTTTCCCTCGCAACTCCTTCAAACTTGGCTGTCAAATGTATTTCGATAATTTTCGGTTAGCACTAAACCGAATTCGCGTGATCTACGGTTAGCATTATTTAACATGAACAGGGAATTAAACTATGTTAATGCTAAACTTCATTTAAAACTGGACCGCAGTTAGCGATTTTTAATCAACCTGTCGTTAGTGAGTAAGAAAATTCAAATACAGTTATAATACTGTTTGTTATAATACTCTCAAAATAAGAAAATGATAAAATTATATTTTATTAAACACTATGAAAGTATCGACTGTTGAAGTATCGAGACTAAATACGTATATTTAGCGAGTATCGAGAAATGCCTATAATAATAAACTAACCAGCCGTTTGTTTGTCCTTTGCTTTTTTAATTGAACGTATGTACGGTAAGAATTGTGTTAACCTTTTCATTTTGTGAATCTATTCTTAAGATATTTTCTTTATTATATGCTTTTACTTTATTTATTTTCCCCTTGCTATGATTGCAACATTTTTACTGGGAATAAGACATAGAACAGTTGAAAAATAGTGCGACGAAATGAATATCATGGACCAAACGTACGTGGTGCCTCTTTTCTTTTAAACAGGAATTGGATTTTAAGTCCTAAGGGAAAGAAGTACTTAAGCATGACGGGGATATCGACACTGATAGCCGAGGTCGTTAAGGAACGGGTTTGTGAACGGGAGGTTTGGGGTTCGATTCCTGTCAGGACCATCCTCATATATTGAGCTGAGTTTTTCAGCTTTCCCTCATTCTTTATAAATGGCAATGTCGGGAAAGTAACCTAAACTTAGTCCTAGAACGCTTCCTTCCTTAAAAAAATCATTTCCTAATTTATCATTTGATTTCATGTATCACCAGTGTCCACCACCAGTGATGCCTCAGCACTAAAAACGGTTGCTAAACACTATCAAAAATGACGCAAATGAGGTTTGTAGTGGCATATTCGGCACATTTAAGCAACCTTCAAAGCTTTAAGACGTCTTAATGTAACCAAGCAACTTCAGTAGTATTAAATATTAAATATTCTAGCCGAGAATTTAAAAGATAGCACAAGGTATTTATGCCGTACATGAATGTTGTGCAGAAATTATCAGTTTGCTTTAGATGACAATAAAATCCTTACTGCAAATTACATAAATTAAAATTCGGCAATAATAGCTTACTCAAAATGCAGACCCGACTAATACCACTTTCAAAGTGATTTACAGAAACAAAATTAATATATTCCCCTAAATCAAGAAATTAAAATATCTGCAGCACTGAGAAGCAAAGATACAGTCTACTCACGTCTGCAAATACATATCGACCACCACAAATACCAGTTTCAGAAAATGGAACTCTGACACACGTTAAAATAATTAAGAAACCTCCGATTCTTTCAAGGATTCACTTCTAGATTTGGTCAGTATTTCAGCAGGTGATAAAGTAGGATTTTTTCCAGCCCTATTTGTCATATATGAATACAAAAAGGAACAAAATGAACAAAATTATGGTTGCCTATGAAACACCGGCCCGGTCACGGCGAACCCGATAATAAAGGAATAGTAACAGAGGCATAAAAGGTAGAGGAAGTTGTGTAGCACCCATTTAAATATATGAATATGAGGAAGTTGTTTATGCTGTGAGGAAGAATTCTCTGCACCAAAAATTTGCATTAGTGGAGGTATGCTTAAGTACCAGTTACATTAAGAAAACGCAAGGGAATTTTGTAGCCAAATTTATTGTGTTGGTGTCCCGGTAAAGAGCAGCATACAAGATTAAGTGAAGAAGTGGCACACAACAGAATCTATTCTGAGCCCCTTCCGTTCTTAAACCTGCTGTGGTCGCGAATACTCAATCACGGATACTCATAAACCTTACTATGTCGACACGTTTATTGACTGAACTGGTACACTGCCCATTTTTGTTTATGAGGCTGGGGCCTGTTTTTCGTGGGCCATCCTGTATAAACGAGATGAAGAGGGAAGGAAAGAAAGTGAAGTGCTGGTGGAATGAAACTGGGGAAACGGGATAACCAAGAGAATATACCATCAAACCTGATATTGTCTGCCTTAAATGCCACTTCATAGCCCGGATATCGAACTGTTGATCGCAACCGTAGTAAACCAGTGCCCTAGCTAACTGAAATGTCAGAATGACAGCTCTAAATTTGAGGAGCTATGCCATTGGAAGTCACAAAACCAAACTTAAGAAGTACATTAGGATTCTACTGAAAGAGCAGTTTTCAATTAAATTTTTAATAAATCTTTTTCCTTCCTTTTTCTTGTTATTACAAAAGAAAGAACGCTAAAGAACTTGTATACAACAGTGTGGTAAGGCCACAATTTTCCGCCAAAAGAGAGACTGAGGTTCTATTCAGAACAACCCTTTTCACTTCGTTTTTCTTGCCACCCATTGACCTTTGCTCTGTCTCTCTTCTCATTTTGTTTCTATAGAACATGCAGTGACGAGGAGTGATGGGACTCTTAAGATGTGCTGGCAAGTAATGAAGGAGCTGAAGTTTTAAAGTAAATGTAAACTTGCGCTGAGTAACAGATTGAGGTAGAATGGAATAAGTGTATTGCATATTTGTATGCGATTTAATCAATTTCAATATCTATAAATAAGTTTTTCATATGTGCTCTAGAATTATTTAATAAACAAGTGAAAGTGTGTAAGACAATCTTTGTGGCCATAAAAACATCTTAAACAATCGTGGATATTCCGGCGTTGCTATAGTTCGCAAATTCCATTAATTTGTTGGCACATTTGTAATGAATATGCTTTGTAGTAGCCTTGATAACACAGTCTTTCAAAAGTCACTTAAAACCATAAAGCGTTATTAACGGAAGTTGGAAAACAACCTTTTTTTTAATTTTTCAAAAAAATAATTCCAATAAATTTCCCACTTTTCTGAAGTATGCGATATGATTTTTATTACGATATGTATGCAAGGAACAGTGTTATTAATTAATATTTAAAATACAACTTCATAGATTAAAAGAACATTTTGATTTTGACACCACCATAGTTTTGAATCACTTGAGCTGAACGGTTGTTCATTTTTACCACTACTTGAGAAAAGGTTGCTTTTGCTGTTGAATATTCTGACGTACACCATCTAAAAATATCCTGAATATAGCGTAGGCTTGTGAAAGTCCGGGGTTGCACTTATGAATGAGCATTAACATTTTTTTCTTTAAATTTTCTCAAAATTACATTTTCCATATGTCTGTACCTCTAGAGAAAAAATTACCAAATCAATAGTCTTGAAATTTGTAGGTTTATTTTCAGACATAACAATAAAACTACTGAAGAAAAATTATTAAGAACCTAGGAATTATGTAAATTTTATGTATAATGTTTTAAACAAATGCCGCGTGATAGGCGGGTGTCGGAATGCTGATCACATACCCCTTGTAACATTTCCCTCTATCTATGAAGTCGTAAGACGGAGATAGAGGAAGCAGAGGTCGCTGAGACAGCCCATGACCATAACCATGATCTTGAGTTATAGCGCCATAGAAGATGATGATTTTTAACAAAACATTGTTTTTAATTAAAAATCATCCAACTCTGTTTCAATGCTCAAATTATATTTACTCTGCTTCAGTACCCCGATTAAATGTGCTACAATAAGCTCTACAAATTTCAATGTTTTAGCTCCAGTGTTTCTGCCATAGTAGGAATATAAATTTAACTATTTTAATATGCTTAAAATAGAGCATTCGGATTCCCCTTAAGTGGGGAAAAAAAAAAAAAAAACATCACCGTGTTGGGAAACTAATGAGATTTTGTTTTTACAAAACATTCCAATTATGTCCACCGTTGTTCTTATTAGACATTCGCCATGCTTTCTGCTACGCCATGCACGATTTTTTCAGGCCATGTTTGGAATAATCCAAATCTCCTGCAGTTTCTGTAGGATTGTTGGATGTGCCAGGGAAATCGCTATTTAAGGACATTACATAATTAAAAAATCGATAGGACTGATCATACTGCTGGAAAGTAGCCACACTTTAACACGATGGCCAAATATCTGACTAGATGTTTTTAAGGAGTGTAGTCTAAGGACGTCTGTGTTCTCTAATAACAGTTTTAATATTATTCCATTATTTCTTCTTCAAAGAAACATGGGCCAATGATGAATCGTGAAGAGAAGCCTCATTTTACAATGGTTTTAAGATCATAAAGACGTTGCAGAATAAAAGTTCTAGGGTACTTCAGGACCAAACTGTGTAATCAATTATGTTAACTACACCATTTAAAAAGAAGTGTATTTTGTCTCTCCAGACAACTTTGCCTATTGTCTCTATCTTTGTCTATTATTAATTTGAATTTCTGCCACAGAAATAACGCCAAATCATATCGTTTTCTGTTGTTTCTTTCTTTCAGTGCAAACACTGGTGTTAGTTTATTACGATGCAGATTTTAATTTTTTTTTTTTTTTTTAGAAATCTCCAAACTCTGCTTCTAGCAATTTCCGAAGGAAATTGCGGCTGTACCCATGAAGAGATTTTTCAACAATTTCTTTATATCTCCACTAATCCTATTTTATAAGCACCAAAAATGATGACGAAATAATGGCCGAAAATCTTTTTTCAGGAAACTTCAGCATTTAACGATTAATTAACAAACTATAAAGCATTTCCTCATGATACATTTGGGAAGTGGTGCTCTGTCGCGACACCCCTTTATTTGTCCATATCTCTTTCATACAACAATGTCCCACTGGCTATTTTCAGGAATGAAACCATCTGCTATATATTGGAGGACTTTTGACACCCACTTACTTCACCGGAATCGTTCCTATGGAATACGCTAAAAGAAAAAGTGAATCGGAAAATGCTAAGTACCCTTGCAAGAAAACATTCGGCAGGACATTGAGGCGGTGGGTGCAATATGCTGGTGAATACTTCCATAGTATGGACAGACGTGTGCAAGCATGACTTGATGCTAATGGCGCCATTTGGAACGCTTGATATGAGATGTCTCATAAACCAGGGCATGTTCGCCTTAGATTTAATTGAATTGCATCCATTAGTTGGAAAGTTTCAAGGAAACATCAGAGTCCGAAAGAGAATAAAACACCTATCATTTTCTTCCACAAGTCTTGTATCTCATCAGCATTTATAACTAAAATTTACATTTAAACTTATTAAGAAACCCTTTTTCATATATTTATGGATAGAAGAGTAATATAGTCTTGTCGTAAGTAGATGAGGCTAAATAGTTCTTCTATAGAAACAGCTACGGAAGTCAAAGGAAAAAAAGGAAATAAAATAGGAAAGACATAAATGACAAAGCGTCTGATCAATAGATTCTTGAGCTTATCTTGACACAATACTTCCATGACTGGAATTTAGAAAGCAGTTAGCTGCAGCATGCACAAGTTTCACATTCTGATCGAACTTTATGTCTGGGTTCCCTTCTCTATTTTTAACCATCCTTCTCTGAACTCTGAAAGTTGTATAGAGCCCGAGGCTATACCACCAGAGCAGCAAAGTTCAGGTATCTGCTATTGTATTTTCATCTCAAGCCGTGGTTACCTCGATGTTCAACACTCTTTATTATGTATGGCTTTCAGATCCGCAGGAGCGTGAACGGAAAATAGACGCTATTTTTAATTAGCATCACGGAAACCAATTGAAAAGCGTTCTTAAAAATGGAAGTAAAGTTTGTGCCTTCCAATTATACGCTGGTACGTGACAAAAACCTAATTATAGCGAAAAGTTTTGTCTGAATATGTCACTATCTACGAAGTTTCCTTTATTAGACGTGTATGAAAATGTAGATATCTATCCTTTCATATTGAATTGGGGTGAAATATTTTTGCACACTTTTTACTGTCGTTACTTCTGTATAAAACAAAATTTATTATAAATTGAGTGCACAGTTTTGCAACAACTTTCCTTCAAACGTTCCATTTTCTTTTAGTGCACAGAATGTATAACTAATTTTTAATTAATACTATTTTACGAGGTTTTAAACATACGGGAAAACACTAAAAATTAACGCATTGTTGATTTTGTTTTTAACTTATTAACTATACTCTGAAACATCTCAGGAACATATAAGATATACTGTGATGTGTTCGATGTACTGCTCTGAAACATTTATTTTTGTAAATTAATAGGAGCTTTAACACAGTAAAAAAACGTTTTTGTGAAATGACATAGTGTATCTTTAAAAAATCAATTTTATCAACTACATATTGTTATTATGTAAAATTGAAAAAATAATATACAATAATAGAACTAATAGTCAAGAGTAAGTTTTCAGATATAATAAAAATTAAAACCGAATATTTACAGGCAAAGAAGAAGACAGGTATCCTTAATATCATGTCACTCATTTCTGTATCAACTTTAGTTAATTATTTAATGATTTATTAAATGAAAACTTAACAATGTTTGTAGAAATTACCCAAACTTGATATCAAAAAGCACCGTCAGCTGTTTCTTCAAGAGATAATAATGTTTATGAAAAACTTCTAGCATGGGATACAGCGTCAACACTGTAACACACTACTGGACACGTATAGCGGTAAAGAACACACGGAATGCCTGACCATATGCTTCCCCAGAAGCAACAGCTCACTTGTAAAACCGCTGTGAGTACTGCTCAGGGTCCGAAATTTGTTTGAGCCGCTTATATGAATGGTCAAACATTTGCATAGAAATCTGAGCTGAAGAACAAATTGACGGATGACAACTGTCACTGCTTAAGGCCGTCTTTGAGGACATACAACGGCATCTGCAATAATGGTATCACTACTTACAGACCCTTAAAAATTACTTATAAGTACAACGCGCGTGCTTAAGTTACCCTTTTATTTTATGACACCATTACAACATACCTGAAACACTATGAAAGTGAAGTTATTCATTTTGTCAAGTTACGCTTTGAACATAACTGAACAAAAATAAAAAACTAAACGTAAGTAACAAGATATGATTTTAAAATCACATCATATCAATATATAGAGTGAATCACGTAAAACTACCAACGTGAGAATTTCCGAAACGAGGTAAGCAATTGATGCAATGCTTACAATGGGAATATAGCTCATTCAGAAATTTCAACAAAGCTGCTCTTGCACTAAGTTCGTTTTTAACTGTAAGGTTACTTAATGACGATAAGAATATTAAAATAGAATAATTAGAATTGCAATGTCATCTTTTGCATTTGATTAGTGCAAACAAATAAATGTTTAAACCAAAGGACTGTTTGCTTCATTTAATTGTCACTACTGGTGGATGTATCGTACATTACTGTCTATATCGGCCAAAAAATTACGCTTGAGTTCATTTTTTGTTCAACATTTGGGCATTAGGTACATTATAAGCTTCTAGTTCCTCACGAAAATATAGCTCATTTAGAAGAAAATTCAGGCCGATCCAAAATGGCATGTCATGTTTTCTGATGAAGTGGGTATCCCGGTAAACAACTTCTCGAAGAAAAATATCTACTGTTGTCCAATCTAGGAAATGGGTCGGCCAGTTTATACGCTTTAAAGAACCAAAAGATAATATACGTAAAGAATTCTGTTTAATTTCTTAAAGAGAATTAAGAAGAGAAATTGATAATTTTATAAGCAAATGCAAAAAGGTGTGTAAAATGGAGAGAGGCGGTTCTAGCATCTCATTGCATGACATGGGTAATAAATTCATTAGAATTTATTAAGCATCCACTCTAGTGTTTCTGCCACCGACTCTTGTGTTAGCCCGCCCGCCCCGACTCTAATGTAGCTCGGCTGGACGTGACGGGCCATTGGAGTTCTAGCCACGGCATTGGTCATCATATAATTGGATATTATAATTTGAAATTATTTTGGATTTAATTATTTACATAATTTTGTGTAATGCATATCATAATAGCATGTACATGACTAATGTAGTAGGAATATATGAAAAACAACAGAGAATAAATTTAACATTTATGTTCTTAAATTTTATATTCTCGATGTTGATAACACGAGTTTCCCTTACACTGATGGTGCAACACTTGAATTTCAAGAACCTTCTGATTATCAACGCCTTGAATTATTTTAAAAAATCAACAATAGTACTAAAGCGTTATTGTTACTGATGACTATATATTACCTGGGAACATTCAACACTCGCAAGCTTTTGTCCATGGATCAGGACCACGTTATTGTATCCCTTATGGGAAGATTTCAAGCCTGTCAGCTGAGCTGTGTAAAGCATTGTGAGAATTGCCATACAGTTCCTGGTTGATGCTATTAGAACCACGCGAAAGGAAACCTGCGAAACATACCCCTAAATCAGAGCGTGCGAGTTTATGTAGGACGAACTAGAATAACACACCCCCTTGTCTCAAATTATTAGCGATAATCGGATTACCCTCCCTGTGGCATCGATAGAAGTATCCCTATAGCATTTTCCGTAACCATAAGTATGTAATCGTAATCCTGCACTGGTTCAAAACTTGTAGCAATCAACAAGCTTCCGCAGTTTCTAGGGATATTCAGAAAAGTTTTTACCTTAGCTACAGCTCTTAAAGACAGTATCGACCGACTTTTTAAAATTATAGATTATAAGTCCTCAAATCTGTTTTGATATTATAATATGAATTGAGTTTCTAAATAAGTAGAGATGCATGCAAAGAGTCTATAAGAAAATTACATCCGTTAGATGGAAAACATTAGTTTTCCGGGTCAAATACTCGTTTTGATTCTTATACCGTGGAAAGTCCATTTCTGAATACACGCTCCTTATAAAATAAACCTGAAATTGTAAGATATGGTGGCAATGCTAGCCAACGAATGTCTCCGAATGGAGAAATTATAGCGGAATAACTTGAAAAAAAGATAATGAGCAAAAACCGAGCGCTGCCCGCTAGATGGGGGGGGGGGGAGGAAATTGGGTGGGACGGTGTACCAGTGTAATTGGCTGCTGTAAAAATGCTGATAGGCGAAGTTACACGATGCTCAGCTTTGCAAATCAAAGAACACATCTTTACGTTACTGAACCCGTTATTTCAAGATAGATAGATATCAGGAGGATATGATGGAGTTTTCAAATCCTCCAGCAGTCTTAAGGCTTATTGTGCTATATTTCAATATTGCAAGCAAAGTTTATGGGATTATTTATTTTCTGCACGCTCAGTACTTGTTTATGTTACCATTATGAAAGAACAAGCACGCCGCAGAGAAAATTTAACACAATGCTTTCTTTTTGTAAGTAATCTACGTGCTTCTATTGTCTTCCTGGACGACGTGTACTGAAGGATATCAGTTGTTTAATGTGATTTGTGTTTTCCTTTTGATGAATATTTGGAACGTCGAGATCAATGTGGTTTTTAGTGATTGTTTTTGCGGAAGAAGTGTTAGTTTTGAGGGGAAAGGATAAAGTAGTGTGGCAATATGTTTTCTCGGCCTTTTCATTGATGGAATAAAATTGTTACGTTTTAAAAATGAGCGGACAAACGCCGGTAACAAGTACATTTAAATCTTTGTAGGGTTGCTAGTTGCGTGATGAGGTTGGAAAACTCGTTTATACTGTTGGGAACTCTTAAATAAGACGAAGAAGGATTGCCAATTCTCTTATAAAGTTATCGAATTAGCTCACGCGGCCACAGAAGTTTCAAAATTATGAAAGAAAGGACGTCATAAATCGAGCCTACGAGACATGAAAAGGCAAATTGCAGAACGCAAAAAGAAAAGAGAAATAGACAAATTTACCAAATCTCCGTGGGAACTTTAATGGAATAATGTTATACAGTACGGAATGTGGTGCTAATATAGGAAAACTGTATGCTGCGTTTAAGGAAAGAGGATAATAATAAGAAGATTGGGATTTAGGTGGAAAAGACGCCGGTCCTAAAGGAAACTGTCACTGAGAAATAATTTTTAAATTGCATCAAAAGATAGGAGACTATCATGGTGACATGAAGTTGGATAATTTTTCTAAATGACTTTGTAATCAAGAAGTTTTGTTTATAGACAACGCCAGCTATCATAATGTTGGCATGAAAGAAACTTCAGTATCTCTTAAAAGTACAAATACTGGGAATAACAATATCGTACGTCCATACTTTCAGGATATGGGCCGGAAACGCTTTATTTCCATGTTAGAACTCGTTTTCTGCAACTCTTCATAGTACATTAATCATGGGAAACACCCAGGAACGGAATGTACCAACATACCACATGAAACTCTCTCTTACATGAAATGTTCAACATGTCCTCTTAGTTAAGTTGTAAAGCCCTAGCTTCACCGCCAGTGTTTTGTGTTCCATTTGAACGAAGGTAATGTTGATGCATGTATCAATGCTAGCGGAGGGCATTTTGAACATTTCATGTAAGAACGAGTTTCATGTTACAGAAATACTCTGTCTCTCTCTCTCTCTCTCTCTCTCTCTCTCTCTCTCTCTCTCTCTCTCTATATATATATATATATATATATATATATATATATATATATATAAATCATGACATAATATTCTTTGCGCCTCTCTCGTGAGCGAGAGGTGTGGGATTCGATTCCCACCAGAACCGTCCTGCCTGACTGAGGTTTTTCCCCAGGTTTTCCTCAGTCCTCATAAATGACAAATGCCGGGGAGATATCTTTAACTAAGGCCTGGAACGTTTCCTTCCTTAAAAAATCCTTTCCCAATTTATCATTTCATTTCATGTATCACCAGTGTCCACCGCCTGTGGTGCCTCAATAGTTAAAACGGTCGTTAAACAACATTAAAAATACTAAAACGTTACATTAAAAAGTATATAAACGCAAAAAATTAATATTACCGATAACTAGCAATATTCATGGAAAACATTAATTTTAATTTTATTTCCCAATGAGAGGGATGTTGGAACATTTCACTTACAGGTCGTGATAGGAGAAACTTTTATTTTGAGTTTTATGTTATCCAAACGGTTCATGTATTTTTAGATAAATGTGTGCAAAGCATGATTTTTAAACAAGTAAGTTATGATATTTCATTGCATTATAAGACAGTACGGGAAAATCTGGGTCAGAGATGCAGGCCAGCCCCATCTTACGCAGTTCGCTGTTATACGATGTGCTGGTAGCGGGGAAACTATGACGGTATACAGACTCACGATCTGCCTGCTCCACATTTTCAACTAACTTATTTGAAAGCTCTCTTCAGAACAAATAGTCGCCGGCAATTTGATTCTAATTGACTTTACCTCAATAAATACATGACAATATGCATATTCTTTCGTTTTTTCGTAATGTACGAGTATACATATATTGCATGTATACACTGAAAAATAAATGCTGTTAATAGTATTGTAAAGTTAGGAGGACCCCGTTGACACCCGGGAGTTCGCAGACCACGGTTTCAGAACCACTAATCTAGACGATTTGTGCTCTGATTCTTGTTACTTGTACAATTTATTATGCATTTTATTTTTTGTGTTAAACTGTTGCTGTTAATAAAAACTGGACACCAACTATATGCTGTACGTCATGTGTTAGACTTCTTACTGGCTGGAAAAATGACACACATCATATGCCATTTGAAATTTCTATTTTTTTGGATGGAAACGGAAGGTTCATTAGGAATCACATAAAAATATACAATAAGTTTTGCATTTTTCCGTCAATAATGAGATGTGTAGTACTTAGTATGCCCTTATGTAACTGATATGCAGACAGAGTGTGTGCTAGTTGATTAGAAAGATACAGTACTAGAGTGTTCTGACAAGTCTCCAGATCTGAGGATGCCCTTCAATAGAGAATTGTAGAGCATATTGAAAATATCGAAACTATGGATCATCATATGTCTCCATCATCGCTGACAGAATATCCAACAAGACGAAATATTTCATAATGCCAAGGAGTTTAAGCGCCAGAGAGATTCCTGGGACCCGCTGTCGGTAATTTTTAGTTGGGCCTTGCGGTCTATACGAATGCCAAGGTTCTACACAACCCGAAGTTTCCTACAGGCCAGATTCCCTCTACAAAATTGAATTCTACCTATGGAATGGCCTTCTGTGGTTCATACCTAAATGTTTCTATCCCTGGGTTAAGAGTTGGTGCATCTTGGAACTGTAAATATAAATATCGTGAAATACTTGTCACCTCGAACAACAAATTTTATTCAGAATTATTAATGAATACAGTTTTGCTATAAAATGATATGCTAAAACGAAAAATGTTAATAATTACTTCTATCAACATTTTAATTTAGCTCTAATGCACAAATCATACATAAATATGAATTGTTAGAATAATATTATAAAAATTAGCAAGGAATTGAAAGCAAAAGCATGGCTTTTAATCTCTTCCTCAAAATCAGCGAAACAAATAAAATCGAAATCAATGGATTCATACATATCCTGTGAAATAAGTGGGCCGTTATGAAAGACCGCTGGTCTTGTAAAATTTCTCGTTATTTTTATAACAACTTCCTATAAAGTTTTCCAAAGAGCTAATTTTTATAGTAAGTTAATATTTTTGTGCCGATTATCGAGCATACAACTTTCTGTTATATTTACAAAAATGAATTAAAATAAGTTTTTGTGGACTGTTGTGTTGTAAATTATTATTGTAAGCGATGAAAATATTGTTTACATACCTTATATGATGAAGCTCCATTCATATTAATAGAAATTTTAAGGAAAATTCTGTATTTCTTAGACAATTTTAACGTTCATATTAAATTTGCACAGAATCCTCATATAAATTGTAGAAGCAGTGTTTCAGTCCCAGACTTCAAAAATGTAATTCAGCCGGCTTAGATTTTTCATTTATGGAATATGATTTAGATGGTTTTTAAGATGTTGCCTTAGTGTGTTGTCTATTTCTCTATTCCAAGATGTTTTATAGAGATTATCCTGTATAAAGGGTGGTCGAAAAGCCGCTTTCCCCAATATTCTTACATTTCATACTAATGAGGAAATCGACTTTTCGTCCATCCTGTATTTCTGATGAAACGTATGCGCAAATCGTCTTTTTAAACATTGTGAGATAATTCTCTGTACACATTTTAACCAAAAAGTATTGTTCTAGTGGAAAATCATTCCTTATTAGTACTGGACGCTAACAATCGGAAAAATATCCTCACCGCCAACACTGAAATCTGACCTCCCGCATCTACTGAGCAGCCAGTCGCCTAACTTTACAAACTCATATAAAATACAGTGCTTTCGGTGTACAAATGTGTCACGTGCTCTGGACACGGGTTGGTCTAAGGCTTGATGGTGATTAAAGAAACAAAGGAACAAACAGTAAATAAATAATGAGGCTATACGGAAAGATGCTACGAAACAGACTTCACATGTTACTGATGGTGCCCCAAAGAACTCCAATACCAGTAAGCCAACAACTGTTCTAAACAAGATAAAGCCCTGTGGATTAAAAAAAAAAAAGGAAGAGAGAGAGAACAGCTTCTCTACTGAAAACAAGCCAACAGCCCCAAGGAAGCGCGATTGAGCGAGGAGTAGCTCCCGATGAAAGGAAAAATGAACTAAGGATAACAATTGGGATTTTCAGGGGAGAGCAGGAGGTTGGGAGATAGAAATCCCTTGGGCGGTTTTTATTTGTCCGTTGAAGTATTGCTTGAAATAAACTTTTTAATTATTTGGGCTCTTAACTTCTTTGAAGTTCAATTCTATTTTTTAATTTTCTTTCTTTTTGTTTTTAATCAGTGGAGATCTCACACGTCATTCTACCGTACCGGAAATATTACATTTCTAAAACTGCTATTTTGTACAACACAGTAGTGTATTGAAGGCAGCAATAAACCTTGGCAAAGTATTTAAATATTTTACTTCTGCCTAAGTTGTACGGAAATATATCTCCAGTGTTGCCGCTTTGCACACAAATAAACCGTTCCACTACTGCTGAATTTTAACTTTTCAATCGCTCTTTTTCTTGTCAGTTTACTGACATCACCTTAAATAACCATATAACAAATAAATTCTACTTTAGATTAAACCACATTCCAAACACGTTCATCATCTTTCACCAGACGCTCCCGGATCGGTAAGAGGTCATTTGCGGACGAAGGCGTGTCTTGGCAAAGCGCAGTTCATTATCTGCAACGATGAAAGGTGTAACTCCTTATTTGTAATATGGCATAAACATAGCCGGCAGTAAAATGGGGTTTAATTATCTTGTTCAGGTTTATAGTCACCGCTAATGCAATGCGTAGACTTCAAGATGAGAGTCTTGTGGTGGAAACATTACAAAAAAGATATACTTATAAACATTTTAACTACGTATTTATCCCAGGATTATGTTCTAGTCCGCATTAGCTACATTTAATATCTGTATTTACAAAACTTACAGGGCGTTTTCAGTAAATTAACCGATATTTTTCATTAAATAAATACAGAGTTCTTTTTGGTCTGTGTCTGCAGCAGAACGCAAGACACTCAGAGCTAAATTTGTGCTAATCACCCCGTCTGTCAATGAAATTGTATATTTTGGGTCGAATGAGGATACTTTGGTACTTAAAACTTGCTCACAGCTGACCGTTTTTGTCTATGAACCCAAATGGGAGCATATCCAGGAAATGAAAAAACGGAGACACCGGGTGGCCAGGACTCACGGGTGATTGGGCGGTGATGCGCAGACATGGATGGAATCCTCATGTTTCCATATTGTCGGTGGAGTTCCCCCTCCCCAAAGGAGTTTGAGGAGTTCGGAAGGTTCGTTTTCTTACCAGACGCTGAGTCCGAAACCTTTACAAAACGCAAGCTACCAACACACCGCACCAGCACACCTCGTTTTAACACGTTCGATCCTATACCAGAACTAAAGGAATGAATTGATATGACATGGGAGAGCCGAAAATTCATAGAATGTATATATCGACCTCGGCATCAACCTAAGCGACTAAGAAAAACCCAAAACCTGGAAGGCTGGCCCGATGGGATTTGAACCGTGGCCTTTCGAATTTCAGTCCCAATAGTTTCCAACTGAATTGCTCTGTTCAAGAAAGATGTTGAATGTTCGCTTTTCAAAAGAACTTGAGGAATTCCACCGTTCGGGAGATGGGCGAGGTGTGTATGTCACAGATAATGTGGTAAAACTGTGTTGATTTGGCAATGTCTTTATAGATACTGGAAGGCCATCTGGGAATGAGAAAAATGGTCAAGAAATGGGTACCCGAAAATATTTTCAGAAATCAAAAATGGCCCCTATTCGTTATGGCCTAGGTGACCCTTTCTTGCAAAGTTTTATTACAATAGACGTAACTTGGGATGGGAGGTACAAGCAAGAACTGAAACGTCAGTCGAGAGAGTGACGACATTTAAGTTTGCCATGCTCGAAAAGAACTGCGGCGGTTCTCAGGAATGTCAAAGTCATGCTGCTTACTGTAGCCTAAAATTGGCATTCGGTCTTGGTCGCAGAAACACCACACCGAAATAATTCCCAACAATGTAGGTTTAAAACAACAACGGTGCAAATTAAGTCCAGTGCTGTTATTATTTTATTGATGATCATTTTTAAGAAATTAATTAAAATAACACACATGCCACAACTAGGTATATATAACAATAACATCAAGTTTACTCTTTGCTGACGATTTAGTAGCAGGTTCAGCAACACACGTAAGGATTGTAAGGTTATTAGATGCTAGAGACAAAGTTTTTAAAAGTTATGTTTAATAATAAATATTAACATACATAAAATTCTGGTATTTAATGAAGGAATAAACTGAGAAAAGAGAAGAAGTTATGGTGGGAAGGTGTAGAAATTGAAGTGCTTAGGGAAATGGGTTGTCGTGTTTCAAATCAGTAGATATGATGCGTAAATTATCTTGTAGATTGATTTCTGGTTTATCTCGATCTTCTACCAATGGAACCAGGATCTAGGAACAAAATAATAGCTACAAATTTGAAATACTGGTATAGAATTTGGAGACCTTAGATAAGAGTATCATAAAATAATGCTTTTACAACTCATGAGAAAATTAAAGGGAAATAAAGTTATGGAAAATCTCACGAAATTGACAAGGGAACATTTTGGAGGCAAAAAGACAGAATAAATAGTGGACTTTTGGAATGAGATTAAAATAGGGTGGAGGATATAGAAAAACAGGAAATATGGGTCAGTCTTAATGATAAAAAATCCTTAAATCTATACAAAACATTAAAATGACTAAAATATTTTAAAATCTGCGATAAAATAAGAGGGAAAAGGAGAACATAGTTTACTCTTAATTCTGAGTGATATGCTTAAGTGGAATAAGAAAGAAATCAATAACAGATAAAACGTATGCTCATTGTGTGGTGAACTGGATAGTATGTTGCATTGTTATTTAAGAATTAAACAGGTAAAACTTTGGATAGAGAAGTATACATATAAGAGGTAGGAGATTTTAAATAAAAGATCAGATATACATATAAAGAAGATAGGAAGCTAGTTAGAAAACTGAGACAAACACTGCTATTAAATGGGGACAGATTTCATGAGGGAAGTAATGAAAAGTTATTATTGTACATATAAGACAAGATTTATTAATGAATACTTGAATATTTGTTAATTATTTATTTAAATATATCCCCATTACATATACAATCACTTTATTAAATATAAAAAATGGAAAATACACATATTTTACTTAATTTTTTACATTTACTAATATTTTATTTGTTGGATGTTATTTAATAAACATTGTTTATATTATAATAATCGAAACCTCATGAAATATACTTACAATCTGAAATTGCGGTAAGAGGTCTAATTTATGATTAGGCATCCGAATGTTTTTCATGACAATGCTTACTGTTGCTTATTTCTGAGGGAATGGGTTAGGAGAACTTTAGAATATCTACCACGTTCATCGGGCGATTACATAAATCAGCCCCATGTACTAAGCAGAAGATTCGTAACCAGATTTGACATTCTAACAGCAGTAGAGTGATTCCAGTGAAACGAAGCTGGTAACAGCGTCAGACACTTACCAATAATATGACAACGAATGTACGCCATTCACAGAAATAGAGTCCGTCTGTAGTCACAACTTCTTAGAAATTTTCATTCACTTGCAGAAGCTCTGCCTCCGTAATTCGTCAATTTCTAGCCTGATACTTTCTTTAAATGCCGTACAAATGTATACTTTTTCTCTGTTACGGTTGTTAACACGAACCAGTAACCTGTAATACCACGTGATAATACAAAAATTTGATTTCTTAACTGAGTCACAATAACATAGAGAGAGAAAAAATGCTTGTTTTCCAAAGAGCAAACTGCGACTGTGCAGCCATCAGCATGGGAACGCCTGCTGTTATAATGGGAACTGGTATCACATTGCGTCATCTAAGGAGGTGGACCAAAAGCAACTCCAGGTAGTCACAATTGATGGTCTAATCATGGTTTTTAATATTAAATATACTCTGCGTTTCCTGTTCTTATTGAATATTAGTGTAGTTCTTTTAATATGTTATTCATGGACGGTTCTTTTTCTCCCTATGAGACAAAATGTACTAAAGAAATAGAAAAACCACTAAAGAATGGCGCAATCATTTTGTCACACACATATTTATCTTTGCATCCAACTCACTGCTAGATACTGCCGTATTGCTGTTGTACAATTAAAAGTAATAGAAAATACAGCAAATGCCACTTAAAACTACTATAAAATAATAGTTAGCTCATAAACCTTTAGAATGACAAAATAGAAATTTATAATTGCATGCAGTTCCTAATGAATTAGGGTTGAGTAAAATTTTTTTCTAAATAACAAGAACGATTTGAATTTATTACTTAGAAAAGTATAAAACAAAGAAGGTGATTTGTCAGTCTAAATGAACCGTACGCCAAACGGGGATTTAATTTTTACTGAGGGAACGATTGATTATTCATATATTTTCAGAAGAAATAAAAAAAGAACATAAAAATCAAAATATTTTTCACAAACGAACTAATCTATTCCATTTCCTATTTCTTGACTATGACTTAGAGTATAACGATTATCATCATCTTCAACTAAATATAAAATGTTCTAATTTTATCATTACGAAAAAAAATGTTGTTAAGGTCAGCATTTATAACATTTTTATGTTTTTGTACGTAGTCAACTCTGCAAGAATATTATTTTTCTTTCTTTGCCATAACTGTTTAAGAAAATTTTGAATATACTATGTTGGCAACGTTAATTTAATAAGCAAAGTAACTTTTTCTAACCAAGCACTTTATGCATGCAACTAAAATTTTAACAAAATATCATAAGTTAGTTTGGTATTGTTGTGGGAGGTTTCATTGACCAAGCAGAGTTTAGTCACAGCTATTTTCCTACAGAGAGGAATGTGAAATAGCCGACAATTTTGTCCAAGGACATTTTTTCAGATATGGAGTTCTTTAACGTGGCGTAAATATACGACACGGAATCCACCGCTCAGAGTCCCATCCGGCGCGCTACCTGTACACCACCGAAATCGAAACATAATCCTTTGTTAATTGCAGGGTGCCACAGGGCATGTTATTTTTTTAATAAAAATTTTCTTGAAATGTACTTTTATTTCGCATAAATCGTGTGATAGTCTAAGGTTTGAAATCAGAGTCAGATAGAAAACTTCGAGCTCAAGGGATTTGAACTATGCTCTTCGGCTTGCCGTGCCAATGTTCTTACTATCTGAGCTACCATGCCCTGCCAGACCATAGTCGCAAATATCCTCTATTTAAGTTAAATGCTCTGAAGGTCTCCAAGATTGTCTCGTTACAGAGATTTTATACCTAAGCGACAGCTCAAAACCTACGAGAATTTATAGTTTACGTTTCATAATTAGCCACGCTACTGTGGTTAGTTTATGTAAACAATGCTTTTTCACACAAACCGTGTTAGGCTTAGGTGAAAAATATTATCTAAAAAAGAGTGACATGTTTATTTTGCAGCTGCACACTACTAAAGTTAATCAAAATCATATATATTATCAAGGAAATTCTACAATTATATTTTTATTAGAGGCTGAGAAAAATACACACATTTTAACCTTTTAATGCGGATAATTGAAAGCAAATGTACAAAAAATGTTCTTCATTTAACGTTTTTGCTCTGTAATTATACAATTTGTATATTTTAAACATTTTTCAACAAGAAACACGAGACTTGAAATGTGTGCAGTTTCTTTTTTTATTATCATTATTGTGCTTGTTTTAAAAAGGCTTACAGCTATAGTGTTATTTACGAACGTAGCGAATCAAGTAACAAATGCTTTTAAGTTAAGAAAAACATTATTATATACTAGAAACTATAGCAAATTGCGTGCCTAATTAATCAGAAAAAGAACAAGAATAAAATTGATAGATTCTATCCATCTTTAAACCCACTGAGGAGCAGGTTCATAGATTTCTTTACGCTCAGTCTGGTCTCAGATGACTGATAAACACTGCTGAAAAAATAATTGATTCAGCATGATATTAAATTTTTAAATACAAAGTACACACATTTTCTTCATTTACTGTCTTTTTGTACCTAAGACTTTGCTCTTTGATACTTTCCGAAATGTAGTTACTCGCGCCTATATTTACAAAAAAAAAAAAAAGATATTTATACCAATTAACGTACTTTACTGCTACTACTGCCACTTAATTCCTTTTTTTGTTCTTCGACTGTTTACCCTCTTACGGTTTTAGAACTTAAAGTCAATACCCGGGTCAGTCTCCTATCAAAAAACTAATTGTTTCTGAATACACACAAATACATAAACATATTGAGGGACTCCTTGAATGAGTGTAAAGTAAATATCAGGGTCGCTTTGAAGGCATTACGAATACAGAAAAAAACATATACAGAGAGAGATGAAATCAAATGAAAGGTGAACTCGTGAAAGAATAGTGTGTAACGCCCGTTAGGCACCACAGGCGGTGGACACTGCTGATACATGAAATGAAATTATATATTGGGAAAGGATTTTTTAAGGAAGGAAACGTTCCAGGCCTGAATTTGTGGTACCTCCCTGGTATTTGCCATTTATGAGGACTGAGGAAAACCTGGAATAAACCTTAGTCAGGGAGGACGGTCCTGGCGGGATTCGAACCCCAGAAATGCCGCTCACGAGTCGGCGCCTTAACGACCTCGGCCACCCGTGGCGGTGAATTCGTGAAAGGTAAATATTTACCTTGCATTTGCACACTCTGAAAATGGGCTGAGAAAATCACGGAAATTGCTCAGACAGGTTAGCCAACTGCATATGTTGAGCCTGGGAACTTCCGAATAAGAGTCGGAAGTAATGTGCTGTAAACATGTTAAGAGTATACTTAGACACAAATGCTCTAGTGCAAAATTTCTGTCACTTATACCTAAAGGTTTATATGGCAATGTGCTAAAATTAACTGAGTATGCATTAAAGTAACACAAATTAAGATTTTGGTATTTTCTTGTTTATAATACGCAAGCTATTTGTTAGGAAACACTTTAAGAACTGAGAGATATCGCAAAGCGTGATGAGGCTTGAGAACCACCCAGGAGGCAATTCACAGGCATGAAGCTACTCAGTAGTCATGTGTAGCCATTGCATTTACCTAGAGCACAAACTGCTTAGATTTGACTTCCTAAGACTTCTGTACTTTAGTCGATAAAATAAGACCGGATGGTAACTAGAGGTTACTGACAGTAATGAGGAAAGAGCCCTTTGCAGAATGTGGAATGTTGTAATAAATGTAAGGTCGTCAGAAAATTAAGCTACATTTTTAATTCTAAATTGCTAAATATATTCTGGACATATCTCATATTGTGGTATATGCACAGTTTAGGTTATTGTAGCGTGTTGATTTAGTATTATTGGAGTAAACTTGCGATCATTAGCGTTAACACGATTGAATGTTAAATATATACCCACCTAGGAAGTAGTAAAAAGAAAGCGAATGGAGCGCTTCTAGTTAGGCAATTGGGGTAAGATTTCCAAGCGGAACGGACTTCGTGTCGCATCTTCCTTCCCTCCAGCTCAGAAACATTTACTTTAACGAATTTTCCTCTCATCTTCCCAATTAAGCAAGTAGGAAATGTTCAGGCAGTTAAACTACGTGGAGCTTCGTCCTCATCCCTGAATGTGGTAAGTCGCGACAATATAAAACAATTCCTGATATCGAAACGAGTAAAGCAAACACTGCAGAAATCATAACTCTCCATTATGCCCAAAAGCTGCAGTAAAGATTAGCAAATACATGCAGTTCCGTCTCTTTCAAGTTTACAACAAATAAGCTGGCCAGCCTGTGCCTCATGAAGAAACTCCAGCACACTTTCATTCAGGCAATCAGAATACGGGAGCGCTGATTTCCCTCTAGTATTTAAATTTATGGCTTACGTTTTTAATTGCTGTAGGACTGGGTATGGCAGCCCCAAAAGCCATTCTCTGCATGGCAAGCTACGTAATCCTTCCATTTTTGTGAAATGTGTTCCAGTTAAGACTGCCCTTCCCTCACCAGATTGCTCTCTTTTTTAATAATTTCACTTGGGGAGCCGAGGTGAGGCTTTACATTTTCTTCAGCGGTCTCTGTTCCTGCAGTTTGTGCCCCTTAGCAATATCTGCTGCCTCAACAAACACTCGTCATAAGGAAAATGTTCGTTAATAATTAAAGAGAACGGTTTATGGACGTCTTTTAAAATGTTTATAGCTCATAAGCAACAATCAGCTAAAGTAGGCGCTTGATGAAAACAAAACTAAGTGTGCAATTCTCCCCTCCAGTATGCCAGAGTCATTATTCGAATATATATCTTCCCCTTTTACCAAATTCAGTTTCTTTTGTTGTGTTATACCATTATTACAATCAATTAAAATAAAAAGTTTGCTTTTGTTATATCCAGAAACAATAATCCCTTTCGTCACAAATATTGCATTCCTAGCATTTTTGTTTACAATTTCTTAAGCAAAGTAACTCAGCAAACACGATAATTATTAATACTATTTCCCCTTAATATTAAAAAATGAAACATCAAAAATATCTAATAAGACAGAAATGATGAATCAACGGTCATATCCATATTTAAGTCTTCCTTCATTCTGTATGAAAAACCTAAGTACTTCACAAATAATCCCAAAACGAACGATAACAGAACTAGATTTGCTTCGCTTGATGCATATTTTTACACAGTGTAATTGTTTACACTTCTAAACAGGTCCGTTTATACAGAGTTATTTTTTTATCTGCGTCCGCAGCTGAAGGCAAACTGCGCAGACTCAAAGTGTGCTCATCGGTGGCTCCGTCAATGGACAAGTTCCCCTCGCATTTCTACTTGCACGACTTTGATCAGTAATAACATGAACACAATATTAATTAAATTTCATAATTAATATTGCCTATGCTATACAGTTTCCAGCAGAAATATTACTAATCGAACAACAAAACTGAATTACGTGCTCAAATGTAGTGTGACTAGTTTAAAGTTAATAAGTTACCCATAATATTGTTAGAACCAAGGTTATAAAATGTATAATATATACTTCGTTAGATTCCATTTTACATGTAGGAATAACAATCAACTTTTATAATATCCCTTACTTCTAGGTCTATAAATATGTAAATTGGAAAAAAAAAAACATGCTGAAACTAAGATCTGCTACCTTTGCTCTCAGATAATCAGCTCATTTTAGCTACCATCTATGCTTATTTTTTCATATTTATTTCTTTTCAATGCTAAAATATGGAATAACATTTTTGGGTAACTCAATCGAAATCAAGCGAATTTTATTATACAAAAGAGGACAATTAGATTAATTGGTGATGCTAACACAATTTTTTGTAAAGAGCGTATTTAAAATATATATATTTTGAAGTTGCCTTGTGAATAAGAACTTTCCATTAGGAGTGTTTATGTTAAAACGAATTTAGTTTAGGAAAATGTATGCAAATGCATAATACCAATACCAGACAAAAATTCTTCATTTATTCATTGCCAGTTTACCTTACTACACGTTACTATTATAGTTAAACTAAACAAGGAACTTAAAGCAACATTATAACCTTTACAATTCAATGAACAGAGCATAACGAACCTCTGTAATATCAAAGTCACTTGGTCGAGCTAACGGAGAGGACTTTTGTCCTGACAGTTTTGAAGAAAAGCCTAAATGTGTGCTACCCCCTTGGTACCGAAGCAATTCCTGTCAGCGGACAGCAGGAGGAGAGCTGACCACGCTAGAAAAGATTACACACGTTATTCTCGAAAACTCCCTTGCCTGTCCTAACCAACAGGAACAAGACACAGATAGCTAATCCTTCTAGAGTGAACAGGGAGGTGAAGATGACAAGAGGGGTGGATATTAGAAATAGACCGAAACACACGTAAAAACGGCACAGAAATGTATAGAATAGAATGCCTTATTTTAACTGACAGAATTAAGACCATAAAGGTGTTCTCTTCCACTCAACCTGTTCTATTTAACACAATAAATGATTAAAGTCACATAGACAAACATTTAAACTATCTCATCTATACTGTTGAGATTATGTCATACATCTTGAACTAGCACTAATCAACTAAAACACACAGATTACTTATTTAGCCCATTCTTCATTGAAACTCATTGCATTGCCTGTTGAAAATTTATTTTGTTACGAAAAGGATGTTTATTACAAATGTATTAAGATAAATACCCTTCTCTTAATTACTTTTATAACATTATTATTCGATGGAAGGGAAGCACTAAAATCTGTTCTTTAACAATGTCTTCGCAACAAGATTAATTATTCAACTGATGAGTTAATCAAACCAAACCTTTAAAATAACATTTAGTCATAAGACAAAATGTGCAATATGAAAATCTTTGGATTAAAATATTACTGAACACCCGTATTTGTGCATTTTAGAAACGTTTTGCATGTTCTTATGAATAAAAACTTCTATTTGGACTTATTCCATGTTCTGAAGCACCTACGTTGTATAAGAATCTCATGAATGTAAATAAATCTAACGTTTATCTTAAGCACTAGAAGTTTATTTCCTTACATATCTGATTGCATACATTTGGTGGGGAGGTCCTGAAACGTTTTCCATATTCTAATATTAAAACATCCCTAAGATATGAAAAACACTATCATATTTATTGACCATGCTTATTTTGACTTGGTCAGCCTATTCAAGGCATATAATGATATGTTAAGCTCCTCTTTCAGGCTTGTCTCTTATTATACTGCGATGTAATTACTTCCTTACGATCATTAAACTTTGAATGAGACAAAACTTTATATGCGTAACGGACGGTTTATGCTCCAAAGGCTCGCTGTAAATTACGTAATTAGAAATGCTGGCGACAATAACCAAGGAAAGTCAATTATTCATATCCGAAGCGCACAGTCGCTTCTTATAATGATGGATCCTGTCATGTGTTTTGCCTGTTTATTCTGAGTAATTTATATGCGGAGAAACGTGATTAGGCTTATTAATTGGGAAAATATCTGCCAGAAGAGATATCTGCTATACAAATATGTAATATTTGATCAGTTAGGTAGCTCTCAGAGAAGACATCGCCAGATTATTCACAGATCAATGCTGTTCGGCGATAGCGTACAAAATACAAGCAATATACGAGTTTACCAAGAAAAAATCGATAAGAAACTAAGACACCTTTAAACTAAACACTAACAAAAGCAGGTTTTGAAGCTCAGGTTCGAATTATTTTTTGCTCAATTTTTGATCATTTGCTTGTTTACTCACATCCGTACATAATTACTGGGAAAAAATAATGAAAAATCCTATGCACTGTCTAGGATGTAACGTTGTCAGCATTGATAGAAATACAGGGAATAAAATCTAACTTTTTTCATTGCTTTTATTCTAAAACGTGTAATATGCAACAAATATAAATATCAAACATGTTCCTGATTATAAATTCAAATATAGAAGTTTAACATGACAATAATTATCAAAGAAATTATATCTTGCACTATCAAATTATTAAATACTGCACACGATACTCCTGGAAATATTCAATTCACGTAACAATATCCCATCTTTGGCATATTGTACATATTGCAGATTGTTCTCTTCGGCATTTCATTTTTTTATCTCAATTATCTTCAAAAGTGTTTTTAAACAGCATCCTTGTCACACTAATAAAAAGAAATTTACAAGTTTAGAGTGAAAGATTTTTTCGGACAATTTGAAGAAGAACACTTCCAATAATACGAACAATCTCATTGTTGATGGAAATGCCTGAGAAAAGAAACAATATCCCCACCACCCAATGTTGTTTTCTTGATTTTTTAGGAAGTCTAAAGGTACATGAATATGTACCCAATCTCAACAAAGGCAACAAACTATAGAGAAGTTAAATTTTGTATTGTACACCCCGTTATTCTCATCCGGATGCTAATTACCTTTGTAGTTTTGTGCCCTAAAATCATCATTCCACTTCAAGATATATATTTCAGGAACGGGAAGAGTCCTATACCCAAACTGCATTTCATTGTCATTCTCTCTGGTTGTTGGTCCATCTGGTGAAAATGTGAAAATTTTATGTTATTGTTGTTTAGCATTCAAGTGGTTACATTCTAGCGTGTTATTATGGATGAGGTAACATTACTCGGTCTATGACAACTCGCTTCTAAATATATCAGCAAAATCTCTGCTTTACTCGTTTTCTTGCACAGTTCAACATAAAAAATAATGTACTTATTTGCACTCGTATTCATGTTTCGTGAGATTTGATTAAATGTTTAAACATATGGAGACCCTTCTTCAGTATCGGTAGCCAACTGTCTAAAAAAATGTTTAAAAGTTGGCTAGCACTGTGTCCGTACGGAAAAGCTGCAAGCTAAAGAATTAAGGCTCACTATAATTTTTAATGCTGGTACGAAATTCATGTCCAGCTTATTCCAGAAAGTATTTTCGTTGCATAAGGATTTATGTTTCGCTAATAGCTATGGCGTACCTCTTTCGTTATCTCAAAACTTGATCTGTGTAGCATGTTCTATTTTCTTCGACACATTATAAAACTGCATTTAATTTTTTATCTTTAACATATGATCGCTTCCAATTTTTACAAGCTTCTATAAAAAAAAAGATATTCGAGGATCCAAAATTTATCATTTACAATTCTATAGTATTTTCAGCGAGTTTACAGAATATACATTAGTTTAATAATAATAATAATAATAATAATAATGATGATGATGATGATGATGAATTCGTCAATTACAGTTGCAGAGTTAATAGTATTTACAAAATTTATGACAGTAACAAAGTAAAAACCGACAAGGATAGTTCCGGGGTCAAATTAGTTGGGCCGGCGATACTGATATGGGGTTTATCGTGTATTCCCTGGTCGCTCAGGAATCTTTACTTTCCACATTTTCTGATTTTCCATTTCATCTAATTTTATTCCTTTAGTCCTGTAGTAGGGTTGAAAGTGCCAGTTGAAAGACTGGTGCTGTGTGCGGCGTGACAGTGGCTTGCGCTTGGGGAAGGTTTCCTTTATCCCATCTTTTCCTTCGGGAGATGTCCCTATTGGGGCATAGTTATAAACTCTTTGAATCTTGAGCATGGCTGAAATACAGAAAATTCTTCCTCCGTCCCTATCAATCCAAGCCTTCAGTCATTGATTTTCTGTATAAAGTTAATATTTTAACGAATCTATGAGACTGTTAAGGAGTTACAGATATTTGAAAATAAATCGCCCGAAAATCAGCATAAAATGCTCAAAATTTGAGTTTTTATTTTATGTATGGAACCGTTGTATTTCTCCAACCATTTATTACTTGGAACAGCTTGATGAGAGAACAAAGGAAGGGTGGATATATCTCAAGTTTTTAAAAAAATCTCTAAAATGTAATTAGTTGCTGTACATTTTTAGGACTCCTCCATTTAGTCTATCGTAATTTGTTTTACATACCTTGTTACTCGCGTGTGGAAACTGCTACGACTTTAACATTGTTAAAACAAACACTTAAGTGCGAATTTTAAACTCATCTAGCTAAAAGAGTCCCTTCATATGTCGCCCAATGTTATCCCAAAATGTTTGGAGAAAAGCTGATGCTTTTAAACACCCGATCTATTTATTTTGTGGAAGTGCAAATAATTTGCAGATGAATTCAGAAGGTTAATGTATCAGCGCATTGTGTATAAACAAATTTGCTGCACTGAATATAAATAGGATAATATCTGCATGCTTCATTGTTAACCCCGCTTTAAAAGATTAAAGTACATTACACTATTTTATGTATGCGTATAAGATAGTTATTTACTTACAGTGAGCTTATAAAAAATGTGCCATAGTACAGTATTCAACAACTTTTCACCTCTGACACAGAGAAGTTTTACCTAGTCATTTAGTATTTATATAAATAAATTTTGGAGTGATATATTTAACCTTCTACTTTACTTAATCAAATACTGCCACTTTTGAGCCATTAGCAACATTCCGTTATTGCAATGTAACCGAAGAACAGCAATTTTCTGCACTGACCTCGTATAATAACTTAACAAAAGATTTACAGAATCTTCATTTGGCTGCTTGGCCGGCTTAACAGCGATTTGCTTGCCCCGTTACTGACGCAAAGTCTGTGCTGTACAGGAGTTGAAAGTTGTGAGATCACTTTTACATACAGCGTTGTATGTTAGTGCTGTTATAATGCCAAAATGTTCGTATACTTTAGCACACAGAATCTTCATGTATGGTTCCTGTATGCCAACAAACTTGTAGATAAGTGAGACGGAATTTATAGAGATTCCCTGCTGTTCATGCGCCACACAGAGAAACGGTTCGTAATCTTGTAAATTGTTTTAGGGAAACGGGATATGTTATAGATAAGAAACCGAAAGTAAAACGCCATGTTCTTACAGAGGAAAAACTCGATGACATCGGAGAAGAATTACAACGAAATCCAAAGAAATCTCTGAGAAAGCTTGCACAGAAATCAGGAATTTTGCAAACCTTGCCTTAGAATGCAACGGATCCTTTAAAATTAAAACGCTAATAGACTACTAATTGTAGTTCAGGAATTGCAACCACGCGATAATGTAAGTAAAGTTAATTTGTGCAATTTGGTCTTGGATAACGTTAATGTTCATTCTATTACTCGCGTTTAATTTTTTTTAGCGAAAAAAAAGATTTATTTACATGGCCATGTAGCGACACAAAGCAATAGATATTGGAGTGCAGAAAAACCCGATCTTCTGCACGAAATGCTACTGTACAATTGGTGTGGTATAGAAATCTATGCACTTGACTTTAGGGGACTATGAATATTTGACTATGCCGGCAAACAGCGTGCTTCCCGAAGCCAAGCAAATCCCCTTTAAGCCGGCCACGCGTCGAAAAGAGGGCTCTGTAATTAACTGTAGTAATAATTTATTGGATTGTTTGGGCGCGGAGGTGAATACTTCAGTGCTTTAGCCTTGCTCACGGCTGGCCTTTTATGCATACGACCCAATGAGAGGAAGAGATGAGGGAAAGGGTGACACCGGGAGGCCAGGATCCATGAGCCGTTACTGCGCTGAAGCAACGAGGTACCTAACATATTTCCTGATGCCGGCGGAGGTTCTCCTGCCAAAAAGTTTGAGACCATCAGACATTTCGCTTCCATACCAGACGCCCGGGCAGAAACCTTTACAAAGTGCAATCCACCACCACACCGCGCCAGCCAACCTCGTCTTGGCGCTTTCGACCCTAAAACAGAGCCAATGGAATGAAATGATACGAAATGGGAGGGCGGAAATTTCGCCGAAAGTCATTCCAGTATTCATCCAGTAAGCGGCCAAGGGAAATCACTAAAAAAACCCAAGGTCAAGGATGGCTGCCCCAAAAGATTTGACTCCGGTATCTCCAAAATTCAAGTCTCGTGCATTACCGCCTTAGCCGCCTCGCTTCTTGCAATAAGACTTAAATTGATTCTCTAGAAGGAATTACTGTAGGCAACTAATCATAAATAACAAATCTCATAACAACTGAGGTCTAAAGAGACCTAAAGACCTAACAAGGGAATAAAGCTGGGACGTTAATATAGCTATATTTATAAAATATACACAAATGTTTTAATATAGCTATTAAATTAATTTATTTTATGTTTTAACCTAATGCAGCCTTTTTTAAAAGTAGGCACTTTTTCCTTTTTCAATTTTTAAACAGTTGAAGTCCTTTGTATTCCTACTACATTTTACCATAATCTTTCTGTCATACTGCCATGATATCTAACGAAGAAAAGCTCTTTTTATTTAATTTTTAATACGATTGTCTCTGTTAAAAGCTCTGCCTTTAGCAACGAATATTTAGATATATTTCAGAAAGTACCAGGAACAGCTAGTTCTGCTACATATAGAATGAATTGAGTAAATGTATAACACATTAATAAAATATGAATCAAGTAATGAGCCACTTTTTATAAAAGTTGTTACTCATTTCATTGACTAGCACTGTTCTTTTTCTGTTTGCAAATGCTTTCGCTACAATTACCCCTAGGAAAAGAGTGCTTCTACAAAGATTGAGAATGCTATAACAATTATGAGCAAAATCCGACTTTTATATTTTGTTTTTTTTTTGGTACTGAAACGGCAATTACTTTAGTAGATGCATTTCATGAGTTATGTTTTAAAGGTCTCATTAGTGAGGTGTAATATTGCATACGAATACAGTTCATTTCTATTCTACAATAATGATACCTTTTTCAATGTTCCAAACATTTTCCAACAACTCTGCATGTGCCTTCCAGCTTTTAATATGTATAATAGCTTATAATTTTTTACATTTTATTTGCACAAATAAGAAATATGTTATATGAAGTTATTAAATACAGTGTTTTGTGATTGTACACTTTATTTTTGTAAACGTAAATTTTTAGTTTGTAAGAATCATTTTCTTCAATATACCTATTCAAATAAAAACATTGAAGATTGATACTTAGATTTTATATTAAATTTTTCGTTAGAGATTAAATACTAGTTTATAAATTTAGGTAAACTCTTTACGTAATATAGAGAGTTCCGAAGTCTTTTGACTTTCTGTTATAGGAAAAGAATATTACATGAATTTTAATAAGAATAAAAACCGATTTATACGCTATTTAACAGGTAGTAAATAATTATAAAATTTTGTGATTGTACACTTTTCTTCTTTTAAATGTAGATTTTTAGATAATAAGAAAATTTTCTTCAATATAACCACTCAAATAAAGCAATTTTTAGCTAAAGTAACGACAATTTATACCTTGACCAGCAATTAAGTTTTTCGTAATAGATGAAGTAGTAGTTAATAAATTTTGGTACATTAAACATTAACGTTTTATTATAGGAGTAATAAGTTTGAAATAATAAAACAAAAATGTTAACTTTAATACTACGACAGTTTCTACTTCACTATTGAAAGATAATGGGAAAAACAGATACGTTCTCGTATCCAAATATTTCTTGTGATTCAGAGAAGTATTGAAGATTAGGCCACGATAGTCTATTAATTCAAATTCATAGTACTGAATCTTATCTTCTTCAAAGTTTTAATGTATTATATCCACATGAAAAGAAATATTTACAAATTTGTTCTAGAAAGCACAAACTAATACCTACCAATGTTACAGAATATTAAAATTAACATTGCTATATACATAAGTGCCTCAATTTATACATTTTAATGTAATGTAAATACATGCTCTTGCACAACCTATATAAGACTACATATACTTGGAAGTACAATAGCATAAACTTTCTTACAATTTACAAGAGAATTGAATCTAATTTTTGAATAATTACAGAGTGGGTTTGCTGTCTTAGTGTTATTGGATGAAATCGTCCGTTAAGTGAAAATGTCCATTACTAGCGCGTGTAGAAATTTCTTAAAAAAAAAGAAAGAAAGAAAAGAAAAGAAAAGAAAGGTATTTCGCTTTAATGTAACTGGTGAATTGCAGTTCTCCCATTTATGTAAAAATTATATTAAATTGGATAACACACAACAACAGAACAGTTCGAAACAGGCTTGCAAGGAGACCGCACCTATTGGTGTTACGTCTTCTCTATCTCCCTCTCGGTGGAACTAGTTCAAGAATATGTGAAAGTAATTCTAGGTATGTGGTAATTGTAATCTATGATAACGTAACAAATTTACAACGTGATTTAGTGAATTGCAGGTATTTAATTTATCAAGCTTCCTCCCATCTTCCTAGGCAAGCGTGTGACATAACCATGTTGTTACTTTTTCAGTTAACTACGTTCTTATTCTTTGATGTGTATAGTAAGAACGTGACATTATTCTTATTATTCTTTGTCCTGTAGTTTTTTTTCTTTGCTGTATATGTTTGGTTATAACTTTGCTTTTAAGGGATTGAGTATTAAAATATGTCGTTAATGAACTATTAAATGCACCATTATTAAGTAAACGCTCTTCATTTGTCAGAAATCAGGGTATTGATATTACGAACTGAAATTGTACAAGGTTTGCATCACACATCTTTTGCTGAAATAAAGCTCTCTATTTTCTCCAATTTCAGGCAGCAGAAAAGGGATGCATCACATAAAATTTGTGCTAATTGTTGCTCTTGTAGAAGCTGTAGGTCATATCCTGGTATCAAAACATTTATATTAAATAATTTCAACATATCAATTCACTGCTCATTTAGTCACGCTAAGCGGGGTAATCAAGATAGATTTATTTTCTTTTTGAAAATCTCAGCAATGTATATTTAGATGTAAATTAAATACTGGTTGGCGATGGAGGCTTAAATTTATACATTCTTTTCTATAAGGTATAAATACTTTTAATTAATACTAATTGAAAGTAATGCTATTATTTTCTTCTGTAGCTAAAGATTTGTGAAAAAATTATTTAAAACAAGAAAACTCATTACTGTATTTATTAGCTGTAGAAGTAACACCTATAATGAACACGTGAAGTAATATATGATGTAAACAGGTTATTTTGTAATCTTTTAAGCTTGAAAATGTACCAATATATTATCAAATTATATTACAATTTTGAGATGCACTCGTGTCTTAGTGTTCTATTGTTATAACGTTATATGCCTAGAGTCGGAATCGTTGCTTGACGTCTATGTCACTCAACACCAGCCAACACTCTCACGCGTGACATGGACAGATCCTGTCCCGTTGTCATAGCTCTACTGGCCGTAATGAGTGTATTACGCATGCGTTAACCGAAAATTAACATGATTTTTTACCTCTACCAGGACATTCGCCAGCATCAACTGGCGAGGCAAGGAAATATTTTTGACCACAATTTGAAACGAAAAATAATTTCATTGCAAATGTTTCTGCTAACTAGTCAGAAATTATTTTCTCTTGGTCAAGTATGTTTCATTTTATTGGTATTTAACACCCATTTTTACTACTGAGGCACCACAGAAGGTGGACACTGATGATACATGGAATGAAATGATATATTGGGAAAGGATTTTTTAAGGAAGGAAATGTTCCAGGTCTAAGTTTAGGGTACCTCCCCAGCATTTGCCATTAAAAAAAAACTCAGTCGGGGGAGCGGTTCTGGTGGGATTTGAACTCCAGAACTCCCGCTCATGAGTCCGTGCCTTAACGACCTTGGCCACCCGTGGCGGTCTCAAGTATGGAATAGACCATTAAAACATCAACCACCAACCACACAGCATATAATCATTAATTCTCTCAATAACTGGCGCTTATATTCCTGAAAATAAAGCCCCTTAAAGAATTAAATAACATCATCACAACTCAGTGAGTAGGTTATTTAAGAAGCTAAATGCAACATTTTCACTAAGATAAATTCTGAAAATTCAGTAATTAAATTTAGTCAGTGTGTGTAACTTGAGCAAACTTTTTTAAAATATAAATGTGATATCTAACTGCTTAGATCATGTCACGTTATTAAGTTGGCAATAAGGTTGTAGAAAGCTACAGTTGGTGAAAAATTTACATATTATGCTCATTATCACTAAATATAACACTTTACCAAGTATTCAAGTGAAAGGCGGCATATTATTTGTATTACCATAAAAATTACCTAAGAGTTTGAACTGTAAGGTTTTCAAAACTTGTGTGTATTATTGTGAAAATGAACATCCCCCAAAAAACTGTACCAGCCTGCACTCTGCATGCATATTGCACACAAGTTTAACCGGTTCACTGTTATCGAATAGACGCACCCATACTTGAAATTAGGATAAAATATTCCAGAAATTTATTTTTAAGGCTAAAAATTGAAAAATTCTAATTCCATATATATATATATATGAGCGGGTTTCAAATTACCATTGAGAGGCCTGGATGTTATAAAAATTATTATGTCATTAAAATGTCTGTGTTTCGGATTAATTTTTAAAAAATGTTACATATTATACATGGTGTAGTTGTTATCCAGTTTTCTTCAGATATGCAACACCTAATCAGAAAGGGCAAACAATAAAAACATTGACATACGATTTTTTAAAATACACTCAAGATAGACAATAATGGCATTTATTAATTATAATAAACGTGAAACAGGTAATATTAAAATAATTTAGATTTTTGAGACAAAAACATCGCAACACAGTTAGTTATTCTTACCCCAAGAAGATTAATGGCAGATAGCTTTAAGGCGCTAAGGACTCAAGAGTTCATTTGCTCCACCATTTCATTCCATTCATGACTACAGACTTACACCTCCAGTACTCACGTACAATGTACTGATGCCCAGAGATGACCAATGCAATCAAAGCGACAATAAATAAAACAGAAAAAATATCTCCATTCTAATTTGACCTCTCAAAATAAAATTAATATGGTAAAATTCTTATTTGACAAAAATTATAAAGTCTGCATAATGTGGAACACTTACCGCTGTAGAACATTAAAAATTAGAAATGTTAACATAGAAATCTGACCATGTGTTTTATATAACAGAGCAGTTTATGATGTAAATCGTTAAGAATTGTAATTAAAGGTCGCTCTGGTCTTTTACCAGCCATGAGGTTTGTCTTATAGATGAGGTACAATTGGCAGAGAATTGCAAGAGACTTCAGTTGTAGTTTATTATGTCAAACAGAGCTAGTTTAGTGAAACGGCTCTAACTGAAAGAATGAGTGGAATGTACCTAATATGCTAAATGACTTAACGTATAAAAATAAAGATAACTTTAGTGTATTTTGTTTGGTTTCGTAACGAGTTCCTCATCTTCCCGTCAACTACGCGTTACTAGACAAACTAATGATGGGTATCAGGCAGTTACATAAAAGTCTTTCTCTCTGTCATTCCATTACTTAAAATGGATAAAGGGAGATATCAATTGAAATAGGAAAATGTGGGCATAAAGACTGATGAAGCGAATGAACAATAATAAAGTCTAGAAAACACATATATTTATTTCATCATGAAATATGTTGGCCATGAAATCAATGGGCATGTTCTAAGATGCTTTTGCTAAAAATAGGAGGAATAATTATATAATAAAACGCAACATCCGTATTACGACATTACTTAAATTAAATATTATGCTTCTTTATCAGTTGGCACAATATGCTTAAGGTTTTTTGAAGAAACCGATCTTCAACGAACTGCAAGTGTGTCGCTTTTATTAACTTAAGTTATGGAAATGTTTTCCTTATAACTTCCAGCGTATTCAAACATCGGCATACCGGTACCATACGTCCGTTATTGCAATATGTGTCCAGACATGGGCATCCAAATTAAGAAAGGGACTAGAAACAACAGGCATGGGCTCTATTTGGATGACGGGTCAGGGGAATAAAAAGAGCGCATGAAGGAAGGTTAGTAACGGCTTTAGGGACATGGATAGGCAGCAGAAAATTGCATATTGCAGAGAGACGCTTTCTCTGGAAGTACAATTGGGACTAAAATCGGATTGGGGATGGAGCAGTACATCAAAACAGAGACTAAACTCATTAGATAGGTGACTCGAGTAGCTGAGACTAAAGTCATGGCGGATGATCAAAATCACTAACGAATATGAGCGCAGAATTTGTCTCATCTGTGAGGAGAGTGAATCATGGGCACATATTCTGGCTGAATGTAAAAGTACGGAAGAATGGAGGGAAAAAGTATCTACCGCATTTCCTTTACAGGATCGAACAGAGGGAGATGGTCGTGCTGGGCTTTACTGGCTGGCAAGGAGGAAGGGAGAGATGAGGTAAATTTCTGATATGAAAGTGAGACAGCTCAGGTCTGGAAAATACAATAAACAGAGGGGGGGGAACAAATTGATTGAATTCTGCTATGTGTCATCCATAATGGGATTTCTTTACATTTTTAAAAATTATTAGTATGGTTTAGTTTTATTTAATTACTTTTTGCTACTTATTTTTATTGTTGAATATATATTTTATATCTTATAGTGAATATTTAATATAATATCTTGCAATAAATAAACATATTAAATGTATCATAAAAGTTGAACCCGCGTACCTGTAGAAGTTGTTTTGCTATGTGCCACTGTAATAAATACAATTCACCTATACTAAGCAAAACGCTGGAGAACTGAAATACTTCTAACATTGAACACATACGACAAAGGGCTTGAATGAAAAGTATTCTTATTGCGGTTCTTGCTAAAGGAAACATTAACATTAAGTAGAACAGGGAATATACTGTTTTACATTAGTCGGGCGGGTGAAGCATTTAAAAAGGCAATCCGTTTACTATCCTTCAAACTTCATTCCATACAAGAAGTGGCATTAAAGAATCATTTGTATTCTGTCCCAAAATATAGTTGGTGTAAAGGGCCTGGAGTGACTGGGTGTGTACTGTTTAAGATTTGGGATTTGGTCCTACATCCTCTGGCTGCCGCACCAAGAAGCTCAGAGGGCAATAAATGACTGGCGACTATATTTTTATTGCCAGGATAGCGGTCAAATAGCCGCGACACCAGCTAGGATCAACACGACGAGGCCAGGGAAGTTAATCGAGGTTGAGGAAACAACTTTCACTGAACTACCCTAATCCCATTAGAAAGAGCAAGGAACGGGCTCAAGGGATGTGTCGCTATCAGCCTTTTCTCTCTCTACACAACTGCTTCTCCCTTGCTTGAAAAAGACTAAAGCAAATGTATCTATATCTAAATGGAAAACGTAGCTAAAGAAAAATGTTAATTATTTTAACTTACATAATTCGTCTTTATTCACCTCCAACGAAAAATTCTTAAAAATAATATACTCTTAAGTTTCTTTCATTACGGACCAGGAAACTGAATAGGTTCGCATTCGGGCTTCTACACTTAGCTTATCACTGCAGAATTATATGTGACTTCTGCACGTAATGAAACTTCTGAAGAATTATTTTCACTTACCGCATCAGTATAGAGGTCTAGTGGTAACCGTACTTGCCTCATAGAACCAAGATCGCGGGTTCAATCCCGGCCAGGGTCGATGGATATCTTCTGGGGTAAAATGGCTTTATTCAGCAGGGAAGTAAAGCCGTGGGTCCGGCAACTGCGGCCTGCAAAAGAACCCTGAGTCTAAAAGAAGAGCACTCTTGAGTAAAGATTTTCGGCCGTTTCACGCCCTAAATCGAATAGAACGCTGATCACCTGAGATGTTAAAGAGCGTCTACAAATACTAATGATGTTCTAAAAGTTCTGGTCTGACTCAAGAGTATCTGAAGACTATTTTCTATAAAATAGATAAAACTGAAATACGAACTGTGATAAAGTACTTCGTTTTGAAGGTTTTAATCCCAACAGAAATACAAACTATGTTAGAATACACAGTATATAATTCTTCCCCTTCCTTTTCGATGGTTAAAAACGATCAAGATGAATTTTATTGCAGTCGTACATCCGTTCAATGTGATGTGCGCTCAGGGCCTCCCAAAATTGCTGCGACCGATGAGATTGTAACAAAAACTCAGCAATGCTGTACTCAATGATCGGCGAGTTAATGAATGTACCTGAGCTGGCTGACATTGCAAAGACCTCAATAGTATTGGGATAAGAAAGTTTTGCGTTAGATGGGAGCCGCGTTTGTTAACAATGGACCAAAAACGCTATCGAATGAACATTTCGCTAAAGTGTTGACGTGTCTAATGGCAATTCCAGTGAGTTTCCGCAATATTTCATAACAGTAGATGAAACATGGATACATCACTACACAGCAGAGACAAAGAAGCAGTGCAAACAATGGGTGGCAACAGATGAAAGTGCACCAAAGAAAGCAAAAACGGTTCCAGCGGCAGAAAATATCAGTACTACGGTTTTCTGGGATTCTCATAGCATGGTGTTCATAGACTACCTCCAGAAGGGCAGAACCATTGTCAGGGAGTATTACGCTTCGCTAATGGACCACTGAATGATACTATTCTGGCTAAGCGTCCACAGCTGGCAAAAAAGAATGTTCTCTTTCATCACAATAATGCGCCTTCACATACGTCTGGGATTGTTGTTGCAAAACTACAGGACCTTCGCTTCCAAGTGCTTCCATATCCGCCATATTCGCCGTATTTGTCTCCCAGCTATTACATTTTGTTTCCAAACCTAAGGTAATGGCTGAATGAACGAAGATTCACATCAAATGATGAGCTTGAAGATGAGGCATGCTTATTTTTCACACCTGGACAAATCTTGTTTTACTGAGGGTATTAAAGGATAGGAAAGTCGTTTGATTAAATGGTTGGTTTACCAGGTGACTATGTGGTAAAAAAAATCTCTTTAATATTATGTTTTCTTGGTTAGGTGGAGAACTTTTAGAACCTCCCCTCCTCGTAAACCAAATAAATCAGTAGGACATATTTCAATACGAGTCGGCCACAGGCCTACACTGCCAATGGTTTCAAACCCGCTTTCTGCAGAATAGTACCATAGCGTCTTCCGTTTCTAATGTTACTGTTCACGATTTAGTATTAAATACCAAGGAGATATCTAAAACGATCACCTTTTACAACTGTGCATGTGACATATTCCGTTAATCATTTCATTTCGGGGGCTCCACCGCTTGTGAGATTGATTGAAAATCGACACTTTAAGGGTAGCTTTAACCGCATGTCTAATATCCAGAAGACTAGAAATAAATAAACAAAAGAGTTGACATCCACAACGATTGCGAAATATTTGTAAGATGGTAATAAGATTAATTATAATGCATGAAATTTAACTTGGTAGGTTTTCTACTATCTTAGTCTAGTAGTGGGCATTAAGCTAACCACCAGTGTCATACTTTGTTTTTATAGTGCTGACTAATCATGTTCTTTGCAGGCATCAACTGTGTTGTAACCACGAAGGGATTATAATTATGACTTGTAAGACAGAAAAAGTCATGGTGTTTAAATAACAACAAAATGTTTTACAGTCTATTGCTGTTTTTCGCTTCATATTCATTCCTCTCGTAGTATTTGTAATTCAGCTCGGAAAGCTCGGAAAAGTGGTAAAATTAGTTGGCAGAGGGATGATCATTAAAGTCCATAAGTTACTTAGTGATGAATGTAGAGTTTCGAAACATGCCAGCTCAATATTGATACTGCTACAGGTTTGTCTTAACGAATTTGAAATTACTGAAAACAACATACAAATGTAAATAACATATTTAGCAAAAATTAAAGAAAGAATCCCTCAAGCAGGAGACAAATAAAATCCACATGAATTCATTCACTGCTGCAGCTATGATACATGTTCTTTTAAAACATGAACTTGTTTATATTCAAAATTTTCAAGGTATTTCTGTGTTATCTCGTTGTCTCGGCATATTCCCTTGGGATCTGGACGAAGACCGAAGCATGATTCATCTGTTAACAGAACATATCCAAATTGTTCCTCATACTCCTGCGCCATGCAATACGATGTACCCGATTTCCACTGCGAATAGCTGGACATCTTAATGGACGACGCGAATGAAATACTCTTTAGTACAGTTTAGGTTGAAACTGTTAAATTTGCAGTATTATGCAGAGCACTTCCCAACACTGTAGCAGTTGACCTCATTTTTCTAATGTCTCTTAGGAACAGAAATACATTTTGTGCATCAGTTTAAATCCTTGGTTTACCTGAATGCTGTTCTTTTGAACTGCCAAATTCTTGATATCACCTTCAAAACCTGAATCCGCTATTCACAGCCCTAGTGGTATCAGCTTTTGTTCCAGCATTACGAATTATTTCAATAACCTTAAATATTCCATATCGTCTTAAATGACGTCGTAGAGTATTCTTACGTTTGTTAAAAGCTTTCTTGCCTTTGCTTCAAACATTCAGCAGAGATTTTATGTAATATTTTCTAGCCTCCCATGTTAAAAAGACACATAAGTCATTCACATTGAAAAAATGTTAATAAATAAAATAAATGAAAATAGCATATTTCTATGATAAGCAATGGCAGAAAAATGAACAAAGCACACATTTTCACTCATTGTTTATCATTTCTGTAGATATACCAGTAACTTGGTTTAGAATGTATTTCTTGAACAATTTTGATGTGTGTAGATACAATTACAACAATTACGACAAGTCTTTGATTTTATTCATTATCGACAAATGCATTGGGTATAAAATTATTAAATTGAAGATGTTGTACGGAGTCATATAAAGGCATAATAAGCGAAGGAAAATGGAAATAAAAAAACTGCATATAAAACAAAAATAACCATCAATAAAGAACGAAGGAGAGGAGCAAAAATGAAAAATGCCGTCTAATACCGTCAGCTATTTAAAAGGATCTGGGAAGGACATGAGGGGAATGAACTTAGCAAGCCACAGCTTGAGTTAAAACAATTGACAAGATCAGAGGATGGCTCTAGGAACATGGAGGATGAATTTTTGGCTAAGAGGACAAATGGTTTTTAGATTAGTACATATGAAACTTTCTATCACCCTTAGGGATCAAATTAATATATAGTTTTTCATTTTCTGCCATTTTAACCCTAATGTAGAACATTTAAATGACCTATTATAAGGAGAGATGATAAATATCTCTTTCTTTGTCTAAAACGAACGTGATAATTGAACTTCATGGACTGTATTAAAAAAATTGAGACTGGTTGTGTTGGTCTATACAGGGATGGATTAAAACTCCGTAAAAACTATTGAGTTTAATTTCTCCAAAAGTGACCGAGCTTCAGCGACAAGTATTTCATGCTTGCTCTACAGTTGTGACAATGGAGTTACTCAAAATTTGTGTTGGCACTCCCTAAATTAATGCATTTAGATTATTCCTATTCGGTTCACGTTTACTACTTTGAGAATTCAAATCTCAGCTGGTTCATGGCTGCGTAAAACATTAATCTTTCCATCCGTCATCAGTTCATTTTATCGAGTCGGTCGTGAAATGTCCAAACTCTCTCTCTCTCAATTACACGACCGCAAGCACCTACACAAAATGAGCGAAGGCTATAATCGCCATAAAATAATTTATAGCATACCTTTTATATCCTTGCGCCAATTCTAAAATGGATTCTTGTTTTATTTGGCCTTGGCTGCGCTTTAAAGATGAACATGATTATTTCAAGTGCTGAAACCTGTGAGTTTTTCTGTGAAATAAAAGGCTAAAGTGATAATTAAAGAAGCTGTAAAGCGATTGGATATATTGCGTACATTTCCTGTGATGATTACGGACAAGAAAAACTTTAATTAACTGCCAGGGATGATGTTTCGCTGTGTAATGACATTTCCTTGTAATGGTACATCCTACGCACATGGTTTCTGCTGTGTTCAGATATCATTTTTTCATTGGCATTATTTATATTACTTTGAAAATGCAATCAGAGGCGCTGGAAGTTTTTTTCAGGTAACTTCGAGGATGAAAGGCTATAGCTCTGTGTATTTCTTTTCGAAGTAATTTACTTCCCTTGATACCTCGCATCCTTCTGAACCAATCATAGAGATGGAATCAACCTTTTCTTAATAACACGCAATTGCTTCTTCCGAACTTCAAATCTGATGGTATCTTAATTTTTTCTTCACGGTTGGAGACAAAAAATATAACATCTTGGGGATTCAGCAATATCAACACCGATTCTTGCAGAAATTACATTGTTTTCTAAGTGATATGCGCAGAAGTATTGTAACCAAAATTCCAGACTTCTATTGGTAGTGTTCTCAAGATCCTAGGGAGGCAAGCTGTGGTGAAAACTGGTTTCTTGTTTCTAAAATGGGATGGCTTCACTTGATGGGAAGAAAATGTTAAAAATCTTCCAATGTGCAATTCGATATTAACCTTCGTATTCTGGGAAGGTCCAGATCACCGACTGCTTCTTTCATTCCTTGGCAAATTCAGTTATCGCCACCAGTAAAGATAGTGTGGACATGCTATTGTCGAAATGACTAATCATATACTGTCACCATTCCACTCTCCCTGCCTTTTGTTCTTCTGTGAGGTTGTGGAGTACTCGATGATAACAAAGCTCCCTCACACGAAGATATTGGTACAGAATTTCTCACACCTGCGGTGAAATGTTTAGAGACCTCCCTATGTTTTCTATTTCACTATAACATGTGGATGATTTTACATGATCTGTGACTTTTGTTGCTGGGCAGTCTGGGTGCCCCTCACCTTTCATGACTGTTCATCCAAATTCTCACACACATTTGTGTAAGCTCTCTGTAACTTTTACATGTATGCTTATTGACTCAGAATGACATATAATAGTAAAAAATCAGCACTCAAGTTACTCCATCTTAGAACGTCGCAATAGTGCACCACCACAATGAACAGTTTGCTGCATCTGCAACAATTTCTTCTATGGTTACTAACCAAAATACACTCTTTACAGTGTTGCCTTTTGGAAACTGATATTTCTCTCAGTTTATTCAAATTTATATTAAAATATCATCGTCGACCCTGGTGGTGTAGTGGTAACCACACTTGCCTTCTAAACCCAAAATCGCGGGTTCAAATCCGGCCAGGATCGATGGATTTTTTCGGCGTAAAAATCCTAAGTATGGCTTCCTTCCGAAGGAAAGTAAAGCCGTGCGTTCCGTGTAACAGATTTACGAAAAGAATCTTAAGCCTGAAAAAAAAGAGACCTCTGAGCAAAATTTGTCCGCCTTAAATAGGATGGGACGCTGATGACCTGGGATGTTAAAGAGAATAAACCAAATCAATCAATCAAATCATCGTCGTTTTTAAGTTTTTGATCTCTTTTTTTAATTATCTTTGCTTTATAACTTTATAATCTACTTGTGAAATTGTAAGAAATGAATGTCATAATGCTCTATTGCACTGTAATGGGAAGACTAAGTGTTTATTCTGAATACTATCGCACATCTACAATGCCATCTACTTATCGTTTCTGCCAGTTATTTAACATAATTGTTTACTTTAATGTCTTGGCGCTTTTTGAATCGTGTTTAAGGTCCGTTTTTACTGCTGAGGCACCAAAGACGGTGGTCATTGATGATACATTTGATGAAATGATAAATTGGAAAGATTTTCTTTAAGGAAGGAAGAGTTTCAGGCCTAAGTTAGGGCATCTCCTTGCGGAAATCGAACCGCTGATCCTCCGTTCACGAGTCCGAGTCTTAACCGTGTCGGTATGCATCAGCTTGCTATGGTAATCGGGACTAAGAAAAACAGAGAAACGATTTGCTTTATATTTCTGTGAGAGTTAATAGCTATTTGTTCAAAACTCTCCTCTCTGTTTTACGCTCCCAAAACCCCTCATCATCTTTATCTCCTTGCTTTATATTTCTTTCCAGTGTGTGAAGTGGTCTATTTTAATCTATGTTCTTTAATTAACATAAACAACGGTACTTTCAATCTGTGTGGAATCGCAATGAATGTTTCAATTTGAGCACTTATATCATCGAGAAGCCGCGGGACCGAGTACTACTATTTTATTCATTTAAGGATATCACATGTCAATTTTGGTTGAACAATTCCATTTTTGTAAAGGCTTAAAATCACTTTCTACATTCATAATCTATGTTACTTTTTGGCATGAGAAAATTTTAAACACTCATTAAGATGTATGAATGTTTAAAAACTTCTACTTTCTAAAACAATATATTTTGAAAATTATTATTATTATTATTACTATTATTATTATTTTCATGTGTTCAGTTCAAAATGTTCCACACTATGCTGTTTTCATTCAATTTTCTTTATAATTTTCAATATGATCAGAAAATATGAAATTTATCATGATTTTAAGCATATTTTTATATTATTCAAAATGTAAAATAATTAATCTCATTAATTATGAAATACGAGATGGTATCAAAATGCTTTCTACAGCGCACCAACAGATTTGAGCACAGGATTGCGCACTTAGCGCTAGGTAGCTGTAACCTTGAACTAGCAGTGTGCCAAGCAACATGGGGAGTAGTTCAATCGGTATTTTTGCCATCACCTACTTGTGCTAACCTGCGATTTCGTCATGGACAGTAAGTTAGAACAAAGAACTAAAGTGAAATAGTGCGTTAAACTTGGGAAATTAGCGACAGAAGCATTAAATACGCTTCGGCAAGCTTACGGTCATGATGCAATGTTTCAAGTGTTACGTGTTGAAATGTCCGGGAAATTGATCATGAGGGTTGTAGGAGAACAATCAACAACATTATTGACATCGTTGGTGCGTCGTTTGGGTGAGTGCAGGCAAAGGCCGCCATATCAACACCGTTAACGAGAAGCAAAGGGAATTGCAAAAGAATCTACACTCTCTTAAAAACAATGGCGTTGATGCCGCATTCTAAAAGTGGTAGAAACACTGGAACCAGTATATTATTTCCTAAGGAGATTATTTCGAGATGGTGTTCAAAGTATTTTCCTTATGACAGAACCAATCCGGGAACATTTGGATAGCACTTCCTATTGAGAAGTGTAATATTAAAAAGTTATAACTTTTTTCTGAGACCGCCAGCGAAATTGAAAACATTATATGTATATTTGTTTTCTCAACATAAAAATACACTACTAACATTTTATTTCAAAATTATAATTTCTACATCGTACTGAACTTATAGTACATTGGTATAGTCAAATAAATAAAATATCGTTTCATCCAATTAACTGATGACCGACGCGGAGGGGAAAATGCATCGGTCGAAAAGCCGTTGTTCAAGTCAAGTCAGACTACACTAGAGTAGATGCTGACGGGCGAGGGGACACAAACATTACAATAACAGTCTAACAAATTCTAATACACTTACAAAGCGTGGTTTACCCTTGCCATGCAAGCAGATACTGAATCTGTCTAACTACATTTTTCACAAATATATGGCACCTGCTTATGAAATTGCCCACCGCCCTTCTTAATTCTCGTTGAGAAATGAAATATATCTCTAGATGGATGTTAACCTTAATTCATCTAAAGTGTAAAAACGACTAATTTATTAATCGTTTGGAATTCTTCTCTAGGAATAGACACGATTATTTCTTTCGGTACTCAAAAGATTGAGTGGCGTAAGACATAAGGTTAACGTAGTAGTTCCACAGACACCGTTCGCTCCGTCTCGTGTAGCCCATTTGGGCTCGAGCCATGACTTGCCGGCCAATGAAGTTCGCCTCCTCGTCGACCATGAACCTAAACATTTGACTGACTTTATGATGTACCGTTGTAGAGTAGCCTGTGATAAAAGGTTCAAATACTTTGCTTAAAAATTGCAAGATTTAGAAAATTCATCTGTGAACTTCCTTAAAGCTAACGTAGAATTAATAGCACTTAGTGCACAAGCAGGAAATTATTGACGGGATACCACCATACAGTAAGCTTGCGCATGTGCCTGAGTAGAACTAGAACTCGTAGCTGTTTTGTTTCTAGTGTAAATAAAGAGTAAACCGTTTCCTCTTTATTCCTCACTCTAATTAAAAGTATTTCTTTTTGATGCAGCATCATGTTATTATTTGCAAAACTAAACACTTTGTAACAGTTTTTACCTTGGCTTTGTGTTTTTTTTTTTCACGTCTTTAGAAGCAAACTGTTTTAATGCGTTCGCTGTGAACGAGAGATGATGAGTAAGAGGAAGATAAACCTCTAAGGGCAAACATATCCGTATTTTGAGAGGAAAGGGGCAGAGACGGGTCAAGGCAGTGAGATGAAAGTGGAAGATGTGCCGGACATCGCCCCTGGGGGGTTGCACAAACACAAATCCGATCGCCATTCCTATCAGGAGCTGAGCGAACCCTTGGGCCGTATAGCAGAGCGCATGGCGGCAAAATTCTAACCATTCCTGCGGGAATCGAATTCGTGACCTGCCGAAGCAGCGTCGTTCTCTGAATCTCAGTTTTAATAAAATATCAACTGAGATCTGTTCAGAGCAACCCACGGCTCAGCGTAAGTTACGCTATTTACACCCAGGTTTTTCCCGATTTTCTTTCAACTGGAGCGAATTTGCTAATAAAAATACAAATGGTCAGAAATATTTCAGTTAACATTTGTATTAGTCTGAGCTGTGGAAACACGTGTTTTGCAAGCAAAACCTTTTTCTACCTTTTCGCTCTTTTTTAAACTTTTAGTTTAATTTCTGTCTCGACAGATCCTTTGGATACGGGCTGCTTCGACATGGAAACGGATCAGGGTTCCAATCTGGTGCTTGTAGTAGAAGATCGGTTTTTACTTTAGGCTGTCCCATTTCCCCCATCATATTTCAAAAATTTTGATTCCTCTACCTCATCAGGTTTACTTCATCTTAGCGGTCGGCAGACATTTCGGAAAATCTACCTCCTGTGCAACCCTGAAATATTAGTTCTAAAATTTCCCTAACTCTGGTCTCTAAACAGCCCTTTCTTTACTGCGCAAGGCAGTTAGTCACCCTTACAGATTCTGCCTGCTGGAGCGATGTGGATTAGTGGTAACATGTTTGTGGATGGATGGCAGATAAGACTTGTGGAACCGTAGAGCCCATTGAAGCTAATATGCGATGGCAAAGTAAGCTTACGTATTAGCTGATGTGTTTTTCAAGTGTCGCTCTCAACTGTTTTCGCTCTGTGCTTAACTTTATAGCCTCAGAAAGTGACCAAATGCGGGCGCCGGTCCCAAGTCGGGCTTATTTCACTTGAAAGATGCTGCAGCCTGGTAAATGAAAACGGAAATTGAGGGTTTAAATGTAAACGTTTGTGTTTCAAAGTGATCTGATCATCATTACTGCTTGTGTTGTGAATTTAACATATTAAATGTGCCTTTGAACGAATGATTTCGAAGGCGAGTCGCAATCTACTTATAGATTTGCTTTTAGAAAGTATTGTTCTTTGTATAAGTGGCATTTTCTTACGGTAATATGACTTCAAGTTTTCATTTTAGAATATTACGAACATGAAACATAACAAGCTCTAAGTGGCACTTCCACACCTTCCCTAAGTCGGGCCCCTTTAATTTAAATTCTTGATTTATATTAATGTATTTTATAATGTCGTTTCAAATGGCATAGGCAAATGGCAGTGTCCATGGGAAAAGCACGGAATTGCGAAAAAATGAAAGGCAGTGTTTAGAACTGTTAGAAATAAGGATGATAAGAGAAAGCAGTTCGCACAAAAATGGAAGTTCTGGAAAAAACGCTTGTTGTATACATCCTCAAAATGGAAGCAACTTTCTTATGATTGAAAAGATTCGACTTGAGAAGAATGATACCAATCTCAAGCATACTTTAGCAGATCAGAGTACTGCACGGAAATGTTTAAGCTATTCTTTAAACGACATAAAGACCAAAATTACACAACTTAACGAAACTTTTTTCTTGGCGCCTTGGCTTTCGGACCTATTCTTGGGGTAATTTGAAGCGCTAAAACAGCTTGGATAGACCACATCCGCTCTAGTTTCTGAGATATGGTTTATTTTGCATAATTTTATCAGTTTTGAAAAGATCCCTTCTGTAGAATTCGAATATCAAAATAAGTTTCCTATTCATAGGTTATATTTTGTATTTAAATTGCCTTCATTTATCTAAGTATAATTAACTTCATTTCAAAAGTATTCCTTTACTCGTTTCCTTTTAATGTACACTGAGATAAAATTGTAATGCTCAAATGGCAAAAGTGCTTTTTACATTATTGTGTATAACAACATCTAATGGTTCTCTTAGACTACATAAATTCTAGAGTCAAACTTGAAGATCCAGATAAGCCATGGGCTCCTCGTGTTGTATGCAAAACTTGTACATGGAATTAGCGCCAGTGGACAAAATGATACAGAAGCTACTTGAAATTTGGGATATCGATGATTTGGAGGAAACCCCAAATCCATTTCTATGATTGCATATATTTAACCGTTAAAACATGGACATTTTATCTAAGATAACAATGACATCGAAGGTCTCCTGAATAAAATGGGTTCCTCAGAATGTATCACAAGTGAAATGCATGTTTTCATCGTTACTAATAAACACAGTTTTAATGGTGTTCTTTTAAACAACAGCAACATGTATTTTTATATTATTCTTTGTATTAAAATTGTTTCCTGTGATTTCAAATATATTCTTAAGAGGGATCGATTAATCTCAGAGGGAAATTGAATCGCTCTTATAGAATCTCAGTTGGAAAATATCCTCAATTATAAGCTAAAATGAGTTTTAAAGTAAATCAGAATACATATTAAATAACTCATTGCGATGCAAACAAATAAAATTTTAAATTATAAGGATAAGTCTATGAAAGTAAATAGGGGTCTGATTTTGGTCATTTTCATTTATTATAAGCTTATGACAATACTGAGGTGAGTTCATACAGTAAAAATCTTAAATGAATATTTTGTTTTGTTCAGATGCAGTAAGAAAACGGACTAAGAGATAAATAGTGGATACCGTGTCTTCAGAAAAGGCAGCCATATGGTTGTAGCAGAAGAGAGGTGCATATATTTTCATTTGGGTTTTTATAGTCACTTTAAAGGACCAGTTTCTGCAATGGACAGCATTTGTGAACTTGAGGCGACGCATTATACTGCACTTAGAACCGTGCGTTGTTGAAAGAGGAAAGCAGATTAGAAAATTAAGTTGGCTATTTTCTCTAGAAGGCAATTAGTAGTTATTGGAATTCTTAAACAATTAACATCAAGTTAGTACACTCAAACACAGGATATAAACCACCACTCGGTAGATAAACAAGAATTGATGAATGATAGGCTTAAGGGGAGAGGGTTGTCTGTAGCTGGAGTCATTTGTACCTCCACCTGTTGTCTACAGTTTAATATCCACACAACTTCATTTCGCTTTTAGTGTTTAGAAAGTCCGATGCCTAGTAATCAGTGAACAGAGTAAATATGATGTAAGCACAAATATTTTTCTTTAATAGTTTGCCATAACAAAAAAATTGTGTAATATATACTTCAATCCAAAATATTTCCCACTAATGTTTCTTTCTATTTAAAAAAGTGTTGTATACTTTATCAAACTGTAAGATACTATTTAATGATTAATTAAAAATAAATTACAACATTAACAGAATACTGTACAATTTTAGTTTTTTACACTACCACATTTAGCCACTTTTGGAGCTCTAAATTTTCTGGTATTGATGGAACAAGTCTTTCACAATCTCACAATACTACTAATGAACAAAATCTCATTCAGTTCTGTTCTGTTTAAGCAGCAAATTTATTTAATTTTGAATGCATTGTTCACCATAAGTTCCCAATGATAACTTCTGAATATCCAATCAGAAAAAACACTTGCTGACATCCTAGGATCAGTGGCAAGTTGCACCGTCACTTTGGTAGATGAACGATCCAATTAGCGCTACTAATGGGCTCTGGCAGTGTTCATAATTTAATTCATATTATTAATTGGACACTAACTTAAAACAACTAATTGAGCCTGTATAGAGTTTAGAATTATCCCCACACATTTAACAGAAATGATTCTCACAACATTTTACTTTAACTTCTTAGCTTAAGCAACGGAGTCCTCTTTAACTCCTCTCCTGACTTCATTCATCTTCGTTATTGTACAGAATTTATTCTTTTTCTTTAATTCCTCTCTTACCTGTGAAACTTTCACACATTTAAAGATGTTTCCTGTGTTTTACATGTTTTGTTGTAAGACATGGTTGATTGTTTGATGGTTTCTTCGTGATATTCATATATTTAATGGGTCTCAAAATACTTCGGTGAGGAATTAATATCCTAATGTCATTCTCAAACTTGGAATTTGCTTAGCTGTTGTACAAAAGTTTCTCAAAAGAAGAAAATCAGCACAAATTCAAATGCAAAATGATATGTCTGTCACCAAACACTACTGGGCTTATACGCGGTAACCTGAATCACCGTATATTTGTTTAAGTTACACTTCCGTCTCTTTTCGTGGCATTCATGCTGTATTGGTGGCATCTTTCAGGGGACTTAGGGCCGAGCAAAGTTACGTTTCGTTCCTTTAGTTTCCTTTGTAATATTTTCCTTACCGTATAAGCTGCAAATCTAATATTTAAGCGACTCGTAGTTATTAATACATGTTCATTTCCCCCTCAAATTGGGTATCTACATTAAGTATATTTTCTTTTAGCTGTTAGTAATTCTGGCCTGCCGAATTTCCTGTCAGTTCCCACAGGTAAAGTATTAATGCAATGACAGACAGTGAAACAAAGAGAACCATTTTCAAAGAAGATACATACTAAGTGTTTGTAACACGTTCTTTGTACTCAGATATTGACGGTTGTTAAATCAGCTGCTACTTTTCCCAAGCCTTGAAACGTAATACGGGTTCTTAAATATTATACAGCAATTCTGGGACATGCGCATATATTGGCTCATAGTACACCCGTACCTATATTAAAAAAATTGTTTTTCATTGGTCATTATTTAAGTTATGGTTTGCTTCTATGGCACTTGGGAATATGTCCTATTGTGTTCAGAATAGGTTATTGGAAGGTTCAGTGTCATAAAAACGCTGGGGAACTGCTGTACTTATTATTAAACCCACAAACCAGCATTATCTATCGTGTTTAGGCATGACTCCAACTTGGAAAACTTGTTTGGATGCTTTTTTGTTGAAATTGAAATTTATTAAAAATATAACCCGACAGACTGCATATATATATTACACTGAAAATACATACTCCATCAATTCATTACAAAATTATATCTAAGAATGAAATAACACTAATCTTACTTATTAGATAATTCCTTTCTAGAGTTGCTCGCTTACATTCTGATCCCAATAAACACAACTCCAGGTTGTAGTGTATCAGTGATCATCATATTTATTGTTGTATTACCCTATCCTTGTTCACACTTATCTGATCTATTATACTTTTAAAGTTACCTTTCTCTCCATCTTGCTCTTATTCATTCTTATCCATTTTTGTCTAAATTTGCCCAAATAGTTTCCTACCCTTTTTATATTCTTCTCTCCTTTTACAGTTAAAATCTTTATAATTAATACTTGCCCATCTAAATTCTTCCATTTTGGTTATCAGTCTGTTCTCTCCATAACTTGATAATAAAACATTAAAATACATCTTGTTTTCTCTGCACATTGGACATTTTTATGCATCTTTATCATGTCTTAATACTTTTAAAATCATAACTCCAGTTCTACCTCATGCAAAACCTTCCTGCCCTGCTTTATCACATTGTTTTATGTATATATTTTTCCCTACCCCACAATATTTTTATTTCCCTATAAGTCTCAATGAAATATTTTTTTCTCATACTACGAATTTTTTCTTGTCTTTCGATATGTTCCAATCTTAGGTTTATTTCTACCCAGAATCCTCTGTTTTGATATTTCTTATTTATATATAAGTTTTCCAAACCTATCTGCTGTAAAATTTCCTGCCCTTTGAGACACTATGATCCTTTCCACTTTACATACTGAAACTGCTTTTTTAAAAATTCTTTCTACCCTAAAATGGCGATTATGCGGTAACACATCAATCTTCGAAATTGTTCTTTACTCTGAAGATTTTCTGCCCGCTACATTATTACGGAATTCCAGTTAACTTGGTTCTTGCAGATCTATCGATATTTTTGTTCATGTCATCCAGATCTGAGAATGGTGTTCCAAATAAAAAAGAGTCGGTTTCTGACTTTAGTGTAGCATGCCTTGTTCTCATTTACACTTTTTTTCTTTATTCTCTGGCGTTGCCTTGTCTTGCTTAAAAAAGCTCTGCACTTTTTTCCCTTCTTGTCGCCTCATGTTCCTTGCCATTACATTAATGAAGATAGATTCAAAGACAGCTTTATGCATTGTTTAATTATTTCTGACGAGTCTTCCGAAAAAAAAATCGTCTGCTCAATAACACAGCCACAGCTAGAGCGTTTTTAGGTATAAAATAAGAAGAAGAAGCTCGTTCTTTGGATGTATTCTTTTAAAAAGTTGGGAAACAAAAGAGAAAAGTTAAAACAAAAGCTACTGTTTCCGTTTAATTTACGTAATGTTGCCTTCGGTGATCCAGACCACTAGCTGCGTCTGCGACATTTATCATATTGCTACAATGAAGGAACAAAGTTTGAAACAGAGAGTCACATTAAAAATAATTATATAGCTGCATCGCTTGGTCCGGGTTAACTGCCTCTTCACCCTACAGATATACGCAGAACTCCGACATTAATTATGTGACTTTTCTTAAAGGTTTCCTTGGCCTTACCCACTCATTAGTTCCGCGTTAGGTATTTGTTTCTTTATCAAGGAACTGACCTTCCACAACCCCAGAGAACAGACGTTTGCCGCAAGTTGCAAAAACTGCAACATTACAATAGTAAGAATAGTAAGAAAGCAAGACACGCTTTCCAAAGCAAGACGTTTGCTATGATAGTTCTACGTAGAAAACATTTGCTGTACTTCTAAAACACATGCAATGCTTATTAAATATCAACGTTTTATCTCAATTAGTGCTTTGTGTTCTGTACTTTGTCTATAGAAGACAAACGCATTTTCTCAACAACAGTTAATATATAATATAATATATAATATAATATAATATAAATAGGAAAGGTTGTTCCGTCGATGCAGAAATCGCTACGGTTGGCCGAGATCATTAAGGCTCGGACTCATGAGCGGGAGATCTGGGGTTCGATTCCTAACAGGATCGTCCTCCCTGACTGAGTTTTTTTTTTCCAGGTTTTTCTCAGTCCTCATAAATGACGGGGAGGCACCCTAAACTTAGGCCTTGAACGTTTCCTTCCTTAAAAAATCCTTTCCTAGGTTATCATCTAATCTCATGTGTAATCAGTGTCTACTACCGCCTGTGATGTCTCAGTAGTTAACACTATTAAAACTCGATGCAGAAAAGATTCTCGTACCCTACAGGTATGTTGTGAATCTCATAAAAATCTGTGACGATGCGGGTAACCATTTCCTCTAGTGATTCAACAGGTGTTTAATACAACAAGGTCTGAAGGTGACCCCGCCAAATAAAAAATCGAAAAGTTTAAGATCCGGAGAACGAGCTGGCCAGTCACAGTAGGAAGGAAATACCCGATCCAAAAGAATTTGAACATTCAGAGAGAAATGTGGAGGATTTTCATCGTGTTGGGAACATAATTACAATTGGATTTCAAGTGGCATTTACTAGTGAAAGACTGGCAATATATATATATATCTAAAAATGTTTCTCAATGTTGCCAAACAGTTGAGGAGGGAAGAGATATGAGCCAATTGCTCACTTGGAAACAATGCCAACCAACATTGTTGGCATTTCTTGTGTACAGTGCCATGGGGATTGTCATGTTGTATACACGTACATAACTGAGTTAGCCCATATTTTGTAAATAAAACCTTTTCAGTGAACAGCATTCATGAAAATTAACCCCATGTGTGGCTACTGCAAAATCCAAAACTGCAAGCGAGAATCAAAATCGTTGTATCTATGCAAATGGAAGGAATAGAACTCTTTTCGCGAAGAACTTGCACACAAAGACAAGATTGGTGTCCATATCACACGAAGCATCCTCTTCCAGTGTAAGAAAAATGTTGTGCTTTAAATACGGCAGCAATGAGGCAACAAAGATCCCCCGTTCTTGCCCTCGTCTATAGCCAGACTCGAAAGTACGTCTATTGGGATAAATGTCTGAATATCCCTGCAGCTACTGATGCACGACCTCACAAGGTGATATCAAGTTCAGCAAATATGCCTGTGCGCCATTTTACTCTTGTAGGGGTCCTTGTTTGCTGTAGGCAACGAAATTTCATCACATATTAACGAATTCACCAATAAAATATTAGCTACGATAAACATGCGAATACGTATTAGGTTGGTATGAGAGTAGACAGCTTAGGTGACCTTAATAAAAATAAAAAAACTTTATATCGGGAGTTACGCCAATAATTTTTGAATTTACACACCTCGGTTTGCTTCGCAAACCATTGGTTTCCTATCTGAAATGAATTGCCTAGTGCCCTTCTATCACCCATGATATTTGTATGTTGTTATTTATTAACATTCTGTATATGGAGAACATAGAACGGGGTGAGAATCCTGTGTAACAAGCCGAGCATCAGCAGGTAAAATGCTCCCTACAAAGTCGGAAGCACAAATGGATTATGAAGATATTCTTAGAGTTGATTCTCTAAACTCATCAATTGAAATTCTGCTTATTCCGTTATCATTCCGAAACCAATTGCAATAATTTATCTATTTAACCAGGTCACCTCGCAAAGCACGAACACGTGCACTTGTGTGGTTTAACTTCAGTAACTTTGTTGTATTTCTTGCAGAAGATGCAGGAGCGTTTGGCTTTTGTGCAAACTTATTTTGTGATTTTTGTGGCGAATGCTCTAGATCGGCTACTATTTCATTCAATTTTTCCCTATGTTAAAACTTATATGGGAACGTGTTTTGTCCAGCACTGTACTTGTGGCTTCAAAATTTTTCACTAGTTTTAGTATATCCCTTCTTGAAGGGTGTACTACATTGGGAAATGTTTCGATATTCTGTTTTCGAGTACACGAGCAGGAAGGACTTAATTTAAATTTTACAAAAATAAATGGTCAAATGCCACACAATTTTATACACAAGTTACACACTAGAAGGTTTCTACTACAATTAATATATAGTGTGCATATATCCCCGTAACATGCGGCGTGATTTACGTGTTCTTGTGCTTTCATAGCATTAATAACAGGAATAACTTCAATGTCAAGAGAAGGGAGGAACGCGTAAAGATTGCGGGGCAATGCAGTGGGGTTCCTCAAGGACGCCTATTGTATGTGGCAGGCACACGCGTATTTTAATGATCGTATACATATCAATAAAATTAAAAAGGAGAGCCAGAGGATGAGAACATTCATACCACTATTCTGTTCACGAGCTGCCTACTTGGACCGAGATACTCTTTTTCCGAGTACCACCCTATCCTATTACCCTTTAAGCATCACTGACATGTTAGCGCTACTTTATTGCTCCTTTAAGAGGTACAATAAATATCATGGAGATTGCGTAAGTTACCTAAATGTATTTGTTCGTTCCTTGGAATTGAGGGACCACAATGAAGATCGTTGTATTGATGACTAAGAGGAAAGAACAACACTGCACATTGCAAATGGTTAATTTTTTATGTATAATGGTTAATACAAATATTTGGGATAAATGCTTCCAGTTTTTTTCTCGTATTTCCAACTAACACAGAAATGCGCACTACTTTGTTATGCGTTTCAAAACAATGTAATAAGAGTCCCAAAGCGCAAATGTATTCATCCACCGTTTATTTTATTGGGTTGGCAGCGCTATGAAGTCACATTACACAGTAACAATTGATAAAACCTATTAAAAGAGCGGGGAAACTTTAGCTGAAACTGTGCCCCAAATGAAACGACGGTACAAAGACTGATTCGAAATTCTATATGGATATTGTCAGTAATGGTGAAAAAAGAAAAGGCCAACTTCGTACCCGCCGTCGACGGAAAACATTTTGTCTGTGAGCCTGTCCAGAAACGTAGGTTTACCGTTGGTCACTGAAACTGAGCATTTCCAGAAGTACCGTGCTGTGGATTTTGACGAAAGATGTGCATCAAGATTTAACTGACTAGAGATGTGAAGTCAAACGTCCAGTTGATGCCTTGGGCATTTGTCGTTTGGATGTTGGGGAATCAATAAATGGACAGCAATTTTTCTAAGACAATCATCTTCCACGTAGAGGCGAATTTTTTTTTTAATGGGCATGTTAACAAGCAATATTGTGGGACTTGGGGCATGGAAAAGTCCATTTGTTCAAAAACAACATATACTCAATGGGGGAGAGTTTGGTGTAAATTATGGATCATTAGAGAGACCCGGCCGTATTTCTTTGAAGATGAGAACGAAAATGCAGTGATCGTCAATTGTGTACATTATCGGGAGATGATATTACAGTTTTTGTGGTCACATTTGAACGGATTTCGAGAATGTAGTTCCAGTACAATGATGCCACCGGTCTATAATGAATGATTCATCTCGCGCAATGGCATCAGAATTGATAATCGAGATCAAAGAAACGAACAAAATGTAACTTTTTTTATCAAAGAATTTATAAAATAAGAAAAAATTCTTGAATCCAAAACAGAAAATCGAAAAGTACCAGCCACAATTTTGTAAAATGAATACATAGTGTATCGGAACACTAGGGGAACATTCGGCAAACATTTTATTCCATATTTAATCTTAGTGTTTAAGCTTTGAAATGATGTAACATCCCCAGGAATCAAGCAATAAATAAAATATTTTTTTTTAAAATTCAATTCTGCCACATTTTTGAGACACTCTACATTTACCTTAATTACTTTTGCCAATGCAAAGCGATCACTTTTTAATCACCACCAATACTGGAGGAAAAAAATATAGTTTATACTTGGATTTTGCCAGATTTCAAAATTCTAATTAAGTTTGAATTTTAAGTAATTCATTCATGAAAATATGTTATATTTATGTAAATTATGGTAAAATTTCTATAATAAATCCTAAAGTATATATGTGGAATAAAATTTATTTCCATTATAACTGTGCTGTTTATATTTCAGAAAAGTGCAGAATACAGGAAAAAGAGAGTATGGTATAACTTAAACACATAACTTTAGGAAAATTTAGGTACTGAAGTACATACAAAGTGACATTTTCATAAAAAGGTGGCTTTAAAATATTATACATTATGCGTTCAAGCGTTTTACTAAACATTTTTTCATTAACGTTTGCGTTACTTCCGTAAAATCTTATATAACAACAAAGGTGTAATGAAACTGCCACGGGTGAGTTAAGGCACGGACTTTGAGCTGGAGGTCTGGGATTCGAATACCGCCTCCCTCTTGCCTGGCTGATATTTTGTATTTTTTCTAGTTTTTCCTCAGTGCTCATATATGCAAATTGTTCGGGAGGTACTTTAACATTGGCTTGGAACGCCTCCTTCTTTAAAAAAAAATCGTATCTCAGTTTATCATTCCATTTCACGTATCATCCATCAGTGTCTCGGCAATAAAAAGAGCAGTTAGAGGTTGTAACGCAAATAAAGCCGAAATAATAAAATGTTACAAACAAATGTTATATTTAGTGGAGTATTTATTGAAAAGTAATCTTGAATTGTTAAAAATTTAATATATTGCTTACTAAATGCGAAACGTCATTGGGGGTATTGAAAAACAGCACGAAGCCATTGCTCTAAAAGTTAAAGGTACCGATATTTGTGTATAATGGCAAAAATAGTTCGATGATATTCTGATTAGTCGATTCCAACCAGGCATCGCATTTGCGAGAGGAACGAAGTGAAGGAGCGTAGTTTAAGTCCGGTATGTAACTTTAGGGATGTAAAAGAGTGCCTCATATTTGCGAAAATGGTTTTGTAGCGCTGCTTATTCCCTTCAGCTGAAAATATATTCACTAACCACTACATGCAATCCAATCAAAGGATTATTTACACAATTTTCCCTTCCAGGTGTATGGATGTTTACAGTCGTACCTAGCTGGCAGTTTGACACAGGCTTCATTCGTGATGCAACATTTTGTGCTACAGAATTACACTCATTTTATTTATACTACACTATTTCTAAATCCTGTTTTCATAAAAACATATTTAGCTGGTACAGTCATGACTTGTTTAAAATGATTTTAAATGAGCATATAAGCTTAGACCCATGCTCTAAAAACATAAGTTTTAAATGTAATCCGAAATATTACATTTAAACATATAAATAGAACGTGCTATTTGCAGGTACCTGGCATGCTTATTTCCCTTTGTCTCTTTTCGTAAGCGTTTTACTTCCCTCCAACTGGTAAAAAAAATGTTGAGAACTAAATTGCAAATGAATTTGTAGTCCATGGTACCTTAATTTTATCTGGTATTCACCTTGTCAGGACGGGAGAAAATATTTAGTAAAAGTTATATATTAAAAAATGCACTTCTATGGGCAGTCAAACTAGATACGGTAGCGCACTCATTTTTAAGTTATCGTCATATTATGAGGCCTATCTATCTGAAATCTTCTCGAAAGTAGTGCCGAACGCTCATTGGTTAGAACACGTAGTAGTGTTTGTGTTGATTGCTGAGAACACGTGTCAGTAAAACCTCAGGTGAGATATTTTTGTCTTACACAATTTATTTTCTGTCTGAAGGTGAACACTAACCGAGAGAAACTTTTTCTTCCCTTGCAGAAACAGTGACTTATAGGTTTTACTGCAGTACGATTGTGCATGGTAATGTAAAGTAGTGATTTACCTCTGTGTATAGTGTAGTACTGTGCGATCAGTTTTGTTTTCCCCCGGAGTGTCTTGCCTAAGGGATGCCGGTTAGACGCCCAGCCGGTTTTCGGTGATTAGCGGGAGGGTAAAACGATAACCAACCAACCAACCATACAAAAATACACTAATCATTTTAAGAGGCTCGTTACTTACTCAATTATCAATTGAGGCATTGAATTTTCTCGCCTTCATACTCCATCTCTTTAGGAAACTGTTTACCACTCGTAGTACACTTAAAGAAATCTGGACAATTTGCTGAAGAGTATTACCTTTGAGTTCTTGTATGGTGTGAGAGTTCGTCTTGTACACGGTATTTTTTAATTTACTCCAGAGATAATAATCGCAGGTTGTTAAATCAGGGGCCCAGGGGACCGCAAATCCCTACTAATATTTCTACCTTGTGGAAACACATTGGATGCTGCTCTCATGGAATAATTTGCAGTGTGAGCAGTGACATAGTCCTGTAGAAAAAAAAAATAATCGATATCGCTCCCTGTAGGCCAATTCTATGAAAAAGGAGTTAGGAATTTACAAAAGTAACAGAATTAACTGTATGCTCAAAAATAATAATCCTATGATTATTTCACCACTGAGTTAACACACGTGAATCTTACTAAGGACACGCTCTGCCGTTGAAAACACCCGAGGCATTATCCACTTTGTGTGTATTGTCGAATTTAGAAACGAACAACACAAGACACACCCGGAAACTGCTAAGCTATAAATGCTATTACAGCAAGGTCAACAGTATGCAAGCAGGCTTGACACCTCCTACACTGCGCGGCATACGAGTGGGGGTTCGCTGATAGGAAAATCACCGCGCCGTGGGGGAAAAGATCACTGATCCTATGGTATAGTAATCAAAGTATTTGAATATGGTGTTACATATGTGATGAAAGTGTTATCAAACATTCTGGCCATTTCTGTTATGCGTATGTTTTTTTTTTTTTTTTTTTTTTTTTGTTTAGTGCCCGTTTTCACTACTGGGGCACCACAGGCAGTGGACACTAATGATACATGAAACGAAATGATATTTTAGGAAAGGATTATGCGTATGGTGAATATACAATTAAATGTAATAGAGAAGAATTCCACTAATAGATAGGACTTATGAATTATATTTTGGTGATAATGAGATTCGCAGTTGGCTCTTCGTGTGGTTTATAGTAATTGTGCCAAATGCGTAATGGGATAGTTAACAATAAACGGAAATTTCCATGCCTTTTGGAATACCAATGTATGGAGGGAATCAGTCAACAACCATATTGATGACTGTAATTTTTGTATGTCTAAAATAAGAGGGTTTAACGGAAAAGACTAAGAAAGAAAATTGAACATTCAACATTTCATTAACCATTAGAAAGTTAAATGGATTGATGAAATACCTTTTCCTATTCCTCCGGACTCTTGAACATAAGAAAAATTAAACGAGGTCTGTAAGAAGCGGCAGGTCGCGCTCAGGAACAGAATTTGAAGGCTTAGTTGGCATGAGAAAACCCGGAGAGAGTTTAAATGATCTGATCCGATATTTAAATCTTTCAAAAACACAAGAGGCAATGTGCAGGTTCTGGGCTAAAGGAATAGAATTTCTTGAAAAAAACACAAGTACATGAATATTTCTAATATAGAAGAGACCTGGTTAAATTCTTTCTTCAGAATGGAAGATTCTCTGTGTTACTATTGTGATGGTTTGATGAACACTCTTCGTAAAAGTTACAACCAAAATGAATGTAGGTGCTTCATAAACGTTTAAAATTTAGCTAAAAAGTTATGCTGTTACATAATGGAAATACAACCACATGAGGTTAAAATGAAAGAAAGTTACAATAATATAGAGAGAGGTACGAGCAATTACATTTTGTACTACCTGAGTTGAAAATTATGAATAATTAATTGACAATTTACTAGAAGCCTATACAATGTTGGCTGCAATATTTGCTTCAAAATTCCCTGTATGCCCATTGGATGTTTTCCCTGTCAACGTTGCGCAAGTCAATGAAGAATATGGGGAAAGATTCCACCAAGGTATTTCTGAGATGAAAAAATGTTACAAGGTAGATGGTAACTCAGCATGCTTGCAGATAACTTCTAAAACCTCATAAGAAAAAGCATCAAACGGCAGATATGTATTAGCTGGAGGAAATCGGCAATATTTGACACCAGCGCAGGTACATTTTGTTCTTTAAATAATAAAACGATGTTACATTTCTTTTGCTTCTGTTTTTCTAATATGTTTAAGTACAACTTGATATTTACCCACATTATAGAATAAGTATTCCAGAATAATTAATATATAAAAATATAAGTTTTGCAACAAGAACAACTTGCAGCAATGATTAATTCTTAGGTCTCAGATATGGTAGCACAAAACATGATTTGACATCAGATAAACAGAGTGAAAGACATTGCGACTTCTAACGATGTTGTTCATTTCTAATGCCTCCCATAGCGACCTTTTCTGAAAAATACATTATTTATACATTATTTTTCTGTACTAATGTGTTTTATTTATTAATATTAATATGAAAGGACGAGAATTCTAAACATAATAAGGTTCCATTGCTGCTATTTCTAGTGCTTACATTTCTGAATGTTTTACACTATGTGCTGTGTTAATTTTGAGTAAACGTGCATATAATTTTATGCATTTGCAAAAGTGTATTTCATTGTTCAATTTACGTTTGTTTTATTGCAGCAACTTTCTTCTTCTTCTTAATTAATTTTATATTACTTAACTCCTGTATCTCTTTGAATGTTTCGGAGATAAATACTTAGTTAACTTGTTGATTAGCTCATCAGCTTCTTAATTTAATAGTTTTATAATTATGCAACATATTAAATTCCGAGAGAGAATTTTTTCAAAGTGCAAGCAACCATTACACCGCACCACAGCAACTGAAATTGCCTCACACTTTAAGAACCGATGGATTGTGCAAATGATTCGTGGTAAGGAAAGATATGTCCCAGGATTAGTCTAAGCGACGAGGGGAAACCACGAAAATATTCATGATCAGGGCGGCTGACCCAAAGGGATCTGAATTCAGGTTCTTTCGAGTGTGAGTCCGAAACGTTACCTCCTGAGCTATCCCGCTCGGTATCTCTATATATACTTGTGAGGCTGAAATTCTGCTCGTCAAATACAATACACAAATCGAACCATAAAAAAGCAAGCAAACTCTTTGCAACAGTATATTAACCTTATTTTCAATTGTACGGCAGCTTAGGCATTAATATCAAATGCAGGTTTGTTTAACTTTTTGTAACGAGAAAAAATACTGCAACAATGTACAAAGTTGATATGAATAACAATTAAAGTTGTATTACTGCAGAGGCAAAGCCCTCAACAGAAGCCTACGCGTTATAAAATAATGGAACACACATTAACTTGCAAATCTCAGGGATTGGAATCCATTTGGGGCCGAGGGCAAATGTCGCAGCTACTTTTAGCAAAGTTTTAGTCTGCTCTGATTATGTAAATGTACATTGTTGCCGGGATTTCCTATCTTACCGAGTGGACTTAGAGCACTTCTTCCCACTTAGCACCAACTTGGTTAACGTAGTTGAGTTAAAGAGCCTGCAGTCACACGTAGCCATGGAAGCAAACTCTCGGCTAACTTAGATAATGCTATCCCACTTCTGGGTTGTATAACAAAATATGGTATGTCCCAAGAAAGGAAAAAGGGCAAACCGAACTGAAACTGCACAGGTAGTTCCTTGTTATGTATTCACTGCTGGACGAGCAGTAAATAAAATTGGGAATCAAAAGATGGGAAGGTGTGTGTACGTAAACGTGGGTCGTTTTTTATTTTATTTTTGAATTTTCAATTCAAAGCCAACTTATTATGGTTAATTGTCTGAACAAGGGCGATCATAGGATTAGCTAATACCTAATGAGAATCTTGGTATCGTTAACAAATGTATTCAACATATTTATATGTCCTTAAAAATGTAAATTGATGAAGTGGACTGCTGATTTGAATATATGCATTACCGGGGTAAATATATTTATGTATTTGCGTATTTTAGTAGCAAGTTACCTTTTACCTTTCTTTTAATATAAACCTGAGAAAATACTTTTCTAAACACCAGACAGTGCAGGGCCCTCGTTTGGACGCGTGGCCGGCCTAACGGAGATTTGCTTGGCTCCGGGGAGTATGTAGAGTGCCGACGGAGTCGGATATTCATACCCCTTTAAATCCAAGCGCATAGATTTCTACAGCACATCAAACGACAATCTTTTGGTCATAAAATGGAATTTGTACAAGATCGGGTTTTTCTTCACTCCAGTATCTATTGTTTGTTTCGCTACACTGGCATGCAATTAAAACTATGCTAAAATTAAGCGCGCATTAATACAGTGAACATTAACATTATCCAACACCCAACTGCAGAAACAAACTGTCCTTACATTATTGCGCGGTTGCAATTCCTGAGCTACAGTTGTCTTATAGAGTTTCAATTTTAAAAGTTCAGTGGCATTCTAACCCGAGGTTTGCGAAATTCCTGATCCCTGTACTTCCTTTCTCAGAGATTTCTTTGGATTTCATTCTAACATTTCTCCCAAGTCATTGAGTTTTCTTCTGTGAGAACATGGCGTTTTACTTTCGGTTATTTTTTATATCAAGAATAGATCCCGTTTCGCTAAATGTATTCTCGAGATTACGAACCGTTTCTCTGCAAGGGGCACGAACGGTAGGGAATCTATCTATAAATACCCGTCTAACTTCTCTACATGAATTTGTTGTCACACAGGAGCCATACATGAAGTTTCGGGCTTTTTTGGCATTATAACAGCACGAACACACATAACTCTGAAACAGTGGTCTCACAACCTTCAACTCAGTACAGCACAAAGACTTCGTGTGAGGCAGGAAAGCGGAGCGGGTAACAGAACCGGTTATAAACAGGGCAGGCAAATACCCGTTAATTCGACCACACGTCCAAATGAAGACTCTGTAGATATCAAACTTGCCAGCTCATGAGCTGTTTTGACTCTGTGGCAAAGCGTATGATGCTCGGCTTCCGCATGCGTTCTTACCTTGGAGAAGTTGCTGGAATTTTCGTCCACTCCCCGGTTGTATTGTATTGCATTTGGAGGGAGGATATTTCGGCGCCTGCACTATCAATGCGGTAATTGATAGGAGGAACGGATAAGGTGAAGGACACACCGGGGGGCCGGGCTCAAGGGCGAGAGGAAACACAGACAACAGCCCTAACATTGTTTACAGTAGAACTCCCAGACGCCGGCGGTGCCCCTTCCAAGGAGGTCCAGCCCTTCAGAAGGAGATCGCGGGTTCGAACCCGGTCAGGACCGATGGATTTTTTCGGGTGTAAAAATCCTAAGTATGGCTTCCTTCGTAAGGGAAGTAAAGCCGTGGGTCCCGTGTCGTACATTACGGCACGAAAAAGAATCTCAAGCCTGAAAGAGAGGCCTTTGAGCAAAATTTGTCCGCCGTTTCATGCTCTGATTTGAACGGAACGCTGATGACCTGAGATGTTAAAGAGCGTCCATAAATAAAATCAATCAAAAAACCAGACCTCTGGGCAGACACCCTTCCAAAGATCAAGACATCGTCACACTAAACTAGTCTACCTCGCCCTGACACTTTTGATTCGGTAGCTGAACCAACGGAAGAAAACGAGATTTAATTTATAGAGCAGAAAATTCGAGTAAAGGAAAGACCCATCCCAGCGTTCTCCTAAGTGTCCAAAGGAAACCACAAAAAACCGAAGGTCTGCCTATGGGCTTTAAACCCGGGCATGTAAACGCCGTTACTATTTGAGACACCCAGCTCGGTCCTACCTCAGTTAAACAGGCGTCGTGTTGCGAATACACATTTTAACTGACAGGATTAAGTTTTGTCAGGATAATATTTCTGAATTCATTGCTAGTTGTTTACTTTACATTCCAAAACCCTCACTTGCAATGTTGATTTCGGAGTGACTTTGTCAGCAAAAGTTGAATGTAATTCATCTACTTTTGTAGGAATTGTACGTTTCCCCTCATCCCCAATTCTTTGTTTTGCACTGAATCAGTTGACCCAAATTTGTGCACTTCTGGAAGGAAGTAATTGACCAGGATTTTTTTAAATAACATCTACGCTCAGCACATGACTAATTTATGCGAATTTAAAGCAATATTTACACAAATGTAGCTCCTTTAGATAAATTAGATGTACATTATCGTTGGGCCGGCAGAAACAGGTTCAGAAAGTGATGTTCAAGGGCATGATGAAGAGATGGAGGAAGCGGAGTTGCTGTTCGACCCGCTGACTGCGGTACGCCTGAGCAACATTTCTGGCGCCTAGACAATTCGTATGATATCGTCGTTTCCACTTTCGCTGTCACTGCGTGCGTGCTAAGAGATGGAATTTAAATTATTTTGTTTATCGGCATCTAACACCTCCGCATGAAATAGAACCACTTATCCTACTATTTTATAGTCTCATTTCTTGTGGGGGAAATGACAGGATATCAAAAACATGAGAACAGCAATCCAAAAGGCAAACAACGGCAGAAGGACAGAATTCAGCTAGGCGTGGTCAGGTATCTGTTGAGACACTTAACCCACTGTAGAACGAGATCATGAATGCCTCTGCAGAAAAAGTCTCTGGGTTACTTCTGAAACCATTGTTGAAGTGCGTCCTTCACGTCTTTGTCCAATGTAAGAGAATCGGGGACGCATAGGGACATGGAAAAACTGTAAGGTGGGTGCGTCAGCATTTCCGGTCTGAGTTGCTAAATGTCATGACGTTCTGACTTTATCGTATACCGCAACTTCATGAATGTTTCCACATAGCGCTAGACATTCACAGTTACTTTTCTATACCGAAACTCCACGAGGAGTGAGTCATAGTGATACAAAAAGAACGCAGCCATTGTCTTCCATTGGACGACGCCTACGCTGTTATCTGTGGCCTTCGATTCGCGCAGTATCACATGACGGTGAAGGTCGACTATGTTGTTTGGTGTACTATCTTCGTTCCCATGGAACAAAACTCACCAGGGTCACCGACACATTTCTGCAACCTAGTCTGTCTGTTTTTTTAAATAACTAACTCTAATATATATTATGTGTGTGTAAGTGCTAATAAAGCGTAGAAACAAAGTACAAGAATATAATCTTACCTGGATATAAACGTTTTACTCTAAAAGACACAAGAATATGAATTTAAAAATAAATATTCTATAAACCAAGGTTTAAGACAGATTTTTAGCCGACGCCAAGTCCTTTGATTATTTATATGTTTTTTTTTTAAACTGGAAGATTTAAGGCAAAAAACAGGTATTAAATTAAGACAAAAACCGCGTATAAATATATTACTGCTTTTTAATGAATTGGTTTTAATTCAGGAGGATGAGCCAGTTACCCAAAGATCGCTACTATATGAACGGAATATTATTTTAAATTTTCACATAAAATTCATGATATCCTAAGACATTGTCAGAAATAAAAATACGATTGATAACTTTAATGTGAAACAAATAAATCTTTACAAATATTTACGCGCTGAATTTTATATAGAAAAAACTTAATACATTCAACAATGTGTGTTGTACTTTAAGAAGACTTCTTAGAAACAGAAATACAAAATAAATTCAAATAAAGACTTATAATACTATTGCAGTATACATATTAATAATATATGGTAATGAAACATGGGTTATTGTATTCAAGGACACGCATTTTAAATTAGTGAATCGAACTATCTTAGATATGTTACACTGTATTATACCTCTTTGAAAATTAGAAGTTCAGGAGAAACTAACATAAAAACAGAAGACATAGACAGAACTACATGTATAAATTACGAAACCTAAGAGAAAGAGAAAAGATTGGTCCTATAAGAGGTGGAATTAAAGAATACAGAGAAAGAAGATGGCCTACAAATAATGCAACATATTAAGCAACAGACTGCATATTTAAATAGCCAAGATTCTGATCGGCTATCCTCTTGGATAATAAAACGTCTTTTAAAGCGTACACGTAATGCTTATCTTATAACTAATTCGGGTAGGAGAGGAAAAGAAACCCGGCTCTATAAAAGTACGCAGTTGATTCACTGTCTTTCCAGAAGAACCTTAGCAAAGCGCTCTCACATACGTGATCGAATTTATTGCTTCGCTCACATACTCCAAAATTCACAATGCTAACAGAAATCTTTCCATCTCTAACCGTCAAAGCGAATTCATTAGATATTATATTTTTCTTCGTTCATCTCTAGGACAAAGATCGTGTCGCGGGCATATGAAGGCCCCGATATCTCCATTGCATCGGAGAAGGGGCAAGAAGAAAGGGCGAGAAAGATGGGAAGATGAAGGAAGTAACATAAAGAAGAACAAGGAAGCGTCTTCCTAACCATCGAGACCTGATTTATGAGACAGCTTGTAACACTTCTACACGACAAGCGTTGGAGAGCTTGGATCGTAAATACCAGCTGGAACCTAGATTGAAATCAGGCAAGACCAATCCACTAGGACTACAGAAACCCTTCCTTCTTTTCTACAAGTGTATAATCTGAGCTGCGAAGTAAAAATAAACAAGGACAATGGTGTTGAAAATACTGATTTCCTATCACTGTGTTACTTGCTCTCAAGTGATAAGCGTTTCTTTGTGCAGATAACAAACAAGACATTGTCAGACCTAGGCAAACAAGAAAAGTTTTGTGATAAAAGTGTGTTGAAAATGGAAATAACCATGTCAAATTTCCCTTCCTAGGTCCTGAATCGGCCCAAAGTAATTCTTTTATAATTTTGGGCTTTTTTTCTCACAGTAGAGCATCCTTCATGTTACCTATTTCAATTGCGAATATGTAAAATGAGGTTCATTTTCACTTTTGAGTTCTTCTGCTAGACGCACAGTCCCAGAAAAAACATAGGCACTTAAGCGAATGGATTTCTCTATCGATATGTTGCGTCACCAGTGTCATTTAGAAAACTGTTGCACACAAATCGCACTGATTGGCATTAACTACACGTTGCTGGTTCAGCCAGAAATATACTCGTAGTTAAAATGGATTGGGAGGGGAAAAAAAAAACAGGGATTTTTTGTTGTATTTCAGTCGTGCTCAAGGGCTGGCCGTTTGTACCTATGACCACATTAGAGACAGCTCCGAGAAGAGGGAAGAGGTTTGGAAGACATTCTCGAGGCGGTGAGACGGGATCTTCAACATTGTTTCCACATACAGCACCAAACGCCGGCCAAGAGATTCAAACCACTCAGAAGGACCGCTTCCACAATGAATGCCGGGGCAGAACCTTTCCAAAAAGTAAGTCACCGCCACGACGCACATAGCACAGCCCATCTAGCATGGTACTTACGACACTGAAGTATAAGCAACGGAATGAGCGGAAATCTTCTCGGAAAAGAAGGAAGTATGGAGGTTTTTTTTTTTTGAGTAGTGTTTAACGCCCGTTTTTACTACTGAGGCACCACAGGCGGTGGACACTGATGATACATGAGACGAAATGATAAATTGGGAAAGGATATTTTTTTAAGGAAGGAAACGTTCCAGGCCTAAGTTTAGGATACCTTCCCGGCATTTGAGTTATGAGGAGGAAAACCGGGAAAAAACCTCAGTCAGGGAGGACGGTCCTGCCGGGATTCGAACCCCAGGCCTCCCGCTCACGAGTCGGTGCCTTAACGACCTCGGCCACCCGTGGCGGTAGCATGCAGGTTAAAATACGGAAAAAAAAAGACCTGACCCAAGAAACTTGAACTTTATTCCCAGGCGGTAACCTAGTTCAATACGAATAAGATTGGGTTCTTATTATTATTATTATTATTATTATTATTATTATTATTATTATTATTATTATTATTATTATTATTATTATTATTATTATTATTATGCTGTATAACGCGGTGGACACTGATGATACACGAGATGAAATAATACATAGAGAAATTAAAATACTGGGGTAGAAAGCGTTCCATACATAAGTTTAGTACTCCCCGGCATTTACCATTAATGAGAAAAATCTGGAAAAAAACCACCTAATGGTGAACGGTTCTGGTAGAAATCGAACTCAAGACAGAACCTTTTACGAGTCCATGCCTTAACGACGATGAACTGTAATCCAATTGCTGGACCTTCGGTATACGAATACCTACCTACACGTCATTAACTATGAGGTCTAACTAGGAAAGTATGCGAAAGGAGCAGTGCGCTCAATAATGCGAAGCACCCTTCGCTCACAAATGATTGGAGAGAAACTTGTAAATGAATTTATAGAAACACTCGACCTTGTTTCACGAAGCTCGTGATCTAGTAAAACTGTCTCCATTTTTATATTACTTGTTAATTTTACAAGTGTGTGTTTCTGGAACTCATGAGCATAATAGTGTGGCAAACTGATATTATCAGGTGCGATTCTGTTTTATCAGTGTGTTCTGTTTCACGAGACGTTTGGGCTTGTAATATTGCGTATTGTTATCCAGTGGAATTCTACCCGTGAATCTCGAATGGATACTTGAGTACCTGTTTTAGGTTAGGTATTGATTCTATGAATTTAGCTTAAAAATTTGAGTTATAAAGCTCAAAAGGTTATTTATGCAATATGTGGTATCAAATCCTCAACATATTCCCGTACTACTTGAACGATTTATTTTCACCTGAAAAATGCCATACAAACTGAGCTACTTACACTATTATTTGTAGATAAGAATATGAATGCAAAATAAAAGCACTTACCATGCTAGCTTTCTTGATGTTTTGCCAAAATGTGTCCCTCACATATGCGTAATCTTTCTCCGATGTAATTAACCCAAACGCTTTCACGGTTTGTGTTATTATTTTTCAAATTTCGGCGTTGTATTTCTCCGTAATTTGTCGCAGAATTGCCCAAATAATATTTATTTATGGTCAATAATTAAATTACTTTATTTAAATGCCAGAGAACCCTTTCGATGGGATAGACATAATAATATTTCTTGACTTGAATATACGTTTTAAAATACATGCCGCGTAAACAAAATCGCATCAACATACAGTCCACGGAGTAATAAATATCCCCGAAACAGCGTTCTAGACTCTCGGACGCATCGCTACACTAGAAATTTTAACAAGTGACTAATGAAAAACTGTTACGATTCTATCATTGTGGAATAAATGTTCGTGAAACAAGTGTTATTAGAACTTGTGGAATTAAGACTAGTAACTAGTACATTAGTTGTTTCATGAAACAGGGCACTAGAGAGTGAATTTCAGTGACAGTGCTCCTTAGAACCTCCAATGAGTGAATTATACGATATTGCTGAAATGTTCAACCCTTCAGAAGAGGGTGATCCCCCTGTATGGCTTAGGAACAGGTATGCAATACGCGGAAAAGATGTCTGCCACAAAAAATGCTAAGCATTATAATTTGTTCAGCTAATTTAGGATCTATGGGAGAGAGCGTCGATAAACAAGTATTTTCATTTTCAATACAGCTTCATCAAAAAATCTCATCTTTTGATTCGTGACATCTTTCTGCCTGACAATGTCTCAGTCTTAAACAATTTCACGAAACTGGAATGAAAGAAAAAGTCCTGTTACTTTTAGATAATAGTGCTTTTGCAATACACTACGAAATACATGAAGTTGCTCAAGTCGATATTTAACTGGGCACATATAGCGCAGGTTCTCGTACCCTCTCTCTTTCTTACTTTGGTCATCCGCCACAGGCTTAATCTAAAACATGCGAGCCCCTGTTTGAATGAATCGCTTCATTCCCCACCAGATTTTCAGCTCCGGCTATATCTCCAACCAATTTTTTCCTGCACACTTCGAAAGAGTAAGCTGCCTATTCATGTCCCTCAGGCTTTTCTTAATTTTCCTCCAAGCCCCCTTCCTGTTTCCCCGCTCTGTGTTCCAAATGTTACCCATTTTTATAGTTTCCAGCCCTTCTTAATTTTGAAACCCTGGTTCTGTCCCCCCATTCTCAGCTGCATGGTGCCCTAATTAGTGCGTGATCTCCATGAACAATTCGTAGCCAGTACTTCACTGTTCGTATTCTATGATATCGCTATAGGAACCAGATTATCTACGGATTCCTCAATTTATGTACCCTCCCCACCCTTAGAATATCTTTTAGTAAACCCCTCCTTACCTGATCCACTTTCTCTGTTCATTCCCAACCCCAAATTTCGCCCCATAAATCATTGTAGATCGAGCTACTGCTCCATTTACTGTCTCTAACAGCCCTACAGGAACATCTGGAATTCTGCTCCTTATACGGAGAGTTTCTGCGTCTTTCATATTTGCTTTATGTTTTACCCATCCTCCATTCACTGAGAAGGTTAGTGAATGATATACGACATTCTTCACGCGTTATCCTGCTGTCTCTGCTTTGTTATAAATTGTTGAAAGTTATAATTTTTGTTTTTCTTGAATTTGCCGCAAGTAGCCACGTATCACAGTAGGTCTGTAGTCTGTGTAGTCCACGCTGTAGGCCGTGTATTTAATAGAAACAGCTGTCATGTCGTCGCATATAACAGAGCTTGTATCTTTATATCTTGCGCCGTAGGTTATGCCATATTTTCTTGTGGCAATGCCTCAATAAAAATATTAAAAGTAGGTGTGACAGAATGCAACCTTTCCGACTAGAGAAACTCCGCGATACTCTGTTCCTGTCGTAGTAAATTTCACCTTTCTGTTTATCACCTGCAGTGATTGAACCTTTTCTGTTGGCATCCCCTTCTTCGCAATCTGTGTCATAGCACTTCCCGATGAACAGAATCAAATGCTTTCTTGACATCAACAAAAGCACAGTGCAATTTCCCCCGTTTGTTAAACCTTAATGTGCCCAGAATAACGAATTTATTTCACGCGCAGGTCCATTAGCCATTGGTATGATTTATTGAGCACTACATTAGATGGAAATCGTAAAGCAACACTATATCCAACCGCCTCTGACCCCAAATGCTTTTGCGAAAAGTTCTCACCATGGTAAGAGATACCAGATCCGCCTGCAACGATAGAACTTAGGCACACTCGCTGCAAGGAACAAAGCTAAAACTATTCTGCCAGTCAGTTGCTCTGCGCTGGCATCTGCTGTAATTACCTACTCTGCGTTTCTGTAGGTTGTCTGATACGTCTTTAACAACCAATGTAAAGAAAATCTTCAGATTCTCAAGATGACCGTTCTTCCCTCAATCACAGGAGATGATTCGCTCATATACTTCAGTAGCACGTATTGCGTAAACTTATTTTAACTCATTTCTCTAAACACAAACATGTAGGTTATTGCCATTTAATACTTTTAATAAGGAAATGCAATAATATAACAAAAGGTTTCAACATATGAGCCGTACAACACGTTTATTGAAAACCTCAAATACCACCTCTATGTTTTGCTGAAGAAACCACAGAAAACACATTAAACTGTGCCTGTAAAAACTAATGAGCTAAAGCAGAGGTACCCAATCTTTTTCTACTCGCAAATCCCTTCATAAAAATGTGAGCTGAGCGAAATCCCGAACCGTCTACTAGCTCGGATCGTAAAAAACAGACTAAGTAAACCACCCCTCTGTCACTATTCAATTGCTTAACGCCATAGCATAGCGTCGCGAGTCCAAGTATGTGCTGGTCTGTTCCTCCCTTCTCGCCCGGCACGCAACTGCGTGTCCATAATCAAATTCCTTTCCTAGGGAAACTGCTCACTGTCACTAAATATCTAAGCACATGCCTAATTTCAAAGAACTGAAAACAGTATGTTCAATCCACGGTAGGCACATTTTGATATTTTAGGCCTAAGTTATAATAAAAAATATCATTATAAAAATTAAAAAATTGAAAATCCTTCATTAGAGATCATTTTTGTTGTGCCTCTTACAAAATTTCGGGAAGCCCCAGGTGGTTCGGGAACTCCAGTTTGGGAAACACTGCACTGACTTAAGGTCTTTCTGAATTATTCTCCTTTCGGCTGGGTCTGGACCAGCAGCGAAATGGGCGAAAACCAGTGGCTACTGCCTGGTTATGATCATTCTGCTTTCTGAAGCGATATGGATTCATTACAAGTGCCGGCTGGTTGACAGCTCTGTAATATTCCACCATAATGTTCATACATCCTTTCACGAGAGAGCAATTAACCGTCCTTATTGGTTGATGTGATTCAAGGGTCCTTTCCAGCGTTTCTCGTTTCATTTATTAATATTTCATGAAATAGTACCTTAATAGATAAACGTGCAAAAATAAAATATTGTTAATTGAAAAGAAGATGTAAGGGAATAAATTTTTATATTATATTTCCGTTATACAAAATTAAACGTGTTCCTTTAACGGCGATACATTCTTGTATCCATACAAGGAAATCATGAAGTTTGAATTAACTGAATAAAAAGTTCACTCAACTCTCTTCCTCCTCTGAAGAGACTCTCACGCCACAGAAAGGACATCGAACAGTTCAGTAGATAGTGCGTCATATGTTGACAGTCTCTTCCGATTTGTCGAAGTTCAAAGATAGCATAATCTTGGAGCGTAATGTTCCAGCTTCCATAATGTTGCTAATCTACATAAACGTTATAAATTTCGATTACTAATTATTTTAATCCAAATACCACGGAGTGTGCTGAAAAACATAACAAATATCTAGGACCAAGTTTTCTCTTTGACACCGTGTAAAAATTGTTGGCAAGCGTGTTGCACAAAGAATTTGAAAATAAGATAAAGTATACAAAATTTAAAAAGAAAAGCACATAAAGGCAAAATTTTATTTTCTTAAATTATAATAATAATAATAATAATAATAATAATAATAATAATAATAATAATAATAATAATAATAATAATAATAATATAATAACGCATCAAAATAGCTGTGTATATGGACTTCCTTTCGCAGGTTAATCATACATTAATTTATGAGACACTTTTAACTTCTTTTACAATGGTGAGTATAATATAAAATATAAATAATTTAATGTTTTCTCAGCTGTTTTTCTCGATGACAAAAGATGAATTCAGTCCACACTGGAGAAAAATCACGCACTTGCTACTTCAGGCTAAAATTATAATACGTGCAACTGCAGCAGCAGAAATACTTCGCGATCGAAAGTGCGAGAGTGGAAGTGGATGCACCAAACCTCTAATGCTTTCTTTACCTGGAGTTACGATAAAGATTTGAAAGTCCAGATCTGGCGTTACCGTTTCGAGTACCACTTTGATGTTCAGGCGACCGTATACGATCCGCACTGCCAGTACTAGAAGCTTTCTCGGAGCATTTTCTTTACGAGCAGAAGACGAGTGTCACGTAAACTTAGATATCAAAGGAAATTTCAGGTAATTTGCTCTATGGGCTATTTATCATTTATGTTCCCCAGGACTTCAGAAGCTTACTCAAAACTGAAAATTTCACAGTATCTTTATGGTAGTTACTCATTTCCTGGTCTGCATTTGAGCAAACATGAAGAAAGGTATCTACAGGTTGCGAAAAAAGTCACTTCTCCACAAAAATTCAACAAAAGTTTCCTTACTTTTCGGTGTGTATTTCTTTACAAAGCTTGTTCTAAAGGCAGACTACAAATGGCGGAACATATACTCCAGCTCTGGAACAACTGTTTGATCAACGGTTGCAAATAGTTAAAATATTTATTTCTTAGCAAATGCTTATAACTGAAATAGTAATATGGCACGGGGTGAGGTAGCATGAACCTCATGAGGTAATCATTCTACTGTGTAGCATCTCCAATTATTTAATTGAATTGCTTGTTTAAGAAGTTCCTCACATGAGCAGTAACGAGGCAATGCTTCATTCTGTTGTCATTTTTTTTTGAGTAGTGTTTAACGCCCGTTTTTACTACTGAGGCACCACAGGCGGTGGACATGAAATGAAATGATAAATTGGGAAAGGATTTTTTTTAAGGAAGGAAGCGTTCCAGGCCTAAGTTTAGGTACCTCCCCGGCATTTGCCAGTTATGAAGACTGAGGAAAACCTGGAAAAACCCTCGTCAGGGAGGACGGTCCTGGCGGGATTCGAACCGCAGACCTCCCGCTCACGAGTCCGTGCCTTAACGACCTCGGCCACCCGTGGTGGTTTCTGTTGTCATGTCAACTGAACCTCGGCAAATGGAAAGCTTTTTTAAGTTCTGGTATAATCTATCATCTCTTGAGCAAGTGCTTTTCCGACTTCCGCAATCCTTTCTTAATGATTTTAAAACTCAGTAAACACAAGTTTACACCTATATGAGGCTTCATCGGTCCATAAATGGTTTTCCAAAATTTAGGATTAGCTTCATGTATAAGAAACCATTTATAAAACTGAAAATGAGAGCCCCGGTGTCTTCATGTAGTACTTGCCAACGTTTTCGTCGATACATCGGCGTTTCATATCGATAATAGGCTTCTTAAGGTATAATAATTAATCTTTAGTTCGAGTATTTTAATTCGCAAGGACTTACGTGGATTAAACATTTCATGGTATGTTCAAGGCAGCTTTTGGTAGAATAACACTTCATCAGCATTGTTTTTGTGACCATTAATGTTGTCTTTTCTCCAAACAGGACATTTTCGGTCCAAAATATTTGCTGCAGAAAAAGTCATTTACAAAATCGCTGGTATTTGTTTATACTCATTATAGCGATGCGGTGTAGTGGCGGTCATGAGGCAAACATGAATGTCAATGATATTCAGTATGCGGGTTTGGGGGTCTCGCGGTCAACGACAGACATTAAAACAATATTATCTTCTTTAACAACTTTCTTTTCACTCTTAGTTCCTAAACTGCTAAGATAAATAATGACATATTACGTCTAGACACTTTGAGGAGTGCTTGTTATTAAACACCCGCATAATGGTTGATTGATTCATTTGGTATTTTATGAACGCTCTTTAACATCTCAGGCCATCAGTATCTCGCTCAATGCAAGGCTTGAAACGGCCGATAAATTTTGATTAGAAGGCTCTTATTTCAGGCTTGAGGTTCCTTTACGTGCCGTAAATGTACGACAAGGGACCCACGGTTTTATTTCCCATCCTAGGTAAGGCACACTTAGGATTTTACGCCAGATCGATCATGCCCGGAACTGAACCTTCCATCTTGGGTCTAAGAGGTAAGTATGACTATTATTAGACCACCAGGACCGACCGTCCATAATGAGGAGATTCATTGTAGTAACTTTGGAGTTTCCATTTTAGGATATTCACAATAAAATCTAAAATTTTGCATTCAGTCATTTGTAGCAGAAATCTGTGAACATTAAATTAAAACTTTTAACTGTTTTAATCACTTAACTGAACTGCTTGCCACAAAAACGTTGCATAATTCAATGTACTAATTTTCAGCAGAAAATAATACTATATAATTGTGTCTTTTAAACTCTAAAATGAGTGAATGAAAGTACGAGAATTAAATATAAGAGTAGATATTATTATAGCTTTTAAGTACAATCTCTCAAAGTTTGTGGTCAAGGAAGCAAAAGAGCTCATATCCTGGGTAGGGGGTAGATTAACACGCACTACTGAAACCTGTTTCATTAGAACTGCGTTTTGGACACGAATTAAAAAGTACATTAAGAGCATTAAACAAAATTGTTGGCATATATTGAAGCTTATCAACCTTGTAACGTCGGCCCTGGTGGTGTAGTGGTAACCATACTTTCCTTCTAAACCCAAGATCGCAGGTTCGATTCCGGCCAAGACCGATGGATTATTTCGGGCGTAAGAATCCTAAGTATGCCTTCCTTCGGAAGAAAAGTGAATCTGTGGGTTTACGGCACGATAAAGAACCTCAAGTCTGAAAAAAGAGGCCTCAGAGCAAAGTTTGTCGGCCGTTTCACGCCCTGATTTCAATGGGATGCTAATGACCTGAGATGTTAAAGAGTGTCCGTAAATAAACAAAAAAAAACTTGGAACAAGCAAATAAATGCATATGAACTATAACTTAAGTGCACAAGTGCATACATACACAAAATTACACATTTATGTAACAACCCCTATAATTTACTAATATCCATCACTCAAATTTCAGTCGGTCCTGGTGGTGTAGTGGTTACCATACTTGCCTTCTAAACCCAAAACGCGGGTTCAAACCCGGCCAGGACCGATGGATTTTTTCGGGCGTAAAAATCCTAAGTATGGCTTCCTTCGGAAGGGAAGTAAAGCCGTGGGTCCCGTGTCGTACATTTGCGGCACGAAAAAGAACCTCAAGCCTGAAAGAGAGGCCTCTGAGCAAAATTTGTCGGCCGTTTCACGCCCTGAGTTGAATGGGACGCTGATGACCTGAGATGTTAAAGAGCGTCCATAAATAAATCAATCAAAAAAAACTCAAATTTCAGGAAACAAAACTCTCAATATTCAAACATACAACATTAGCGTGGTTTTTGGAAAAATATGAAAATTATTACATAATGATGAAAACGCAAAACAAAAGTTTACATTGTTGGAATATTGCACACTCTGCAACTATTCGTAATATTGAAGGGGGAAATGTTCACTCTGTAGATTCTGATATTGTGGTTTCAGAATTTCACATGTCTTTTGACTGCTCATTCTTTATTTGTAACGATTATCAGTACATAAAAGTGAACTATGAAAATGGAAGAGCAATGTTAATTATTTTTTAATTTTGATGCAAAGAGATAATATAGCATATAGCCTACTGAATCATACAAATATTCAAATATATACATGGGAATGTGTTAATGAATATAACATTTGCAAATATGTCCGTTACTAGCAAAGCATTTCATTATTAGTTTCAAAGACATAGTATCCATAAGATAACCTAAAATTCAACATAGCTAAACTTGAATACACAACTTTTTTGTACGAATTAAAATTGAGGCACGTTTTCACACGCCTGATTTGACAGTGTATAGTAAACACAATTCCTTTGTATTTGTCTTGTATTATTCTTCAAATCTTCAATTAGTAATTTTCTGCTCTTATTACTCTGTTTTAACTTTGAATTCTTAAATCGCTATTGCTAGTGCCCATCAACTTAATGGTATTAAACTGTTTAAGGACGGAACATAACATTTCCTGTCATGATACCAACACTATAAACATGATATCCACGGTTACATTCTGTGACATTTTGCTGCTTTGAATAATCATCTATAACTCACATTCTGTAAAATGGACTATGCAACGTTTTTGTGGGACCCTTCAATATAAGTTTTGATGAAATATGTAAAATATTGATAGGCAAAAATGAACAAGTAATTTGAAAGCAAAATTTGAATGATATTGTAAATCGATCTAACCATCTAATCAGTAGTAGTAATAAGTTTATCTTGTATTGTTAAACATTGTATATATACAATACAAATATATTTTATGCATAGATCGTAGGCTACACAAGCTTTAGTATGTTACAAAGTTAGAAAAAGGAACAAATAATAATAAAATAACAATATTTATAATAAATAAACAAAAATGAAAAGAACGATATTTATGAATATATGAATGGAAACATGTTACATTATTTATAATTTAACTAGTTCTTGTGTTCTAACCGGTGAAGCGGTTTTTACTGGGGTGTGTCGACGATGTTGCCCCACGATGGATGTACCTGATTTGAAGCGCTTTTTATATGCTGAAGTTGATGTCATTGGACCGAGGGTCCCACTTCATGCCCCGGTTCATTCAAGGGCCCGATGTAGCCTTTCGTGTTTTATTGGTAACGGGAGGAGAGAGGTGGAGAGGTGTTTAAATCACACGACCTTGCTTCATTTTGAACGCATTGAAACATTTAATCAGACTACACTTGTTTTGGGCTACCTGGTCCGTTATCTCTATGACTTTGATGACGCGTGCTATCTATGCTGCATCTGTGTGCCTCTCGTCTACTGCCCCTGGTAAAACGATATTGATCATCAGAGAATGAACGAAACATATGTATGAATGAGCGAGTGAATGACTGAAGAACATAGTTGTGAGTGAGTCGAACGTAAGACTGGAGAATAGTATATGTGAATGAACTGAATGTAATACTCGTACAGAAGCGTCGTACTGCCTTAACTTCCTGATCTGAACTGTGGCTGCCGTCTGGTAAAATATGTCTGGTAGAAAAAAAAAACGTGCTTTACCAGATTTGTTTCTCATTATATATGAAATGCAAACGTCGCCACCTGGTTTCAAAGCGTTACGTGGGGTTCACATCACAACGCCCACGGCTTCCCTGAGCCTTTGAAATATTTAAATATTATTGATAAGTTGTTGGGCTTCTTAAACGCGCTTATTTTAAATGTGTCGCTTTTCTGACACTATTGGAGAGTTCCTCATCACACGATGCAACGATTTCATCGCCGACATCTGTTCCGTCTTCTAACTTAAACAAATGTTGAATCAATTTCACCAACTAAGATACAAAAGAATCGGCCAAATGCATGAACTTAGCTTTGTTACAGTAGACAGAACCATCACTCTAGTCGTTACCAGCAGAAGAAACACAAAAGATGACAAAGGGCAACCTTTTCCCTATTGTCATACAGTCTAACGCCCAGGTGGCCATGAATACATTTTAGCAATAAACGAAATGTCCCAATTTGCTGCTATGATATATATATATATATATATATATATATATATATATATATATATATATATGCATGCATTTTTATAATTATTACTTTTTACATTATCTAAAAGCATTTACTCTTAGGCATGGGTGCATGTGAGGATCTGTCACACCAAAAAATGAATTGCTTCTGGCTTGGCGCTCTTTGGCTGGGAAAATGCCCATATTCAACCAATTAGAACAATCTATTCATGAAAACAGTAGAGAAATGTAGTATGGGACTCAAATTGAATTTTTTATAGGAAAACCATAAATATCGTTTCAACTCACACTTATCCTTTACAGCAAGTTCATAGCCTCTTTGCTTAGTCGTACAAGTGATTTGACAACCCCTAACTTACTCAGTGTCATACTATATGGTTGACTGACATGTACAGCTTCTTTCGGAATCAAGAAGGAAGAAAACGGAAGGCCATAAACTGCCAGAAACTGGGAATTCTCTGTGTGAGAGACGACGATTGCAGCAAACACGAACAGATTGACGTGTGGAAACTACGTCAAGCGAGATTAGCCTCTTTTCCTGCTCTTCCTACTTCTGAAAAGCTTTTTGCGTAATGAAATAATGTGCAGCTTTTATTAAAACATAGTGGGAAATGAAACATTCACATTGCTTTATCAGCGATTCAAATATTCACGTTTGCTTGAGAAGTCCCAGTTCTGGATTACAACTGGTGGTTTGATTTGTAAGGTGTTATAGCACATCTACATGCCGCGGGGATCTCATTTCGTTATTAATTAATTCATTCACCAGCACTCCACCACTAGAGCTGTACTAGAAGAAATTTGGAAACGTATTGAAATAAGAAAGCACGGAAAATGTGGCCGTGGAAAGATCAGTGTACCTAACGTAACGGGAGAAGAAAAGAGAATTTCAAAAACAATGCTCTTGAATTTATTTATGAAGACTGAAGCATAACTAATATCAATTCAAAAATTTACTTCCACAAGAATTTACTTTAGATAAATACACATTAAGATAGCAATTGTAACAGGCAAAGGGAACCAAGTATTTGTAATAATCAGTTGTAAATTTAACATATTTAAAATACAGAGCAAATTAAATTAAACATGTATCATCAATGCAAAATTCATGGAAAACACATCCTAAAATAAGATATTTTGTCATTACAAAAGAATCACGCAGTAGCATCATAAGTTTGACATTCTCAGAAAGTATGCCAAAGTGATTTTCCCAGAGTTTTCACTCCAACCAAAAGAGAGACTTTCTTACGTACTTTTAGCAGATCATTACCCAAAATTGAAGTAAGCCAATGGAATTTTCCACATATTCGACGATAATGAAATGTAAAATTTCTTATAAGTCTCTTCAAACAAGCCAAGAAATATTAAAAAAGAAAGCTTAGTGTCAAAATATTTTTAAAATCTATTCTAAAATCTTCCAAAACAAACTAATATATCCCCACATTATAATAATTTATCAAAGTAATGCCACATTTTGCCTAATTTGACAGAGAAACTCCTCCAGGATACCTAAATACGAGATAACGGTGTAAGGAAGGATGACGTCACGAACTACCCATCAATAGTGACAACCACATGTCCTCACCGATGAACAATGGGGATAAATGGACCGATCATATACTCTTACCTCTCATATCCCCGAATGGGTGTCACTAATAATTGGTAGTAAAAACACTTGAATGAAAATTGAGTAATGCTTTAACACAAAGATATCATGTTGATAGTTAAACGAAGAAACAATTACAACATTAATCGTAACAGATCCCATTTCCTGGATTTGCTGTCAATGGTTTATGCTAATTACAGTAACAAATCTGATTTGTTTGCGATGAAAACAAAAAATCCAAGGATTAAATATCGAGTATACTTATAATGGCGACTTGTATTGTGTCGTGTGGCTTTTGTAGCAACTATCCTCTACCGGACAACACGAACTTGACTTGCCACAACATACAGTACGTTACACTATGTAAAGGTACATCTCTGCATACTCTCCTAGAATCTTTCGTTGATATAATGCGCCTAATCACGAAAGTATACTATGCTAGAAATAGCTAAAAGGCAAGTTATTTTGGGTTACCTCTGTAGATCTAGCAGTTTTCATTATGCTGAAAAAAAACTTCAGGCGCCGTGGGGTTTAGCTTCATATGCATCTTCATTTGTTCGGACACGCATCTATCATTTTTTCCAAAATAATTTCATTAAACTCTCATTAACAGGTGTTCAAGAACTAAAATTAAAACAGCAGTTTTTATTTACTGAAGTAGAATTTATTACTTGAACTGTTTTCATTAATCTGTACGAATCCACAAGTTTGTACTTTTTAAAGGTTTCCTTTCCAGAATTTTCTTGTTATTTTTTCATTTCTGAAGGAACTGTATTTACTTTAGTTGATAAATGTACCGTGTGATCAGTTTTGTTTTTCCCTTCGAGTGTTTGTCTATGGTCGAGCACCCTCGTTAGCTGGTTAGTCGGCCAGCCGGGTTTCCATGATTAGCGGGAGGGTAAAACAAACCAACCATAAAACAATACCTAAACCAATTTAAGAGGCTCATTACTTACCAAATTAACAAATGAGGTGTTTGCCCGCCTTCATTCTCTACACATATTTGGCATCTCTTTAGGAAATTGTACATCACTCACTATAGTTCATTTTGAGAAATCCAGACTATTTCCTGACTAATATTATCTTTGAGTTCTTGTGTGGTGTGCGAGTTCGACTTGTACATTCGCAGATTGTTAAATCGGGGGACCGAGGGGACAACAAATCCTTATAATAACTCTATCTGTGGAAACACGTTGTGAATTGCTCTCATGGATATATTCCCTCAGCCGCGGCAAATTCCTTTTGAAAAATGCATGATCACGCTACCTGTCGGTTAAAAAAGGGGCTAATATGACATTCATATAAGTAACAGAATCAAGTGTATGCTAAAAATAATTTGGTTCTATCATTCTTTCATCACTGAGTTAGCACATATGAATCCTATATAAAGACACGCAATGACGTTTTAAACACACGAGGTATAATGCACTTTATATATTTGATGGAATTAAGAAAAGAACAACACTATATACGCCCGAGAATAGGTGTGTTACGACTGCAACTCTCAGCAAGGTCAACAAGTAAGCAAGCAGTTTAGTGCCCCGTCCACGGCGCGGCAAACGAGTGGTGGTTTACTCATAGTAAAACCCCTCGCCGTGAGGGAAAGCATCACTGATCGCACTGAATATGACAATATCAGACATTAAAGGTTTGGGTTTAGAGTCCTCTATGGAGGAGGCTTTCTCTGATGGGACTATTGCAAATATGTCCTTAAGGGGAAACCTCCTAAGGGAAGGATGATAAATGGAGCCACCAGGATCCGAGATGGAGATGGACTAAATGATAAGTCCTCCGTCGCAACCACGAGAAATACATTCAATTTCACCAACTGACACTCAAGACAGAACCCACCAGAAGCCTTTTCCTGAGCGCAAGCCACCGTTACATCACAAGGCACCAGCCCGCCTCGCCTAATATTTCCCATACTATAACTAATGCTGTGGAATGCAATGAAAGGAAATTGAAGAACAGAAAATCCGTGGAGTGTAATTATCCATCTCATTTACTATGATAACATTTTTAGAATCTGACGATTGTGAAGACAGTACTGTTATAAATCAGTTATTTTTGATGCTATCAATAATGCAAAGAAAAATAAATGAAAATTAAGCAACTGGACCCAGGTGGTGTGAGAAATACGCTGATGTGTGAAGCAGAAATTCAAAAATTTGAGCTAGTAGCTAGAGATAAAATATATAATTATTATATGCTCTGAAGTGTATTAACAATGCAAAGTAACTATAAGCATTGTACAAGATGGAGAGTCATGGCCTTTTTCTTAACCGCAGAATGATCGTGTTATTTTGAGGTTTATTTAAACAAATTTTACGAAGTCTTTGGGTTTCTAAAACAATCACAGTTTTATTTTTGCACGCAGAAATTCAACTACTTGCTGTTAATTTCTTAGCTTCTGCAACTGCCACAACAAGGAACGGAAGGTCGCTACAGTGGCAGACAAACCTCAGCCCATACCGCAGAGTTCCGAAAGTGGAGTATTATTGTAAACAGTAAATGAGATAGCTGGAAATTCTCCATTGCTGTCACTCTTACTTCCCTGCATTCAACAATGAGCAGAATCTGTGAATAATTCCTGTTTCCGGGAGTGCCTTAGTTAATACATAACAAATAAACCAACAACAAATACTTCACTCAGTTAGTCCTGGTGGTCTAGTCGTAACATACTTGCCACGTAGACCCAAGATAGCGGGCTCAGTCCCGGCCAGGGTCGAATAAAGCCATGGAAACCATATCGTAGATTTACGGCACCTTAAGCCTGAAATAAGAGGCCTTTGAGCAAAATTTATCAGCCGTTTCATGACATGAATTAATGGGACGCTGATAACCTCAGATGTTAAAGAGAGCCCGTAAATAAACCAAATCAACAACAAACAGCGCTGAGAAATATTTCAGAGACGTGACAACGTTGCTTTCTTGAGCAAAGTCTTATATACAGAATTACTCATGCGTAACATAAATTAACGGCTCGATGACTGTAATCTTAGTTCCATGAAGAAAAAAAAAACATCAATGCTTATTCCGTATTATAATAGCTTCTTCGGACGTACAATAAACATTAAGGGTATACCAAGAATTGTAAATTTTAAATTTTATAGGGCACCCAAGCACATCTGTAAATGAAAATTGTTCTTTTTTTCAAATAGTGTGCAAATTTTAATCGATTCGCGCACGGCTATTATTTGAAAATTAGGTTACTGCTAGCCATCTTTCCCCTGTTTCTATAAATTACACACAGACACGTACGCACACACAAATTAAATTTGAATTCATTATGAGGCTACTTTTTCTCTCTTCTTACGCTAATTTATTTCGATATTTCCCATGACATTATTGGCAAACATATAACTTTTACACGAAGTAGAAGAACATCATGTTCATAGGATGAAGCATTTGTTTTACTGAACATTACCTAGTTTTTGCTTTAATGGAATTAGTTCTGCAGCATTCTAATTTAATTTAAATTTTCTTTTTTTGTTTATTATACTACAAGCAGTATGTACGTAAAATGTTACTTGGCTATTTCTGAATTTTCGTAATGTATTACTACGTTACAAATATACCATACATTGGAGGTTTTATGCTATTGAATTAAACTTTTTGTGAGTGTCATTAAATATGCAAAGAATGTACTTTTCTAAGAGATGTTATCGTAGGTTTATATGTAATTTTTTAATTTTGACGATTCTTCATTTAGCTTCAATTTTAAAGATGATACAGTTAAAACACTTTCAAACTTCAACTTTCACAGAAAATATATGCTAAATTCAAATCATGCATAGAACATAGATGTCTTAAAACGTACAACTTTTGAATACGCCAAAATGTCTATTTTAAAACTATTAACTTCATTTTTACAGTTACTCAATTTTACCCACTCAAGTATGTAGTAAAATATTCATAAATACTTAGTGATTAGTTTAGTAATTTTAAAATTCAGTCATGGATGTTCTAAAGGGAATAATAATTGACGTTATTTGTTTCACATTAAAATAAACAAACAGTTGAAATCAGCTATTAAAACAAACATAGCACAACAACAATTCAAGATTGCTATAAAAACACAGTGGTTTTTTTTTTTATTTTTGGACATTTAAAGGAGTTTATCTTGCCCTATTTCACAAGAAACATTCAAATTTAAATAGACTAGGCAAATGACATGCTTAAAAAGTAACCAATTACGGACTATTGCTCAAAACCCACTTCAAAAAATACACTGCATTTTATTCTATTCATACAAAGAATCATACTGTACTAGGAACTCTTCTTTCATCCGTGTATATGTTGCCTGAACGTTTGTAGTTGGCTGTTTTCTTACAAAAGAAGCTGGGAGAGACGACGCCATGGCAAATTTTTTTATTTCCCTCTTTCTTAGACTGTAAGCTGCAGAAAAGGACGAAAAAGTCGTCTTTTAACAATTTTACCGCGCTACCAGGAGCCCTTTTGTGCTTTGAGGGAGCGTGGAATTTCAATCAATATCCAAGAGAATACGGGACTCGATAGTACCCTTTAAAAGTTTCGAACTTATCTTTGACACTTATCAGCTTAGTAATATAAGGCATAATACGTTAGATATTTATAGGAACAGCCCTTTTAAGGCGAACACATTGATAAATTATAGTGCTTAGTTGGAGGTCATATTTCTAGTTGCAATCAGTCTGTGCACGCGCTTATGGGACTCCTTTAAATCGTTCAGAGCAGCGATTTTCAAACTGTTTCAAATGGGGATCAATAATCTATGTGAAAGAATTTAATTCTTTTCTCCTCCGTGTTTTAAATTAAAAATAGATATATGTATAACTTTAAGAGAGCAATAATTAAAACCCCTCTTATTTTATATTAGGATTAAACATTAGAAGAAAATACACATTCCTTTATTTTAATCATTGAAGGCTATCTACACTATTTTATAATAATAGAGCTCTATAAGCCATTAATTCTTTAGGATTTGCATCATCTCTATCTCACTGAAAAAATGAAATACAGGTAGTTAGTGTTTATATTAAGAAACTGGACGAGCCTGCCAAATGTTACACGGTTCTGTACCTACGTTGTTGAGCCTAAGTGTAGCGAAAGATAGTACAATACCAAACTCCATAAATAATCCAAATTATGTCAAATGAAAGAAAAGTTTATTCTGTGGTTCCCAACTATGTAACCGCATCACACCGCAGTTGGGAAGCGTTCATTCAAAACATAACTTCATTTTACAGGATTTCTATGGTCCTATGTTTATTCAAACCATATTTTTGCAACTTAACACATTAGCCCACGATAATTTAGCTAGTATTTGGTAATCTAAAGAGAATGATATTTTCATTATTTTACAGAGATTTTTTCAAAATTAGACATTTCTAGGGAATGTAAATACTTATTTTTCCCAATAAACTTCCTTTTTCTGTTGCATGTTATTCCTATTACACCATTTCCTTTGTTTTTTCTTGTGCCATTTTTTAAATTTTATATTCCTTTTTTAATTTGGGGGTGAAATTAATTTATTTTACATAAGTCCACATTAACGAATAATTAAACACACATAAAAATTATGCAGTAGTGAAATAAACAATACAAAATTAAAAACGTACAAACGATAAAATTAATAAAAAATCCATATATTAATGTTAACAATTGTTAACCGTTTCTCAAGGTATATTCACAAAAATTCTCGCTGGAAGAGAAAGTCTCTGCTATTTGAGATCCAGTGGTACTTCAGAAACCTGAAGCAAAAATTGGTTAAATAATCGCACATATTATACACGTAGACTGTTTTCTTTTAGGATTCTCATCTTTCACTCTACATCATTTATGTGATTATACACTTATAAATTAAAGCAAAAATATCTCGATTTACTTTATTTCTTGCTTTGAATTTTATAGTGGAAATCAGTAACATATTTGTATATGATCTCACTCACTGCATTTATTTATTTATTCATTAATTAATTCATTCATTTTTCTTTGATGGATGAAGAACCTTGAATCTATGAGTACATTTTCTTTAAGTGGAACAATATACTTTCTCATAATTTTTCTAATTCCCTAAATTTCCATGACTGGAGAGTTGTTGCATAATGCTACTCTTGCGAGACTAACTAATTAAAAGATTTGACTTAAATTTACTAGAGTCGGGAGCAGCTATCTGACCGGTCTGGGAATGTTGCGCAATGGACAAGGAAAGTCATGTGCCAAGTCGAGAGTCTTCTGTATGAGTTCCTCTATGATTTCCGTCGTTTTCTTCCTGTTTGTGCTTTAGTTTCTGTTTTGAAGTATTACAGAGAAGTAAAACATGGAGCAAGGAAAATGTAAACATATAGATTTGCATAAACAAGCACGTGAAATGATACATAAAGTGTACAATTCTTTAAAGAAGCAGCCGACATATAGCACGTTAGCTCGGCTAACAGTGTTCCCAAGTGTGAAGAACGCTCGGCTGAAGCCGCTGTTAGAACTGCGCAGAAAATTGCTAAAGCAACAAGATCATCCGTGAATGATACTTCTTTTTACATCACCAGAGAAAAATCATATGCGCAAAAAGGAAGTAACCGATTGAGATGACTTTGATAAAGGCGTTCTGCGTAACTTGATTTTTGACATATGTAAGAACGTGGAGTTTCCTACTCCACATATACTGCAAATTAAAATGAAGAATTCAATTGGTTTTAAACGGGGTAAGCATTCAATGTTGCGTTTTGTGAAATGCATGGACTTTAAATATAATGGCGATGTAACGATGGGAGAAAGTTTCTTTTGGAAAGGGGTGAAAAAGTGGTTGCTAGTTTTGTGTTTTTAGAGTCATACATGAAATTAGAGAGGCTGGCACATTTAACAATTATTATTTAGACAACACAAAGATGTGCTGTAAAAGTGAAATCACTCTGGTGGCGTAAAAGTTCCAATTGGTAAAGGCTTTTGTTTCCGCAAAACAAAAAAAAAAACAAAACAAAACAAAACAAAACAAAACAAAAACCGGACTTTGTTCCAGAATGTAAGTTAATTCTAGTACAAAAGCGACTGTTAAACGTGGTTTTTGTTCATAAAGTGGTTTGAAGAACAATTAATGCTCTATACTGCCCCTAACTCTGTGATTGTTATGGACAGTGCCAGCATGCATTCCTTTCAATTAGATAAAAAGCACTTCGCATAAACACTAGGAAGGCGGACATAATTGTTGAGTTGCTCAGCAAGAACATTCCGCATTCTGTAATGCAGACACGGGCGGAACTGTTTCAGCTGGAAAAAATGAATAAATCAAGGTGCAAATGAAATTGACATTATCGCTAAAAACCATAACCATCAAGTAGTGAGGCTTCCACCTTATCACTGCCACTATATTTCCATCGAGCACTAACAATATCTTCTTGCATAACTAATTATGATTTCTTTCCTGTCTCACTCAAACAGCTGCTTCCAGGACACGGAGCTTTGGCACCCCCGCGAAACATCTAGCTATCTCTCTCTGCGCAGTAGCCAGGTAAAGGACCCGCACAGATAGCTGCTCCGGACTCTAGCTGAGAAATGAAGGAGAGAAAAGACTACATCCTTTACATGTGCATGCAACACAAAGATAATATGCTGCCAACAACGAATAATAATAAAATATCAGCTAACAGTTTCTCAAAAGTAAAAGTGATGTACTTTGTTTCAGAGTACACAAGAGGAAAGCATTCATAAATATTTTATTATGTTTTGTTATTATTTGGGTGTATGTGCCGTGTCAAGTGTAAATTTGCACGTGTTCACCCTTTAGTTGGAGTATTGTGTTGTATCGAATTTTGAAAATCCTCGCTCATTTCACTACTCTGTGAACATGGTATATATACATTTGAAAAAATCTGACATCATAAGATGATGAACGGCAAAACCAACAAAGATATTACATCATAGTATTTTTTAACTTAAACAGTGACTTTACATAACTTGCATAGTGGCAATTAGCAGCAAAGCGCATGCTTCTAACTGTATGGGACTGGAGAAGACAATTGCAGCGTCAGTAGAGATGTTAGGCTGCAGTGTCAGCTAAGGTCTGCCGATAATGTTTTAAGCTACGTGTCAATTACGAAATGAGACAGGTGCCTGCGGAAAACGCCAAGTCTGCTTTTCGATTGGGGACGCGAAATTTCTGATGTGCTCGTTGATGACCTTCCAACGGAGTCCCAGAAAATCGGCGAGACAAGCAAGCAGAGTTGTGTGTACCTTGTTTCACAGTCCATCATGTCCTGCATAAAAGATTGCGCCTACGAGCGTATAAAGTACAACTCCGCCAGGAAATCAAACCCGTGAATAAACCACGACGGAAAGCCTTCGCGTAAATAAATTTAAATATAATTTATGAAAACGAGGCAATGCTCCACATTTCCTCGAAAGTGCAAAAGAAAAACTGTCGAATATGAGGAACATAAAATTCGCACATGTTAAGTGAGTACCAAGAGGAGTGTAAGATGTGTACTGATGCAGGACAAGATATAGACTCCTTCTCATCCGCAGAACCAACTGTAAATCCTGGGCATGGCACAACAGTAGCTTCCACAAGGTGTAATTTTCAGCAAGATGGTGCGCCGTGCCATTACGCGTATATGGTAAGGAGATTACTGAATCAAGATTGGAAGATGCGATCTAGATTCCGGACATTACTCCGCTTGATTTTTCCTGTGTGAATTTGTCAAAACTCAAGTGTGTGAAACACCAGTAAGTGATCTGTCTCATCTGAATTCGCGCAGTTGTGAAAAAGTCCCCCCTGTAATTCTGTCGACCGTAATTAAATACAGCTTTGACGTTCTTCGCGCAACCGCTCATATCTAGGTACTGTAGTAACCGTTTATATAATAATAATAATAATAATAATAATAATAATAATAATAATAATAATAATAATAATAATAATAATAATAATGAACGTTTGCAGCTGCTAACTATGTAGAATAAACTGTAAGGATGTATATTTATTACATTTGGAGTACTAGCTTTTTATTTTGTTAAGCCTTTAAGCCGGACACCCTTTCGAAAATTTGGTCTCTCTCGATATTTAAAAAACGTTCATTTCATTTAATTTTCTCCATCTAATGAGTGATTTTACTAAATACATGTTTAATTTAGAATCTCGAGAACCACTTGTGGTCAGCGGAACATAGTATGGAAAACACTGGTTTAGAGGCAAAAGTCAGGAAAGACATTCAAAGATTACGGGAAACGCTCAAACAAGCACGCAAGCACACACGTACACACTCTTCCTTGTTTTATGGATAACACGTTATTGTGTAATTAACTCATAAACATAAATCTAACACCACTAATAAGATAATTTCACAATTAATAATCAAACTACCAGTCCAATTAAAAAAAAAAAGTTTAAATAACAAAAAAATTCGCAAGTAAGATACTGATGGTACATTAATCTTTTCAACAAACGCATTATTAGTGTTGAGATAAAGCTGTTTAGAGAGAAAAACTTATGTGAACATTCTATTGGATATTTGAAGCAAAATGAATATTTTATCATTACTTTGTCAATCGATTATGCTGACTCGGAAATGACCTCAGTTTACCATTAAAGCTTCCCCCCCCTAGGGCGTGTGCCCGATTTGAAGCGCTTTTTATATGCCGATATTGATGTTGTTGTTAGACCGAGGGTCCCACTTCATACCCCGTGTCGTTCATGAGCCCGAAGTCGCCTTTCGTATTTTATTGCTCACTGGAGGAGGAAAATGGAACGAGGTAGTTCAAATCACACAACCTTGCTACTTTTGAACGCAGTGAAAAATTTAATCACATTACACTTAGTTATTGGCCACCTGCTTCGTTATCTCTATGACTTTGATGACGCATACTATATATGCTGCATCTGTGTGCCTCTCGTCTACTGCCCATGGTAAAACGATCTGTTAAAAACGTTTTACTACCTTAAATTACTGATGAACTACGGCTGCCATCTGGTGAAAACTGTCTGGTAGAAAAACCTATATGTGTGAATGAATCGAATGTAATACTGAGAAGCGTTGTACTGCCTTAACTTCCTGATCAGAACTGCGGTGTAAAAACTGTCTGGTGGAAACGTGTTTTTGCTAGATGGTTTCTCCTTATACATGAAATCCATAACGTTGCCATGTGGTTACAAAACTCACGGGGGTTCATAGTATGGCGCCCACGACTTCCCGGAGCCATTTATATATTATTGGGGAGTTCTTGGGCTCCCTTATGCGCTTATTTAAAATTTATCGCCTTTCTGACGCTTTTATAGAGAGTTCCTCATCTTGCGATGTAACGATTTCATTGCTGAACCTGTTCTCCTTCTACCTTCAACAAATTGTGAAGCATCTTCAGCAACTAAGATACAAAATGATCTATTGTCACTTGCATGCACTTAGCTTTGTTACAGTGGAGAGACCCATCGCTCTAGCTATTAACAGCAGAAGAATCACAAAAGATGATAAAAGTGAACCTTTTCCCTATTTCTATAGACTCAAACGTCCAGATAGCCATGAATACGTTTTAGCAATGCATAAAATGTACCAGTTTGCTAGTATAAGTTATATATTCGTATATTGTTTTTATAGTTTTTACTATTTACATTATCTAAAAGCATTTACTCTTGGGCATGCGTGGATGTGAGGATCTGTCACACAATCTACATACGCGTCAGGGGAAATTAATTTTGTCATTTCCCTCTTTCCATGACAACTTTGCATCATCTTGTGGTACGATATACGAAAAGTCATAATATGTCAACATTAAGTGATATTGTAAGACTGCCACTTCGTTAGATGCCAGAGCAAGAATCTCGCCTGCTGCGGTAGTTTGTAATTTAATATTTTAACCCATGATCAAAGCTTCTGTGTATTTCTGAAAATCCATTTAGTTGATTTTCAAATGTAAAAAAATACTCACATCTCATAGATTCACATTGTAAATCGCACAAAGCAAACAGTTGTAATAATTAAAAAGAAGGACTAGGGTTAATTTTACAGCGGAGCGGCCGTAGCAAGAAAGGATCGGGTAGTAAGAGCCGAATATCTGGGTCAGAGGGCAATCACATTACTTCCGGACCACCAGCTAATGTGGGCCATCTCTAAATCATCGCTACGTTCACTGAACTTGATTCTGTTCGTAATTACATAAAAAGCTGACTAGTATATACCCTCCAGTGTTACAAAATGCTGCAGACTCTCAGAAATAGCAGTCTGGGCTAATCCTCACTCCCCAGTTTCAGCCGAAAGTTCGGGTGTATCTGCTAGGATTAAATAACGGTAAAGCTGTAAGTCCCTAAGTCCCAAGGGAATCCGGGCTCTCTTGCAGCTATACAGCTCCATTTATGTCGAGGTCAACCAAAGGAAGCGAATGCAGGATAGGCTTGTATTCCCTCATAATTGGTATTTATTTATTCACATTTAATGTCCTGTGGCAACTGCTTACATCTGCACCGCGATGGATTGCTCACCGTGAATAATTCACTCTATTTGCCGTAAATGATCCCTGGGACCAGCAGCCAGGCATCGGTAGAATGTCAGATCACCAGCCTCTCTCAAGCAACACTCAAAGCTGCATTCTTACCATTTATAGCTTGTTGAAGATCAGATTTTCCAATACAAAAGTAACGTATGAAATAAAGTTTTGTATCAGTTCTTGTTCAGAACGCTACTCGGTTTAGTTTGTAGAGAATTTACATTAGTTAAGATGAAATATCATACAGGAACTGTCATGCAAGAATTGACCACACGTATGATATTTTCTAATGCAGCTATTGCAAGGCTGTGGGCCTATGATGCATTATCTTTAACAGTTTATGGAATAAAACTATTTAAAAAACATGCGTGCCCAGCTTAGGAAAGGAAATGCTGAAATTGTATTAACTATCCTTAAATGAAAGGTGGTTTCAATTGAGAACTGGAGGACTATGATTTTAGCTCCAGATTTTCCGTGTGCATGATTCTCTAGAAATTAATGTCTTTGTCCAAATTATGTTACAACGAACAGCAGATCTACTTATGACTCGTGAAATATGTTGTACCACATCACACTTTGTCCGCGTTCGTTTCATAATGACTAATTATTCAGCGAATGGCAGTCATATTTCTATGAGAAAAAAAATCTTATTATTACCACACTAAATGCAGTACCTATCTTAAACAGCTACTTGCATGTCATCCTTCAAAACGACTCTGCAAAAATGAGACTTAAAAAGAAACGCACATGAATTTGATGTTTCTTATTTATTACATATATTTCCAACACATTCCTTGCAACTAATAACTGAATATCAGAAGACTCTCGAGAATTCTTCTCGAGAATTCCCACCATCAATTTTGATTTCTTGTTTATTAATCTCTACATTCTCTTCTAGACCAAGGATACTCGATCAATTTTCTTTTTGTTCTCTACAGATCCCATTATATGACCTTCTGCTACAGTATTCGATGTTCAACCTCCGTGTTGCTTGATGGCTTGTAGGTCAGCTCCTGAAACAGCCAATAACGATGAAGAGCACCTCCGGCAACAGTGTCCATGTATTCTTCAGGATTCGGCAGTTTTAAGAATTGAACAATATCCTTTGGAATTTTCGTAAATTTGTTGACACATACTGGTTGTCTGGTACATCTAGCGTTACTGTATTCCACAAAACAAATCTCGCATATTAATTCCTTAAAGGCAAAGATGAAGATATTTTCTGACAATCGCTAACATGTCCACACAATTAACGTCACCACATGTTACGAAAACTCCCTTGCAATCTTAGTTATGGTAGTTGGTAGGATAAATGGCATACATTGTCCTTCATCTCTGACATTCTCCATTAGAACATACGTCAGTTCAATTCTTTTACAAGCACCAGCTAATCCAATAAGTACCACTTTCGCAAACAGATGTCTATCGACTACTTCTCTTAAAAGTTTTGCAATTTCGTGTTCAGTAAAAAACTTTAGATTTCTTTGCTCTATATCCTTCGCTGTTTCTTTTAAGAAATGCTATTAAAACAGTGTATTTCTTTTTATAGAAATGACAGATCTCAATATAAAATAATACGTCCACATGAAAATAGGCTTATATGATTTTGATAAATGCTTAGAAAGTGCAAACAAAATCTTCTCATTTAATACATTACTTTCTTACTTTCGTGTCGATATTAAAAATAATTCGATTTAAGCAGTTGTTATTAAACAACACCGGATTAAATATAGTATACACAATCAAGCTGTAATGAAGCTCATATTCCACAAATGGTATAAATAACTAGTTGCGCACCACGATATTAATGAACATTTCCTCAGCAGTCGTCTTCAAACTGTACTGGATCACCAGTAGTGTAAACTTGGTTGTTAAGCATTCTGGGAAAATGCCTGTGTCGACCTCGCAAGTGGCCGATACTAGTCCGATTCATCCAGTAGAAGATTGTTAAATTCGGTTTCACGAAGAGACCGAACGGCAAGCTCATTTTTCTGGCTATGCAGATATGCAGTCTCCCGCTAATTAGACCGATTTGCATAACGTTATCACCTTAGATTGTATATCGAATATCATGAATTCAAATATCATCATTGCAGGCGATTGCTTTTGAAGCATCTCTACGTGTTGACATTTGCTCTATTAACAAAATAAGGACACCAAGTGACTAAGTAATGAATTTGTAATCTTTTAAGTTAAAATGTGATTTTCCTGAAGGATTTACAAAAACACAAAATCTTTATTTGTTCAAAATTAACGACATATTTCGGACTTATTAATGTATTTAGTATAACAAATAGAACATTTCCATGTGTAATTAGATGTGTAAATGTACCAAATTCTATTTTTTGTAAATTTCTGTATTCAGATATAAATACATATTCGACATTACCGTTGGTAAAGGAAGGTAAGAGAATAAACATAGGGCAGTATAGAAAGATAAAAGCACGAGAATTTTGATACCACCCTAACTCATCTTTTCTCTAGCGTTTTCTCAAATATGCAATTTAATATTTTAGTCAGTGTAGGTTTTGTGTCAATACAGGTAACTGGGAGTAATTTATCTTCAGCATATTAATTCGGATTGCAACATAAAGGGTAACTGACCGAGTACACACAAATGAAAAAGAAAAGATAAAGTTGAATGTTGAGCATTTTTACTTGTCAGTTGTAAAAGCGTGTGTTACATTTTAAATGTGTTACACTCTACCTCAGTAAAACAATTTACTTGTGCAACCACAATATTCACATGATTACACAAAGTACTGCGTACAGAAATGAAATGAATTTAATTTTCAAATTAATTTCATTCATTAGGCGTTCACCCAAGCCACTTTCTGCAGCCCCTTAGCCAGGTGGTTGTAGAACATAGTTTAAAACAATTATTATTTACTTTCGTGAAAAAGAAATATGAAATAAAAATTGAACTGAAAATTTTAAAATTCACCACATACCTAAAACTTTTATTTGGAAATATACAACCAAAACTTTTGCCTCAGTATTAAAAATATGTTGACAACACATATTTCTTTTGATTTAATAAATATGACTTACTGTGCAAAATTATAATTTACAATTTCCAAAACTCAATTGTTCCGCTTCTGTCCATGCAAAGCTAATAAAATTTTACAATTTATGTAACAAAACATTCTTAATATGTACAGATAGCTGTTAAGTCTCTGTTGATGTTTGTTTATGGTTAATAAAATATTTAAATATAACATGTAAAAATATAAAATGTGTATACCAGCGTATAGTGGAACACATTTCTAAAAAACTATTACTAATATCATTATTGGAAATTTACAACACATTTACCACACTAATTTGACAAATTCGGTTAGTGACATTTTAATTACGGGATTTAGTTTCAAAATAAAAATATAATAGTACATATATTTACTATATGCATCATTTCCATGTAATTAATTTATTAGTTTACTGCATATTACATCACTAAACTTTTCACCGGCTGTATAGAGCTCTAAAATTGCATATGATTTCAAAAACATATCCTTCTATCTATAGTAGTATTTAAGTAGTGTTCTTAAATATTAAAATTAATACATTATAATAAATACATATAATAAATGTACATAATATATTTAGCATCCTGTTTTCAGGCATTTAAATGGCCGAAATTAAAAAAAAATGTGAATACAGAATTATTAATTATATCTTTATGAAAATTTTAAAAACGAAAAAGAAAAATCAATTTGTTCAACCCAAACCCCTTCCGAGTGCCCTTATACACTATTCTTATTCGTCAATAGCAATATTAAATCCATAGCTAACTATTATGGTTTTTTTATCCAATATACAGGATGCGTAAAATATATATAAAAATTTACGCATAGAAAGAGGATAAAAATAGGCACCTCAAGAAGAGGAAGAAATTATGTCGGACGCTTCATTGTGGAGTTGTAGACGTCAAAACACCTTACCACTTCCACAAACACTGTATACTGAGTGACAGTGTGCGCTTATTGGATTGAGGTGCAACGTGCTTATGACAGACTGGCTATGAACACACAACATGGCTATAGCGTTGATCCTACAGATGCCTGTAACTGCATATTCAAGCTTCTGCGACCAATGGTTTCCACATTAAAAACTTAGTATTAATTTATTACCCAGTATTGTTTTCAAAGAGCTTTCAAGATTATTCTTGCATCTGGATCTGACTGGCATGATAGACCAAAACCAAAGGATGTCCATGGACACCTAATTGATATACTGATGGCTCACGGATAAACAACCAAGCCGGAGATGAAATACGGTGAAAACTCCAAGACCAACATTAGTTTAAGATTTGCAGCCGAATCAAAGGCCACATTTGATTAAACAAATATGATTATAATCAATGCTAATATTTAATATAAATATGATCTGATACATGTATGTAGTTTGTAATAAAGGTATTGTAGTCATTAGAATGCACCTGTGCTAAATATTTAATAAAGGGTCATCGTGTATTTGTGTGAACGTACAAATGGGACTGTAAGCTTGGGAATGTACTTAGCTTCTTAGCAAAAGCAGAGAAACATATCCTTTCAATAGGTAAGGGTAACGGTGCTAATGACAATAAGGGAAGAATTCTTTCGAGAAATGAACAAATGTCAACCTTCGCTGACAGCATAAGTTTATGGCCGCTCATGACACGTTTACAGGTATCTGACATGACTTTGCAAAACAAATAGATGATTCTTATTTATGGCCGAGACGTGGTCTATCGCGATTTCGTTGTGGGTAAATCTGAAAGGGCACAAAGTGAAGCGGATGTCAGATTATAAAAGTTTCCAAGTATTTATGGCAGGAACGTCCGTTCTTGGAATTTCTATAACGTGAGAGATATTTTCAGGAAATTGGTCCAACGCAACCAAAAGGAATCTTTCAAAATCGAAAGAATCGGAGCGAACCTGTATAATTATAGATATTAAGGAAGAACCAATGAAGCAGAGAGAATCCAACCAAGCTCCATAAATTTCGCGGATTTAATTTTCACGATGGGAGGTTCCTAATAATACAATAAACTTTACATCTAATATAATGTAGAGAGCAGAGAAGCGGAGAGATACAGAGCAGTAAGACACAGAGCAGTGAGGTTTAGAGCAGCGAGAGGTTAACATTCAGCAGTCGAGGCTAGGAGTTAAATGTTGGAGTCGGAGGAAGGAACAGTAAGAGTTGATTTTGAAATAAGCGGACATAAGAATAGACAATTAGAATCAAAGTGCGCGAACTCTGTAGGAAAAGAATAATAGTCAGTTAGAGCAATCGGAGATCGTACATCGATAAGCATTATATAGGAGACAACTGAAATCTTTGACACATTTCCAAGTTTACACGAACAGTCCATTATTCTGGTAATAAGTGTGAATAAATGGTGTCAAATGAGAACTTAAGTGTTTCCGTGTAGCCTGATAGATTTCCTTACCTTCCCTCTGACTCAAACGAGTCAGAAAATTCCAGAAGTTCCCTGAATGGAATTGCCGTAAATGGCTTAGGTCTTAATTGAAAATAAATATTTAATTTTTTATTTAAGGATGTAGTAGGTTGTTTCAGCATATGATACATTACTTATGTACTTTTCTTTCCTTCAACATAAAGGCTTTGTTCTTGAAGAATGTGTACTAAGAGATAACTCTGAAAAGCCAAATGACGCTCTATATGGGCGTATTATTTTGTAAAACATTAAACTCTTGGTTGTACTTTAGTTTTGATTGTGGTAACAGCGAAAATGAAAGAAATAGAGAAGAGAAATACGCAAATGAGTTTGCTAGATAGTAACTTGAGGAAACATTATAAGAATGAACAGCTTATGATAATAATTTAATAAACCACAAAACTACACACCAGAATATTTTAAAGTGAAGGGCTAAAACAAACTCAGAAAATAGCCAAACATTTACCTTAAATGACAGTCAGAATTTAAGAGAAATATAGCAAAATCCGGAGCATATTTAGAATTAATAATAGAGTAAGAACAGTTTAAAAGTCCCATAAATTAGATCGGCCAACAGATCTGTCCCCCCTCCAATCACTGAGGACCCCCCCCCCGCAGCACATGCGGTGCTATTTTATCTTCCAGTCCATTGCGTTCGCGATTTCTACACAGTCGGTCAGTTGTGTTGTGCAGTTAAAGGATATTTCATTAAGTAGTGCAGTAGGATTTGCAATGGTGAAATATTCACTGCGTCGTCTTAAATTCACCTTCAAAGTACAGAAAGTTGTGTGGCAGAACTAGAGTGGAATTTAGGTGTACATTTTCTGGTAGTGCGGGTTCCAGCGCAAAATATATTAGTTTTTCAGTTAGTATAGAACATTAACAAAACAGGTTCTGTAACTGACCGGAAAAAATGGAAAACATCATGTGTTCACAGAAGAAAAACTTGGTGAAATAAGAACTTTCATTAAAGTCGTTATCCTTCCCAAATCTTACGGTTTGTGATTTTTATATTTGGAGACATTTAAAAACATATTATATTCAACCAGCCCTTACAAACAGGAGGAAATTAAAAAAAGCATTCGAAAGCAAGTCAAGTCCATTAGTAATGGGGAACTGATGCATGTCGGTGATAGTTTCCAGTAGGGTGAGTACAAAATTCTGTTTTTTCATATACATATATTTTAGCATGGCGAAGTGCTTGGGCGCCGCGAGTCTAAGAAAATATCGACGGTAATGCGATGTCTAACAATCGATCTCTGTATTGCGACTTTTAAACTGCTCTCACTGTTTACAGAATGGTTTTTCGTCATAGACTGACTGTTAGTGCAGCAATGTCACAAATGAAATCAGAATTTTCTCACTTTTACTTGTACAACTATGCTTTCGTTTATAGCGCTATTTTTATGTGCCGAATGATAAAAGGATTGAAAGAGAAGCAGAAATAATATCTGCGAATTTGTGAGCGGACCACGGAAACCAGCGGAAATATGCAATCGCAGGAAAATAAAGTCACTTGTTGATGGAAAGCTTTATATTTTATCTGGCCATCATTTTATCCTATCAGAAGAGATATTAAAACACCAAAAACCATTAAATGTCATGTTATGTATGCCTTACTTGCTGGACTAGATTTAAGCACACACAGCTATAATGTAGTTAGAAAGCAATATACATGAGATTCATAAACCTCTCTTTCTCTCATAATAAAAGAGGACGGTGCAGCAAAGAAACCAGTTTCAGGGGTTGGGCAATAAAAAGCTGAACTCTTGATTTGTGAACATGGCAGCTGCGCTCCCCTCTTGCTATTGGATAATAAAGTAAAATTTGTGGTCAGACCAGGTACTCAACATTTTGGTCTTTTGAATCCGCGCCATCGCCTAAAGAATAACGACTGCTGACTTATCGAGTGTGTCACATCATAAGCAATAGCATGTATTATATTTTCTTGTTTTATCGGCACCATTCCAGTATCGACTGGTTACTGTTTGCCAGTACCTTTCGAGTAAAGCCGAAATTTAAACTTGCTTCAAATATAAGCAACAGTTACGTCATGATATGTCCGCTTTAATATTCAATAGAAACAAAATTGCGTTGTTAAGGACACATTAATTGCAACATTACATTGATCACTAAATTTCTATGAATTTTCTTCATTATTCATATGCTTATGCTTTTTCAAAAAAAAAAATGGTGTACATGGGCTTTCCTTTTTAATGAATTATTTATAAAATTGATCTTAAATTGTTATAAATATTTAACAATGTACGATTTCCTAAAATTATAAGTTTACTGCCAAACTAACTTAATTACATAATTATATATTAGGCTTAGTGTTACAAATTTAAAGAATATGGTAAATGAAATATTATTATTAAAGCTTTGAGTTGAAGTACAGATGGGTCGATATCAACTCGTCTCGATGCTCTATTCCTATCAGTATTAGATACTTCAATACTCCATATTTGTGTAATTTTTAACAAAATAAAGTTATATTACTTCTAAAGTATTAATATATCACACAAATAAACCTGAGTTTTCTCACTTGTGTTTACGATGAGATATTTAACATGTTCTCAATTATTGCTAAAATTGTGAGATTTTCCACATTGCGGGAAAATATTTTTACAACTTCGGTCAAAGGCGCGGTTAAGTCACAGGATCCAAATGAAAATAGTTCCAAACTTCATTCATACCCGAAAAAGATACACCACGAAATGTACCGTCATCTGTAACTTCATAATAAAAAATGACTAACCTTTGAACAAAATATTTAATGTAAAATCATTTTTCAAATTTTTGCAATAAGCTACTTGTAATTATATATATGTAAACAGAGTACATGATATAATTATAAAAAAATTCTCTTTTATTATTGATCAGACTCGACATTGAATTTATTGTGCAAAATGGTTATGCCATATCCGAGAAAAGTTAAAAAAAAAAAAAAAAGTGGTAGAAATTAATACAAAGCTGGTTAGAAAATATATATTCAAACTGCAATGCAGCGTGTTTTACTGCTATGATACCCGATTTTTAAAGAAATCTGTTGCTAGATCATCTGCAGAAATATAAGGGGATGGGGTCGCTTTTATTACGGGATCGATGGTCAGGCTTAGAAGTATTCACAATTTCTTCGTACCTGCTATCTGTTGTTCAGAAGCTTGTGAGTGAGACAAGTGTTTCTTGCTCTACTTAAAGTAATCTGTTTTTTACAATATTCATTTAAAATTGGTGTTTTAACAAATAATCCAGTTCATGCACAGGGACATTATTTGATATCGTTGTTGCAATGTGGAGAGTAACTTGGCATTGAGGATATTCAAAATTCATCTCTTTATTACTGTTATCATGTTAGCAACATATATCATAATTATATATTATTTTTAAATTATTCAGGCTGCAACAATATGCACAAAGCTGTCACATTAATACGTTCATTAACTTTTGATATTGTATATTTAATTATAGGTACTGAAGTTTGCAGGAAACGATAGAAAAAGAAACATTGTACTTTATATAACACAGGAAGTCCCATTTATTTTGCTCGCCCAAAATAACTTTTTTTAATGCGTCAAATAAAAATTTGTTTCAAATAATCTTAAGTTATTTTGGGCGAGCAAGATAAATGGGACAACCTATATCAATTTTCTTTCTGGCCACAATTTTAGTGTTAAAATGTTAGAAACAAACAAATGATGACTTCAGATAGTGTCCTGCTTCAAACTACTCATTTATTAAAACAAGAAACCAAAAACATTATTTAGTGCACACTCTGGTAAATCACATTAAAGTATTGACTTTGAAGTCTAATCTTTATGAAATTCAAGTGTTTCTTGATTTTCAACACCATTACGTATTGAAAATTAATATTTTTCAATATGTTTTAAGAGTTCGTACTTTTACAAGCACTTACAGAGCAAACTATGGTATTTTTTGATGTGTGGCTCCCTTACAGATCCTTTTAAATGTCTAACATTATGCCCCAAGAAAACATTAAAGTGTGAAACTATGTAAAATACAGATATCTGCGCTGTTCTTCGCTGGTTAGTTAGATTCTGATTTTTGTCATCAGTAAAATATGCGGACTTGCAACTTGTCAAGAAAAAAGAAGCTACGCCGGCGAATTTGATTTATTTCATCATTAATTACGTAACAGTTAAGCTCTGTTGTGGAATTATTACAATTATGTCAAAATTTCGTAATGCCTGTTTGACTCAAAGTAAGTTCTCAATTATAAACTAAAAAGCTAAAAGTAAACTTTCATGTATAATAAATTCAGAAAAAGCAAGTTCCGTTATATGAAGAAATACATATTCATTCTTTTAATAAAAATAATATAGATGATAGCGGATATTGTTTGTAGTTTTGATTTTCTTAAGTATATTGCTGCCTTTATGTTAAAATGTTGTGAACTAAGAATATAAAAGCTTAAAATAAATACTGTATCCGTGACTACTATCTCTGGGGTTCAATAAAAAATAAAGTGTATACGAGGAAATTCCCTAGAGCATCCGTCAAGAAACTAATTCAATTTCCTGAAGTAAATTAATAATTTCATTAGTCGTTACCAGAAATGATTGGGAAATGAAGGAAATAATATTTCCTTGATTGACACAGGTGAGTACATGTTTATTAAAATGTTTCTTTTTTGTAACATTATTAACCAGTGTCTCTAGTATTGAAGTTGTAGTTTGGTAAAATGCGAACTTGTGTTGCCGTACAGCCGTGCGCATATAATCTGCTCTCTCTGTAACCGATAATTAATGAAAGTAGATGTGGAACGAATCAACTGTAGATAATATGAAAGTTATCTTAAAAGTACACTTGTGGTAGCTACGAACTTATAATTTTTCATAGAGCACTCGTGCAAGTGATTCTGTAGATAAATCAGCCACGTTTGTAAAACTGGAAACTTCTCAAAAGCTTTGTGTGGTTGCGATATTACATACAAATGTCCGTATCGACCACTGAACTTCGATGCTCACACGTCTCTTGTAATCTCATAGTTCAACTGCTGTTAGTTGAATTCAAATTTAACCACCTATGGATAAAAGGAATGTATCTTCATGCTATTGGCTTGCTAGCAGTGTTACTCTAGCAATTCTTTCAAAGCTCTTTCTATCTAAGTCAGACATTATTTAGCTGTTCACATTATAAGCCCATAAACAGCGCTTGTTGTTCTTGCTCATCCTGTTTTCCCACTCTCCCTACATACATACTTATGGCCTTGGGTCTTATAATTAGTTGACGTTCCCTATGCTATGCTCCACCTCCAAATTCTTGAAACTTTACTTTTTCCTCGTTAATTTTAAATGGGATTTACGAGAGTGCTTACTCCGGCTATATTTTTAGCAGAAACTTGGGTCGTAGTAACACAGGTTCTATATGGCCAGCATGCCTGCCTATCCGTCTAAATACTACAGAATTCATTCCACCTAAGGTGCAGGAAACACACAATACGATATTCACAAAGGATAAAAACGAAAGGTATATGTTGCATTCAATTATTTTATTGCGTAATTTTCTTATGCAAACAAAATTGCTATTATGACAAAGAGACCAAGAGTTTTGCAGGAGCCTTTTATTAATATTAAAAAGATGATTCTACCCATTGGAGAAAACAAACATATCCCAATGACTAACAAAAACTATGTAAACAGAAATTCAGATGGTAATTGTAAAAATAATGTTACTACTGAAATACAAATAGGTATTTTATGATCTGAAGAGATATAAAAAATCAGGATTATGTATACGAACACTAGATTGGATTGTTAGGGACTTTAAACACGTTCGACCTTGTAGCGCAACCAACAAAATGAAATGATACGAAATGGAGAGCGGAAAATTTATGGAAAGTACAGATCTATTCCAGCATTAGCCTGAGCGACCAGGGGAAACCAGGAGAAGAAACACAAGATCAGGACTGGTGGTCCAACCTATTTGAACCAGAGACCTCAAAAATTAGAATCTCTAACACTGGCGCCTGAGCCAGCCCGTTGGATAGGAACACTGTTGCAATAATCTATAAGGTTTTGGTGAGATTAAAGCAACATTGTCCTCTAAAGATTTGATTTCCCTCACACTTCCGGGATAAATATTGGAACAGGTAATTCCAACTTTGAAATTTGACATAAAAAAGTAAATGTATAATGCATTTTACATTTTTCACTTAAAATGTTCATTTTGTAACCTACACTGCAGACGGTCTTTACCTTAAAAGCACATCATAATTCAAATTCTGGCCATATATCTGTATCTTTCTCAGAAATGCTTAAAACCTAAACAATGACATTTGCATTTTAAAGTAATATATCTTTATTGTAGATTAATTAAATTTTAAACATTATTGCCAATATAGAAAAAATGTATACGTTCTATTCATTTGTTACATGTATTTCCAAATTAAATATTTTTAAAATATCCTCAAAATGTCAAAACACACAAATAAAATACTAAAACTCCTCTAATAATTACACTTAAGTTGAGATAAAGGTATATACATGTAAAAAAAATAGTTATCGAAATTTTACTTCATTTTTTAACATTTAGAACATTCTTTGCGCCATATCCCGCCTTTCATCTGGGTGTTTTTCTTCACTAACTTGCTTATTACTTATCTTCCTTTGCCTTGCCCAGTTTAAAATTGCCTTGGTCTCTCTACTTTCTAAACGTTATTCTTTTCCATCTGAACACAACTTACTGCATGTTTTGCCTTGGAGATATTTCTAGACAATCAAATACTTCGACCTTATCTCCATCACATTCGTTTAGCACTTTATATATGTATTTCATTCTCATTTGCAAAAAATATTGATCTAATCATTTATCTGATTACTGTACGCGCCAAAAATACTGTTAATGGAAATGGATTTAAGTTGCTGTTTCTAAATACTTTCTACATGGCAAAGTCTATTTGTTTTCACTTACTTTCACTTAAGTGATTTTTTTCTTCCTGGTCCTCCTTATTTTTCAATTGTAAGGGTTTATAAAACACATGCTGCTACACAGATACTTAAAAAGCCAGAGCAGTTAACATAACACATAAAAGTACAAAAATACTCATAAAATTTACAAAACCAAATTTTAACATATGAGTAAGCATATGCAACGTACGCACGATTGATCAATGAGCTACCTCACTAAAAATCTTAATCTTTATTGCCCTCCCCTCTTTACCAATTGTATGCGACGTGCAAAAGGTGTATACCTCATTTAACTGGAATAATAAACACTGCTACTGCTACTTCAGCCTATGCGCTGATTGGTTCGCTTAAGTAATGCGGGCCTGTGATTGGTTCGCCAAGGCGTGTCGGTTGGTTGGTGTCAGACAGTTGTGTTTAATGATTGCATAAGCTTCGTGCGTGTGCTATGAAGTGCCGGATTCGAATTTTTGCTTAGTTTTATAATTGTTTTTCTGTTAATGTTATTTGGGTGTATAGGGTTCTCGGTGACTTCCGACTATAGCTGAGTGTACTTTTTTAATAGTGTTTAACATTCGTGTTTACTTTTTTGTTGGTTTGTTTTATTTACGAACGTTCTTTCACATCTCAGGTCACCAGCGTCCCATTCAATTCAGGGCGTGAAACGGCCGACAAATTTTGCTCAGAAACCACTTCTTTCAGGCTTGAGGTTCTTTTCTTGCCGTAAATGTACGACTCGAGACCCATTACTTTACTTCCCTTCCGAAGGAAGTCATACTTAGGATTTTTAAGCCCGAAAAAATTCATAGATCCTGGCCGGGACTGAACCCGCGATCTAGAGTTTAGAAGGCAAGTGCAATTACCTCTATACCACTAGGACCGACTTCGTTTTTACTGCCGATCCTACACAAGTGGTGAATATCAATAATAAATGAAATGAGATCATAAAATTGGGAAGGAACTTTTTAAGGACGGGAACGTTTCAGGCCTAAGTTTAGGACACCTCCAGGGCATTTCCCATTTATGAGAGTTGAGAACAACCTCAGTCAAGAAAGAAAGTCCTGACAGGAATCAAACCTCAGATCTCCCGTTCAAAAATCCGTGCCTTACCCGTAGCAGTAGGCGGGTGTAGTAATTCATATGTATTGCAGAATGTCCGATTTTTTGCTTGTTCTGCGACGACGTTTGAATGAATAACAAGAGATTTATAAGCTCGCAAGATGAACTCTTGACTCCTGGCACGAAAGCCTTCGTCCTTTTATGCTGAATATTCCAAGATAAATATCAAATATTCATAACGGCGCTCCTTTGTGCTTTATAACAATATTATAGGTGAAATAAGCAAGATGGTTTTCTCTTCAAATAAACGGTTTTCATCTATTTAAGAGGTAGGTACAAATTATACTACTGCCATTTTCAGGGAACCAGAACAGAAAGCTTAAAAAAAAAAAAAAAAAAAAAAAAAATGGAAAAATAAATGGAAAATGTTATCTATCTCCAGTATATTATAAACACAAAGAAATTGTCAAAATACCAACGGGAAAAAAAAGCCTTAGCTGTCCTGTATCTTAATGCAAATATATGTATTCCATGCGTGCGCAATTGAATATTATAACGTCATCAACCCCAAAGCATGTGAAAGAACCTGGAAACAGTGGTTATTCTGGAAATCGTCTTTTCAATCTTTCAACTCTATTACAGTGACCCAGTGAGGTCGAGAAAAGCCTCAATTTATATGTGTAGAGACCTACAACTCTGAAACTACAATTGTTAGGAAGAGAGTTTTTAATTACAAATTCAAAAATAAATTGTTATGTTTAGAATGTTTAACATATGTCTGATATATTATATAAGGTAGATGGAATTCATTTGCTAATAACAACTTTAATAAACTCTATATTAAAACGTTTACACTGGTAAAATGGCATTTTTATTAGTTAATTGTGCCCCTGCTTTGTTAAGTAACAGTAAAGACTCTTCACTCCCACTGGCATTTCTTTATTCTAACACTAAAACACACACTGTTCAATACGGTGACCGGCTCTTTTCAGATTTTCAAACAGCCCTTTATGGGTACTGTAAACAAAGGTCGAAATTTATTTGTGGTATGTTTCACTGGGCTTGGCAACTAATTCCTAAATAAGATATCAAGCATGTTAGACATTAAAAAAAAAAACTCGAACAGGATATAATTTTAAAATGTATGTTTCCAGCATTCCGCATTTCAGACTTACGGACTTCTAAAACGAAGCGTTTTTTAACCTGCAGATGTATAGGATAAAACACCTAAAACTATACCAGCAGGCATAACTCCGAAATGAGAGGCACTATCAACGCGCTGTTTTCACGGAATTAAGATTTTGGACAAGGTTTCATCAATGTTGTCTTACAAATATTCTTACAATTATTAAAAAGTGTATTTGAAGCACAAACCATACAGTGCATATTGACTTCAAGAAATTAAAACTAAATGAGATTAGTTTGTCAATGAGAATTTGGCATGATTTCTAGGACAAGTAGATTACAAGAAATCGTCATACGTGAGGTTGGAACATTCAGACACTTTTTAGAGAATTCTCCACGATTATTAGCCAAAAAGCAATAGTCCTCAGATTATTAGGTAAACACAGTTCAAATTTGTTTGTATTTTGTAAACAATTTAGGGCAATTATCAACAGTATGTCGCAGTTTATTCTGGACGGGACTAAAATTTCCAAGCCCTAGTTATATGAGCATTTTATTAAGTTGGAAAGGAAGAATCAGGCTTGAGCAATTCTAATCACTGCCGGGATTCGAAACGTATGAACGTATGTAGGCCTTCCGTGCTGATGCTGTCACCAATTGATCTGCCGTGTCATGCAAGCATTGAACCACGAACTTATCTAATTCTATGTAAATCGGAGATCCCCCTAGGCTTATTTCTAGATGTATAAGAGCTGTCTGCTTCATTTAACTGATTAGATGCTAACCCGGTAACGTAACGCATATTACGACCTTCTACAGCGCCAGTGTTCATTTGCTTCTACTTCTTCTTCTTCTTCTTCTTCTTCTTCTTCTTCTTCTCTTTCTTCTATTTGAAACTTCGCAAAATGTAGGCGTGGTACATTTTCAAGCAGTTCAATGTAGCAAACTTCTATTAAAAGCTTCATATGGTAAGAGCATAGGAATTTTAGACCGTTCTAGGATGAAGTCAACATACTGTTAATCATTTTTCTAAACTGCACACAAAATGCGAACATACACTGTTTTTACCTAATAATTGGAGGAACGTATCACCTTAGTGGTTATGGGAATTCTCTAAAAGGGTATGAAAGTGAAAATACCGATATCTCGTAAACAACTGGGTTATAACCATGCGAAAAGTTGACATGTTAATCTCAGATAGATTAATTTTCTTGAAGTCATTTAAAAACGTGTGCCGTGTGATAGAAATTATTGAATATTCTTCATGCTCTTGTTTGAACTTAATTCGATGAAAACTTTACCACCTTTCGTTTCGGAAATATTTGCGGTGGCAGTTTTAGATGATTCGCCCTGTACACTCCACACATTTCCGCCGATAAAGAAAGAAGATATAATATTATAATTGATACCATTCAACGTTTCTCTATCTGCTTGGCATTCAGCAACAGCATTTCCGCTTGATAGTTATGTAGTTGTCTGAAAATCCACACTTTGTCTGAAAATCCACACTTTATCATTGGTGCTCTAGTGACACTCTGTGTTAAGTGACCTTGACGGTACGGAAGCGCAAGGTGCACATCCAGACGGGATCAATCTGTGCACGTGCAAAGAACGCATAAAGAGTTTCACTTCGTATCTGTTTCCTTTGTTCCTTGAGCGTCTGCAGGGCCATAACCTCGCGACGTGAGCGCTTCCCCCAAGTGCTGTACATTTGCCTTCAAGTTTTTCGTTAAGTTTCCCGTGCTCAAACTTCTCAGTACGCACTAAGTAAGGCGACACTATTTCTCTATGAATAATTCATCGAGAGAACGTGTGTGATACAGAGCCGAGCGAGCGAGCGATTGGTTGGTCGATACCCATTCGGGGTGTAGCGGAGTGGGTCCGGGTTTCCCCCAAACCGTGAATGACAGGCAGAACATGAAAGTAAACCCGGCCTTTGTCGTTCATGGGCAAGGTGAACTTCAAACTGGAACATATGCGCTTGCTCTTCTAAGGAATCCTTTTCTCTCCGTTTGCGAGCTGCACACTAGGGCGTGGTGCATATACCAGGTTCGCTATCTACCAACATTTGAGGGTCACTCCAAAGTTACAAACACAAATATATGCCTACCTATTATTTCATAATAAATGTGGTCTGGGGTCTAGGGAATCCATATTCGGATATGGTAGCCATCTGTTGCCTTCATCTTTCCCTCGCCTTGAACATTTAGGCTACAGTAATGCTTTCTCTCCAGTCCTGGAGGTTCCTCCTCCACCTGACCCCCGGAGACATTTTTCCTAATTGATGTAATAAATAACTTTTCAAATTTGTCTTTTATTTTACTAAGCCGATCTGGGGTGCTTATATAGGAACTGGCAACTTCAAGAGGGGAGAGGCCTAGAGGAAAGAATGAACACAATACTTTTCCAGTTTACATGTGCAATGAAAAATTTACACACCATTTAAGTTAGCACCAAACTGATGTTACACATGGTACTTTTTCCCATTTTATTAGTTTATCATCAATGTCATCATAACGAACGAACATCACTTAGATATTTGTCCGAGTGTTAAGATTTAAAATAGAGAAACGAAAAGCACAATGCCCTTCCATTTTTTTTAAATAATTGCACACGTAGTAAGAAAGTCAGTCCTCGTAGTGTAGTGGTACTTGCCTTCTAAACTCAAGTTCGCGGGTTCGAACCCGGAAAGGATGGATGGATTTTTTCGGGCGTAAAAATCCTAAGTATGGTTTCCTTCGGAAGGGAAGTAAAGCCGTGGGTCCCGTGTCGTACATTTACGGCACGATAAAGAACCTCAAGCCTGAATGAAGAGGCCTCAGAGCAAAATTTGTCGGCCGTTTCACGCCCTGAATAGAATGGGACGCTGATGACCTGAGATGTTAAAGAGCGTCCGTAAATAAAGAAATAAAAAAAGTAGTAAGAACTGATTCCGAAGAGCAGCTGGCGATGACATTTTGGAATTAAAAATAATAAAATGCACCAAATCCATAGCTTCTCAAACCTGTCATAGGACGATTTGTTGGGGAGACAAGTGACCATAAATTTGAATCAAATATCAATGTCATATATCAATCACTAGCTGCGATACGTCGGAACTATGACCCCAATTTTCAATGCTTGAAAAAAATGAGAGCTTTAGGTAGCTATTTAAAACTCTATAAGACAACAAACAATCTTTTATGATTCATGGGGCCTGTATTAAACGTTGTTAAGCAGTATGCAAAAGCATGCAGATAAGGTCATATCAAAGAAAATATGACAAATAATTTGATAGAACACAAAACTCTCCAATAGGAAAAGTAATGAAAGCAATAAAAATCATAAAGAAAACAATGCACCGGAGCTCGATAGGCTGCCATCAAAAATATTTAAAGAAGGTTTAGGATGTTAAACATTTATAGACATGATGACGAGGGTAATGAATGACGTTTTCAATGGGTTGGTACATCTAGAGGAATGGACAACGGCAATTATGTGCCCAATTTTTAAAAAAAAGGAATCTCAAAAGTACCGGATAACTATAGGCTGGTGGCGCTTCTCCCTGTAATGATACAAATTTATTGCAACGTTTTATAAGAGAGAAATAGGCAATACAATAGACTCTCAAAATTCCAAGCGGGGTTTACGGAAGGATACAGCACGGTGAACAATATTTTTTTTTGGACACACTGAGTGTAAAACAAACACAGAAAAAGAGGGGCAAGCTACAATGTAATTTTATAGATTTTCAAAAAAGTATTTATTTCAGAGGAAAGGCAAGCTTTACTATATATATATTAAGGTACAGTTCTGTTAAAAATATGATAGTAATAAAGTTGCAAAAAGTGAAATAACACGGAGAGGAGCGAGGCAAGGCTGTATCCTATCACCGCTGCTTCTCAATTTATTTTTAGTAGTGGTAGTGGTAGTGGTAGTGGTGGTAGTGGTAGTGGTAGTGGTAGTAGTGGTAGTGGTAGTGGTAGTGGTAGTGGTGGTAGTGGTAGTAGTGGTGGTGGTAGTGGTAGTGGTAGTGGTAGTAGTGGTAGTAGTAGTAGTAGTAGTAGTAGTAGTAGTAGTAGTAGTAGTAGTAGTAGTAGTAGTATTTGGTTTATTTACGGGCTCTCTTTAATATATAAAGTCATCAGCGTTCCATTCAATTTAGGACGTGAAACGGCCGATAAATTTTGCTCGGAAGCCTCTTCTTTCGGGCTTGAGGTTCTTTTACATGCCGTAAATATACGACACAGGGCCCACGACTTTACTCCCTTTCCGAAGGAAGGCATACTTAGGATTTTTATGTCCGTAAAAATTCATCGACGCTGGAATTTTGTTTCACATGACATACGAAGAAAAATTGTGTTGCAGAGACTGCTGCATCTTCATACTAGCTCTTCTTTGTGCGGACGCTCTGATATTGATGTCCACAACAATTGGCGTTCTGCAAAGGAAACTTGCGTGGAGACATATTGTAAGGTTTGGGGAAGGCAGTCAATGAGGAGAATACTAAAACACTGACGTTCATAACTGTGAGTGTACAGCAGGTTATATAGGTGTGTGGACGCAGGTCAGGAATTAAAAAAAGTGAAGAAATTGAAATGGTCCTACGGCCTAACCCCACTAAAATATAATTATAATAAATATTTATGTGTAAAGCCCAGTCTTCATATTTTGGCATTGTACTTAGTAATTATACTTATATAATTATACACGTTTTTAAGCTTTAACTTTAATGTAAGAATTGTACAAAATAGAGTGTCTGGCGTTTTCCATTGCAGTAGCTTGGAAATTCAACAGGGTAATAAAACCATACAAAAGAAACTTGAGGGAAGTGTGTGAAGCCTTTTCCTTTTTTAAATTTTCTGCCTTTGCCGGGTTAATAAACTCAAGGACTTTAAACCGTTTGTGACTTTGACTCCGACTTGCTCTGTCTTATTGCTAACCCTTTAAACCAGCCTATGCTGATAAAATACTTTAAAATTTTTAAAAAATTACGAATGGCCGGTATAGTAAGTGCACTTGAACTAGCCAATATAAAATTTATGTTATAACTTTTAACGATAGGTGCCAAGATTGTCCGTGCTTGTACAACTCGTGGCATTGTTGAAGCCAACGATCATTTGATTTAATTTTAATATTTAAGGTGAGGTTGCTAGGCTGGGGTAGTCAGTTTTCAGTTCGACTCAACTGACCAGTTCGCAGAAGCAGACGTGAGTTCCACATGCCGCAAGACGTTTGCAGTTAAGCAGTTATAAGTTCGAAGTTGCTGGGACAGGTAGTTTAAGTTTTATATACGCAGTGAAGCATGCTCTAATATGATATTCAGTTCGATGCAGAAACAGTTTGCAGTACTAATTATGAGTTCCACTTTCAGTTCCACGCACCGGGCACTCATCTGTAAGTTTTACAAGCGGCAACAACTGAGTCTATATTCAACTTAGTCAAGCCTATCAAAGGCAAAACAACGGAGGACGCGAAAGAATTTGGACGTAATAAAAAATGCAATTACATAATAAATCGCGTCACTTGTTTATTTACATTATAGAAATCCTCTCAAATTTCCGTTTAATACGAAAGAACAAAATAGTAAAACACCCTGAGAATTGTTGTCATTGAAGTGCATTGAAGACAACAACACCGAAGCGACCAATAATCAATCTACAAATTCACTTCAAAATTGGCATCACTACGTAAGGTCACTCAACGTCAACTACAGATCGCTTCAAGATTGGTGCCCCACTTGAGGCACATAGCCGGAGCCATACAAGACCATCTTAAATTTTGGTACTCAACGTGAAACGATACCAAACCGCTTCATAATTTGCCTCACCAACAACATTCTATGACCAAACTGCTTCAAAATTCGCATATTTATGGGTCTCTTTAGCTATGAGCAGCATCTGGCAAAATACATCACAAAACGCAAGTGCTTATTCAAAAATGAGAAGCATTAAAGATTTTGTTAAAAAAAATACCGTAAACACCACTGAGAACAATGGAGATGGTATTCAGGGCGGTTGTTAGGTCAACTATGATGTACGGGGCTGAACTTTGGGGACGGGGAAAACATCGAGAAACTGAATCAGCACAAACACTTTTCTGAAACGGATGCTATAGATAGGGAGGGGTAGCGCACGTTGCTGGGTTCTTTAAAAAGTTTCATATCTTTAACGAAAGTGTAAATTTAAAAATAAGATCAATTCAGTATTAGTTACAGCAGGATCGAGCAGTTTTTCAAGCATTTTGTCTGAGGAAGGAAATTAGGGAAGGATGGAGTTTGTGTTGGGCATCAAAAATAAGGAAAGACTTAAAGAAAATTGGAAAATGGTTAACATATATTTGCGGGATATGGAAATACTAAGACTCGATGCGCAGAAGAGGTATCGCTTAACCTGCAGGCTCAAATAGAACAGGAGAGAGGAAAGAGGGAATTTTCTAGATGTCCGTGGGAGAGAAGAAAGAAATGGTCTCACATGGCTCCGATTAAGGGCTTGGAAAAGAAATAAATTAATGCTTTCGGAAAGAATTTGCCTACTGTGCGGGGAAAGCGATACCTGGAGGCATATTCTGGTAGAATGCAGGGAAAAAGAGCTTTTAAGAAATGAACATTTACGATCACAATCTTTGCATTCCAGCAGAAGTTTGAACAGTTACCTGGAAGTATTGGTGCCTAAGAGATACACACACACACACACACAAATCGAGAATATTACTAACGCAGACCCGACAAAGAAGGTTAATGGTTAAAGAGAGGAGAGAAAAGTTGGGGAGGGGAAGGGGGTCAGAATGGATGTTTGTATACATGTATGTAAACTTATTCTAGAAAATGTGTAATGTAAGTATATTGATGTGTTTGTATATATGTATGGATTCATGTTTGTGTGTATGTATGTATATATATGTATATATACACATATATACACACACACGAATGTAATCACCGCCACGGGTGCCGAGGTCGATAAGTCTCGGACTCGTGAGCGGGAGGTCTGGGTTCGAATCCCGCCAGGACCGTCCTTCCTGACTCAGGTTTTTTCCAGGTTTTCCTCTGTCCTCATAAATGGCAAATGCCGGGGAGGTACCCTAAACTTAGGCCTGGAACGATTCCTTCCATAAAAATAAATCCTTTCCCAATATATCATTTCATCTCATGTATCATCAGTGTCCATCACCTGTGGTGCCTCTGTAGCAAAAACGGGCGTTTGTTACCTTTATTGGGTATAATATATTTTATTGTTAAAAGGACGGTATTAACATGATGGCCGTAAGGCCCATAAGGCTCATGAAACAGCCATGTTTATATTTGTGTATTTGCTAACCTGCCACAATAAAAGTCCACACAACGGCCTTGACTGGTACTCCCAAGTTTATCAGGAACATATTCTTATCTTTCTTTAAGTAAGCGAATGCGTTCTTTATAAATTTTTTAAATATGTATTTATGATTTCCTGCAATGGACAGAGCCTTTGAAAAACCCATACAATAGTCCATTTCAGTAAAGCTCGGAGAAAGAGGCAGCATCTCATTAATTCGACATGGTCTGATTACTGGCCAGTTGAAATCGCTGTTCACATATTTACGAACTACCAAGCATATTCAAATGATCTTCTCCAGTAACCTAATTTAAAAAAATACTGTCATGTCACTCGATATACGACAATACCTCACACACTGATATTTTATTGATTTAGTTGTTATGCAACCGATGGTAGGTTTCTTTCGGTATCAGTATTTCCATCATGTCTATCCCTTTCAAAAATAATATGAAAGAAGTTTTATTTGATAAGTATTACAGAATAAGTCCGGTTGATGGCAAATTTAATTTCTATTTCAAATCCTGCTGCAAGTGAAATAATTTGAACACACAGGATTAAGTCATATCGTTTCGATATAGTGAAATTGAGAACATTTCTATTTCCATTTTAATGTTGATAGTACTGAACCGTAGCTTGCAAATGGAAAAAGAAACTTCTTCGTGTGTTGGAAAAACGCGCGTTTTTTGTTCATCAGTTTACAAGAATTTAACAAATTTATTTCCAAAAATGAGTACAGTTCATTGGAGTTCGCATTCTTATAAGTTAAACTTATATTACCTGAGCTATATTACATTTAATATCTGTTACACTTCTCTACAGATCTATGGTTATAAATTCAAACAGCTTTACCTTACGAAAAGTTCATACCTTCACCAACAGTAACATTCTATGTGGTGGCCTGGAGACCATCGCAACAAGCTGGTGCAAAGTACGCGATGTCCATTTTATTCCACTGCTCTGACATGCTTTCCAGAGAGGGTTTACAGTCTTCTACTCCAAGAAAACTTTTCAAATGCACCGATAAAACAACAGGTGAATTACTAGGGATATCCCTGTAAGGAATGTGTCCTTGTTTCTCACTCAATATCCTCCAAAAATGGTGGGTTGAAGCAGAGGTATGACTTACAGTCAAACTGCTATTTTAGATTCAAATTCCGGTTGATGATGGTGTTCATAGTTGTAACACAGATCCCTGATTTCAATGAAATTGCTCTCTGTAGATATGGGCTAGAGACAATGGCCTTAACCCTCCGAATTATCTCAGAGGTACGGTTGGTGGCTGGTCGTGGATCAATATGACTCCTGTTCCTCTGGAATATGTTCAATTCTAGCCATATCTTTAGTCACAAATGACATGCCTTACTTGGAGAATATACAACCATTTAGCTTCATAGTCTCTGAATAAGTATTTTGCATCGGAAAGGGCAATAATGTACTCTTTGCAGAATTGTTCTATTTTCTACTTTACATGGCAGACACAAGAGTACAAAGCCGAAGTTAGGTTCGCTGCCATAGGTTTAAGTGCCCCGCTATTGTGTTCTTTTAAACTTATTACCATAGATCGCAAACAACCCTCCATATAACTAGACGATAGATTTATATGTATGTTACTTGAGATACAACAACATTCAATGATAGGTTCTATTTCAACACATGGTTTCTTTGCGGGTTTTTTCCTTGCACATGTCTTGCAAAGACCACATAATAAAATGTTTATGAAGCTCTCATTTTTAAGCAAAGAAGAGCATGTAAAATAAATTTCTTGAAGTTTCTGAAATTTTCTCAAACACTCAACCAAAATTTAATCACCAATCACAAAAAAATAAATGAGATTCGAAATTCAAATTGAATACAACTTCATTCAGCCAATGCATCATCCGCGTTAGAAAATTTAAAAAAATCATGTTTTCAACTCAATTAATATCTTGAAAAAAAAATACACAGATTATTGCCTTCAGTAAAGAGAAAGCAAGCAATTCAGGGTCATCAAATGGTACAATACCTCAACTTATAATAACAGATAAAAGCAGTTAAAAACTAAAACAAAGCAAGCAGTGTGATACTTTACATCATGGATCATGAAACATGTGCTGTAGGAAAACGAAAGAGGCATGTTTTATGCGGAAAATGGGTTATTGAATTCTTGAAGTCGTCACTACCAGTGGCGCAATTACAATAAAACAGGCGTTCCTGCTTCTTGACATTTTCACGATTATTAACATTTTGATTAAAATGCTATTACTTTACTCTAGAAACACTTTGTGGTTATACAGTGGATATCTATGAGCTCTAAGACATTTGCACCACTAAACAATTCTTCTTGGATACCCTTATTTTAGGGCATGCAGCATTTAAATTAAATGTTTATTCTGCGGATTAATTATGACAATAACATCATTTGTGTAAAATATTTTCAGTACAAATATTTCCTTCTTTTTGTCAATATTATGTGAAAGGAGTTTGAAACTGGTTAAACAATGAACAAACTAAAAATTAGACGAAAATATAGAAAACAATGCCGCCAGCTGGTCATTAATTACTCAGTGGTATATTATGTGTAATATCCACTATCAAGTGACTTTGGAAGCATACTGTATAATTCTAAGAGACTACAAATAGCTGGATGCGAAATGGGTAAACTTTACAAATAAATAATTTCTTTTTCGTTCGCGGTAAGATATTAGTAAAGTGGATCGCCTTCTTCTGGGTGCTTCTGAAAGCATAATATAATTAACCACAGATAAAATTTTGTTTTTGGTTTGTTTACGGACGCTCTTTAACATCTGAGGTCATCAGCGTCTCATTTAATTCAGGGCGTGAAACGGCAGACAAATTTTACCCAGAGGCCTTTTTTTTCAGACTTGAGGTTCTTTACCGTGCCGTAAATATACGACACGGACCCACGGCTTTTACTTCCCTTCCGAAGGAAGCCATACTTAAGATTTTTACGCCCGAAAAAATCCATCGGTCCTGGCCGGAATCGAACCCGCGATTTTGCGTTTAGGAGGCAAGTATGGTAACCACTACACCACCAGGATCGACGTTATTAAACAGAAAAACACACTTCTTGACCAAAATTCTGGTGTTTTCCTTTTAAACGGAAATTGTATTAAGTTTATGATTGAATACTTCGATATGCATAGCTGTGAATGCAGAGGAACCTAGGACTACATTGATGACGTAATAAAGTGACTAGTTGTATTTCAACCTAGAAAAAACCATGTCGGAACTTAAGTAAAAATTTCTTGGCCGTACATCCATACTCCATCCTATATTCACTGAACTGCAGACGAATATACCTCCATGTAAAATACGGCGCAAGTAAACCTTCTGGTAGACACTAAAGTAAGAACAAATGAAGTACCCAACCGCTCTAAGTCGGGAAAAAGCCTAAAATCCTGCAATGATAACATAGTATGATTATTTCGTTTATTTATTCGTTTTAATTAAGGACGCTCTTTAACATCTGAGGTCATCAGCGTATAGTATGGTTATCAGAGGCAGCAATATATACATAGGCAAATGACAACATTGGAAATAATGTTAAATTAGTAAAAAGTAAAAAAGTAACTTAAGTAAACTAGCGTACCTAACCTCAGGCAAATAAAAGACTACATGACCTATGGGACAATTTAATCTAAAAATAGCGTAAGTTAAAAAAAAACGGTAATAGAAAGATAGATCATCATAACTAAGTAAAGAAAAACTGGAATTATACATAAGAGAAACGATTAATTTAAACAGTGTGGGGTATATAAGAGAGGAAAAAAAAAAAAACAGGAAACGAAAGAAAGATGCATGTAGGCAAGAAAGTACTTGCAAATACAGATTCCAGTGCGAACTACCAAACTCCTGAACTGACATAAAAGCTGAACAAGTTAGCAAGGATAGCCTTAGATAGCTTTAATGTGTAGAAATGCAAAACTCGTGCAACGAAGCATACATAACTGTTAGCGTGCACAATCATCAAGATAGTCACAAATGTCGTTCATTTAAAAAGTAAACACAATAATAACACATTCATTTTGTATATAATAGATGGAATAGAGCGTCATAATTTCCATATAGGCAAACGAAAATATTTAGGGTACATCAGAAACATTAAATCATACTATTTTAAAATGTGATCTGGAAAATATAAGCAAAGGGATATGATAAGATGAAGTGTCAAACAAAGCCATGAAGGGGTTGAGATAGGTGATAACATTTATGTTGCTGAACGGTAAGACAAGCTATCAACTTTAAACGAGCAGTAAAACAATAAATTAATCATTTCAATATGAAAATGTTCGACTGATCTTTATTATCGTTGTCTAGTATTGTATGCTTCGACGGTAATTTTAAGCTTGTCAATAAAAAATAATTCAATAAATACAAGTGAACTGCTTTGTAATAAAATAAAATAAAATAAAGCACAGTGTTGTACATGCAGTAAACATTCCACCATAACGTATAAATATTTAATGACATCAACTGTACTCTAAAACACTAATTATGTAGTTTACCAAACAACACAATTAAATATTAATAGATGCAGCAGTATAAGTCAATTAACAGAAATCCATGAACAGGTGCAGAATTATTCCTTTCCCTTTAGTGTTTTACTACAAAACTCACTAATGTTTTATTTTAATGTTTATCTTTATCTTGCAGGAAGTTTTACCCTCACATTTGTAAATTCTGTTACATGCTCATTAAACTGTACTCCAATATTTTTCTATTAGTTGAATGCCTATATGATTTGTAGAAAAAAGTATCGCCAATATATCAAATGAGAAATCTCACGGCGTGAAGCTTGATTGACCTAGTCAAGACTTCCTATACACTCGCGAAAATGTACAGGGATATTTTAAATTCAATCATCACATTGACAAACTTTTAGACTATACAAAAATAATATAACTAATTTGTCCGTAAAGAAATGGGATTTCAATATAACAAGAATAAACAAGAAAGTTATAAAAGAATAAGTTAAATAACACAATTACAATGTTGTTCAATAAGATATAATCTTTTTCGGTGGTGGTGGTGGTGGTGGTGGTGGTGGCGGCGGCGGCGGCGGTGGTGGTGGTGGTGGTGGTGGTGGTGGGAGTAGTAGTAGGAGCAGCAGTAGTAGTACAAGTAGTAGTACTGGTAGTAGTAATGTATTAATTTAAAAATATATTTGTTAAAAGTCTAGCTCATCCATGTCGTACAAGTCCTGGGAACATACGTGCTTTCCCAATGCATTAAGAAATAATTGAAACTGCAAAAAGCAATATTTCATTCTTAAGAGACAAACACTATAATTATATACTAATAAAAGAAATAAATAAATGAAAAATATTCCTAATATTTTTTTCGAATTACATAAATAAAAGTAACAGGAAAGAAAACTGCCATATATATACACAAATAATTTAGAAACATGTTGTAACTCGTTCCCCACTCCCATTTCCGATTATCTGTCTATTTCGATCTGAGCTCTCTCATTTTGTTAAAGTTCACCTACTCCCTCCTCCTCCTTCCTATCTGCCAGCTAAGTCCAGCACTGCCATTACCTCTCCCCCCGTTAACAAACGGGGCTGATAGATATCTCTTTGTCCGTTCTTCCGTCCCCTTACAGTGCGCCAAAATATGTTCCTATTTGCCATTTATGAGCACTGAGAAAAGCTAGAAAAAACCTCAGACCTCCCGCTCACAATTTCGCGCCTTAAAGACCTCGGCCACCAGTGCCCGTATGATTCTGTGATGTTGGGTAATACAAAATCCTAAAGCATTTCGAAATATCGCTGCCCGTATCTGTTTCTGTCTTCGTTTTATCTATTTTAAATTTCTTTATAGAAATAAGATCCTATTATAAAACTTGACGTAAAACCACACCAACAGTAGCAATAACATCATGCAATCCTAACTGAACAATTGTGTTTGGATTAATTTCTGCGGTGGTGACGGTAGATGCCTCTGTTTAATTAAAAATGTAAGATTTTATCTAAACATTGAATGCTATTATGAATTTATACTAATGTTTGCAAAGAAAAAACCGACGCTTATCTAGTTTTTGAGTTTAAAACGCATTTTCATTTTATATGGATAGCGTCGAAATTATCTTCTTAGAATTCGCTATACAGCTGTATTACCTAAATGTCTTGCAGTTTTATTAGCACTACAAACATTATATGCGAACTTCCTGGATTTTGTAAATTTAGTGATGCATCCACCTCATTTTTTACTAATTTCGGTAACCAGCTTCCTCTTTGTTTCAACTTTGTTCAACACCTTGAATTAATTTACTAAGCAGGGTCCAATACTCAATCCAGGAATACTGGCATTCCATTTGTAATAACACTAAATGAGCCCAATACTAACTCGTAATGGTAAACCCATTCTAAATGTATTGTTCCAGAATAGCAATCAGCATTCTAAACCGCAATTGTTTATAAAAGCGTGACACAACAACCATAGCAAGAAATGTTAAAAAAAAATGCGTATGAAAAAAAACCCATTCCTTCTAAAGCATAGTGATATTTATTTAGAACCATGTTTTTAAAATGTACAGAAGTTACAGTCATTTAAATCTGATTTTAAATTCTTATACATTAGAAAGGCGCAAAAGCTAATCCATAGTGCATCAACTGAGAGCCCAAATAAAGTACGGGCAATTTCTCGCTACTAGCAATGTGGGTTACAACACTGTTCTGAAGAGATCTTATTTTCAATTCGACTGAACCATATACAATCTCCTCCAATTCTTACACATTACCATCACCTTTATCATCTACCTCAATCCTATTGCGGCTTCAGTTCATTGTTTTATCGGTCGACCAATCTCTTTTTTACCTTTGGGTTCATATTGCAAAATGACACCAAAATCCTATTGAGGCATTCATTTTAAAAGTTAACTCTCAATTTTTAAATCGTTTCTTTGCTTTCATTTCTTATCGTGTCACTCATTTTGTTGGCCTTAAAATTTTCATTTCCTGTTTCTGTCCTCTTAGTGAACGTTCAATTTTAGCTGCCATATAAGCAAATAATTTTAGTTATCACTTTGTAAAATTTGAGTTGGATTTCAATCTTAGTTTTCCTTAATTTCTTTCTAGTGGTATCATAGATTCGATTAAATGCATGTATTTTATATTAAACATCTCCTTCTCCCAGATACGATACATAGCAGCGCAGAAAATGAAATTCTATGCTTGTTCCATTTTACTTTCCAAACCCAATATTCATCTCACTGACCCCCTTTTTTGTTGAGATCGTGAAATTATAGCATTTGGTAGTTTGATTAAATTCATAAAGAGCCTTTTGAAGAATGCTTTCCTTGTGAGAAAAGAGAGTTTGTTCCTCTACAAACATTTATTGTTTTCACAAATCCCTTGTCACTAAAACTATTTAATCTATTTAGCTGTGTTTTATATATTTTCTCGGCTTCCTTCAAGTATATGTTAAAAAGAAATGGTGACAAAAATGAGCTACCCTAAATTTATATCTAAGAAACAATTATGTCATTGTGTGTCCTTAAATGAATTGTTCCTTTATATATTTCTTAATTAAATGAAGTGTTGTAAAAGAGGTTAATATGTGTAAAATTAAGTTGACATGTATTTAATTAGTTCGACGAATTTAACTAGGATGATATGTATCTATCTAGATCGACGTGTATTTAGTTAGGTGAAATGTATTTAATAAAGTTAATTGGTATATAAATACGTGTAAAATTAATTTGACACGTGTTTAAATTAGATTGATTAATTTAATTATAGAGTGGAAAATATTTAATTAAGTTAACTGTTTTTTAAGATTTTTTCTGTAATTAATTATTGTATTTTCACTATTATTCACTGACACCGGATGTAAGCCCAATTGTAGTTAATAAATACTACATACTTAATTCCTGTTATGTGTTGCGAAATGCCTCTTTGAAATATATGATGTAGTAACACTCTCCTGACGTTAACAAATGCCTTTAAACAGTCGACAAATAAAAATGCAGACCCTTATCAAATTCTGTTCATTTATCAATTAATTGCTTAAAATGAAATGCTTAATATCCGTTCAAGTTGTCCCCTTTCTTAAGGCTAATTGTTCCTCTTATAAAATAGTATCTGTCCTTTTTAACAGTCTTGCAGTTCAGCTTTTGTATCCTTCAATTAAAACACTTATTGCTCTATAACTTTTAATATCTTTTATTAAAAATGACACTTATTAAGATCTGCTTCCATATTTTAGTTGTGCATCTTGAACTTCAGCATTTGTTTACTTTTTTCAAACTGTGCTTATTATTTCTTCAAGGCATAATTTATTAGTTCGATATGTATACTGTCAGCATCATGTCTTATCCTATTTATATTTTATTTAGAGCTTCTTTTATATCGCACATTTCTATTGGGGTCAACTTCCGACAGAAGCGGGTGTAATGGTAAATCTTGTGCATTTGGTTCATTGATTTGTGAAATATTATAATCATTCGCTATCTCCTATTACTTCTATGTCTCCCACTTTACTCGATATCTTCTGTGAAGATGCTAGCCACTTTTTACACATATCCCTATTCACTTTCCTTGACTATATCGTGCACTGCGGTCATGTGCAGTGTCTGGAGCTTGCACTTCTCGTTTACTTTGAAGAAATGTCTTGTATGAGGACCTGTTAGCTTAACAAGTACGTAACTTTTGCCCTTATCATGTTGATTCTTTTTAAGATACAGTAGCTCTACAAGCTAACATTTGCAACTAATACTACGTATGAACCCATTTAAATTTTCCGTATTTATGCTTGTACACCTGTCTAATATTCTTTGTATTATATTTCCATTTCGCTCGCTCTCAGACCCCAAATTTTCCTTATTACAGCAAGTGTTGAAAGTGGTTACCATTAGCATCAAGACATTTCCTGTACACGTCTCTCCATTCTATTGAAGATATTCGCTAACTTATTGGGAATCAGCCTCAATTTCCCGACAAATGTTTCTCGCAGTTTCAAGGGAATTCACTTTCCCTTTCAGCTACCCCAAAAGAAGAACTTTTGTGGAGTAAAGTCAGATGACCCTGCTAGCCTACAGTCCTTTAGAAATAACACTACATAAGGAAACAATTTCGGCCATGCTGACATTGATGGGCGGTAGGTGACACTGTCTTGCTAAAAATAGCCAGGACAAAGTTACTCGTCCTCTAACCAATTAACAAACCCATGCGAGATATCCTTGTAGACATGATGGGGTCGATAATGTGGCTCCGTGATGAGCGCACTAAACATCAAATTTTAATCTTGAAGAGAGGTCTATCATTCTCACTAGCCCAAACATCAGTATTTCATGAATTGATGTACTCGCTTAAACGGAAGAATGCCTCGTCGGAGAATCAGTTACAGTTCAGTATTCCCGTATGACAAACAGCTGGAACCAGTTACAGAAATTGAGTCTCTTCTGTTCATTGAAATATTTCAATGCTTGCACAGGGTTTTTTTTTTTATATATTTTTCAATGGGTTGGCATGCGCGTGCGGAAATACGACGTAAGGACTTTTTCATCTCTTGCTGTTGTTTCTGGCAGCTTTAAACATTCTCCTTGGTGAACATTCAATAATATACCCGCGATTTCCTATTTGTTTATCACATACAGAATGGCGCATTTTGCCAGTGTACGAATCCCAACTACACAACAACGTGTCTTTGGTGCTTTCTTGTCGACGAGGGTTTCCAGCACATGCACAGGTTCCACTGTGTTTGAGTTCATACTGCACTGCACATACTGTAACATAGTAATGATAACTTGACGACTCTGCACCAAAAGTTCAGTTAGATGTGTTAAACTACAGCAGAGGTCAACGAACGCGCAATTGGCCTTCACACGCTTGCGCGACATACATGCTGAGGAATAACGTCGACACTGGAGTTCTTCTATACACCAAGATACGTCAGTGTCAAATTTCACCGAATTACACCTATACATTTGAAAGTTCAAACGGAAAATCGGGAGCCAGGAGCGAGGGAAACACCCAAATTTTTGGCCAAGAAGTGTGTTTTTCCTGGTGGTGTAGTGGTTACCATATTTGCCTTCTAAATTCAAGATCGCGGGTTCCAACCCGGCCAGGATCGATGGATTTTTTCAGGCCTAAAAATCGTAAGTATGACTTCCTTCGGTAGGGAAGTAAAGCCGTGGGTCCCGTGTTGTACATTTACGGCACGATAAAGAACCTCAAGCCTGAAAGAAGAGGCCTCTGAGCAAAATTTAAGGCCGTTTCACGCCCTGGATTGAATGGGACGCTGTTGGCCTGAGATGTTAAAGAGAGCGTCCATAAATAAAACAAATCAACAATGTTTAATAACCCTTGAATTTTTTCGAGAGACTAATCTATTAAAGCTCATTTCTTTTGATTAATTTTGGAATACAAAAATAATTGTACATAACCTAAATTCATATTAATATTTCATTTGTTTAAAGTCCTTTATCAAATCTACGCAATGTTGATATTACAACGATGTTGAAGGCATTTTCCTGACTTTGTCTTCCTGCGTCATTTTAATGTAAATGTTTCACATGGAAAAAATTCGGCCTTTCATTTCACTGCAATTTTCACTGAAATTTATTCTAAACATATTTCGTCAAAACGTTTTGCATAAAACTTTTAAAAAAGAGCAATTAAGGGTTAACTGGTCACCTACTATTTTCAGCAATGTTTGATGGTGGATCCATTTCCACTTACTCAGCTACGTTTGTACAGGATTACAGAACTCCACATTGTTGATATTTGCTTACTGTATGGACATTTTATTCGTAGTATCGTTCCCATGATGAATTGCCTGTTATTTTACAAAAAGAACGAGTAGTAAAGAAGAACATTAACAAATGTATAGAGCGAACCGGGAGTTTAACCAGATGTACACTTAAAAATAAGCTCTTTTATTGTGTAAGAGTTTTAAATGTCCTTAAAGTTATAAAGCAGCAACTTGTCTTCCATTTTTGCTACCAAATTGTTTATGTTGTTTAATTCCACACCCGTCCGCTGATGTCTAGACAAGAGTTGAATTAGGAACTATGCTAAGAGGAAAACTCCCAGGATGTGGTTGGAGTGCGGAAGACTACAAATTCTGCGGTTTATTCAACCGACCACCTCCTTGATCTAGTGATTACTGTTGCCGACTGCTGGCCAGGATTCCATTCCTTTTCTAAGTTAGTGAGGTCTGAAACGGGGTCCACCCAGCCTCGTGAGGGCAATTGGGAAGCTTCGTGATGGAGAACGTTCATCGATCTAGGGAGCGGCTGATAAGCAACCGGCAGGCCAGCACGCTTATCACATCCCCCTGCAATACTGCTCTCACTCAATGTAGTCGTAAAACGGAAATAGAGGAGCAGAAGTCGCTGCGGCAGGCCAAGGCTCACCCCGGGTTGTAGTGCCATTGAGAAGAGTTATTAACCATTAAAAATAAGTTTAACATTGGCTCACAAATTGTATTATACTCGGCAACATAACTTGGAAACTGACATTTTAGCTCGGTGCTCCGTATAACATTTTAAAATTTAAAACAGCAAACCATTTATCGAGTTGATGCACTAATGCTCATTTTCATTAATCTCAATTAAAGAGTTTTAGTGTTACTCTGGCTTTGCAGCAACTTCAAAAGTGTTACAACACACAAGTTCTTATTACAGTTAAACAAAACGAACTTAAACAACATTATAACCTTTGCAATACCATGAATAAACCTTAACAAACATTCATGTTACCAAAGTCACTGGAGCGGAATAATGAAGACAGCTTTGGTCCTAGCAATTTTGGAAAAAAAAAAAATACTAAACGTGTGCTTCTTCCTTGGTACCGAAGCAATCTCTATCAACGCACAGCGAAAGGAGAACCGACCACGCTAGATTTACATTTTTGAAGTCTTTTACAGAGTGTCAGAAATTCTAAAGCATAAGGGATATAATGGTTAATACACTTCTTCAAACATTTACTTGAGGGTTCTCCTTAAAACTTAATATAAGATGTTTATTTCTTTACACAATACAACTGATAATCTTAAACTGAGATTTTATAATGAACATTTACTGTTATTCATAACCAGTTGTGTGCTTCAGTACATAAGCTAATGCTTCAGTATTCCTGGCAGTCAGCTCCTTATATGTGAACCCTGTAAAAGTCCCTGACTTCAGGCTGCGTATGATACTTATTAATGAAATGCCATTCAGCAAACTGTTCAGAAGCTCCTTAGAATCCTCATAAACATTTTCTTAGAAGTGTGTTAGCATATACGAAGCGTTACATCCATGGATACTTTCATAGTGTTCAAGACTGTTCTAAGATAAGTCTCTGTATACTTTTTAACTGAGCTTCCTGTTAGAGCCGAAAGCTTTCCATTCTAAATGCCACGTATTTTTCTAAAAGCAGCGTATTTTTCTAAAAGCAGCGCATTTTTCTAAAAGTAACGTATTTTTCTAAAAGCAGCGCATTTTTCTAAAAGTAACCTATTTTTCTAAAAGCAGCGTATTTTTCTAAAAGCAGCGCATTTTTCTAAAAGCAGCGCATTTTTCTAAAAGCAGCGCATTTTTCTAAAAGCAGCGTATTTTTCTAAAAGCAGCGTATTTTTCTAAAAGCAACGAATTTTTCTAAAAGCAGCGTATTTTTCTAAAAGCAACGTATTTTTATAACAGCAACGTATTTTTCTAAAAGCAACGAATTTTTCTAAAAGCAACGAATTTTTCTAAAAGCAACGAATTTTTCTAAAAGCAACGAATTTTTCTAAAAGCAACGTATTTTTCTAAAAGAAACGTATTTTTCTAAAAGCACCATATTTTTATAAAGCAACGTATTTTTCTAAAAGCAGCGTATTTTTGTAAAAGGTTTACAAAGAAAGCCCATTAACGCAAAGCACACTGAAATCCTTCGAGGAGTGTTACTGTGGGCAATGTACAGTTTCACGAGATTTTTTTTTTTTTTTCATTTTTTCCTACATTCAAGTATTTCATCATTGAAAGCACCGAATAAAATTCTTCTTAATGCAATAAACAACAATCTCAGCTGACATTAAACTTAATACACCCCTATTAGCATGCGAGATCTTAAAAGCTACTAATGAACTTTTGAAGGTAACACAGTTACTTTCATAGAGGTTTAACGAAGGAGGACTGCCATACAATGTTTCTCTAAGACAAAGCACAATTCCAGTATTGCATCTTATTCGTTCTCCCTTAACGAAAGGGAGTATTTTATTCTGCATGTATGTAAGAAGATTACAACAAATTCGCACATCATAATGTAAAAAATGTATAATTTTTCTAATGTGTACTTAATTTCTATTATGCGCTTTTCACAAAAAACTTATTGATACTCTTGTCTTTAATAGTTTTCCTTTTTTCCTATTTCTTTTTATTTGTAGCGTTCACACACAACATAGTACTGTATTCAATAATTTATTTTCATCCATGTTATGTTCAACTGTTTTCCTTTATTAAAGCTAGCTCGAAATAAACTAAACATTAGGAACTAGATTTAAAACATATCAATAAAATGTATCTAACAATATATTTAGCAACTTTCACTCCAAAAACAAACCACTAGAAGAGTTGTTATAGTAAATCATAGATTAACTCTTATGAATTTAATACACAGAATTGAAGGTACGCGTGCTTTCCCTCATAATCTGAAAAAAATATTACGTAATATTCAGGATATTTGTTTAAACAGAATTAGCCATAGTGCTGTTAATTTCTGAGATAATTAATAGTTTTAATTTCTGAGATAATTAATAGTTTATATTCCATCATCTTGTAATGCACAATTCAATTACTTGATAATTATTTAGTTTCTGTAGGTTCCATAACAACAAACTAAAGTCTATTTACAGGTTCCCTGGCGTAGGATAGATATTAAAGGATGATTTGATTAAACTATTCATTGTTACTTACGTAAGCATTGGCATTAGCTTACTGACTTTCTGGAATATTATATATCGTTTTCTAAAGATATGTGTACCATTGGAAACCCGTTACAATGTGTTTCACCAAAAATAAGTAACATTTGGAGATACACTTTATTGCTAAACTGTGCTATCTTACAAACTGACGTCGTTTGTTTCACGTTCACAGGTAACAAAACAGTTGAACACAACTACAAAACATAAGTACCACAACAGTTGAAGATCGCTATTAAAACACATACAATGCCCGTGCTTCTTGGATCCGCAGTGTTGTGACACTGTAACTGATAACAAAAAAAAATTAATGTACCTTGCAAGGCTTAGAATAGGGCAAACAAATGGTTGCCAAATAAGTGTTAACATGTATAAGAGGAGATTATTTTGTCACTTTTCACAAGAAACACATCCAAAATGCATTAATTATGAAAACTATGAGTTTAAAATGTAACAAAATAGCAAAAAACCACTTCAGAAAGAGCAAAATGACATTAAACAGTTTTTGTTTCCATTCATCACACAGTTAATATATGGTTGCTGTCTCACCAATACTATTACAAAATAAACCGATCTGTTTCTTAGCTACTTATTTACTAAACACAAAAGTAACCATTCTTACTTTTTAGGCAGCTATCTTTTTGTTCTTTGTAACGGCCATAATAAGTTCATTGGTGTGTCTCTCTTTATATCCAGCAAATGCTGAATGCAGGAAATTGTGTCACGGCTTCATAACCAAGCGAAACAGACGTGGCAGTATATTGTTTCCGCTGGACATTCCTTCAGTTTGCTCAGTATGTTAGTATTATCACATCTTTGGGCACTGAAAAGGACTATAAATGGGGAAGTTTCACCTCTAATTTTAGATGTTCATTATGACATGAAACAGTGGTCGTGACAGTGGATAAATATTTTAGCGTACGGGTAAATCAGTAATCAAATATATTACGTTAATATTTCGGAAATCAGAATGTTTCATCTGAGTGATCCATACATTAATGTAAAACCCTATGTAATTAAATTAAGCTCTATTGAATGAAGCGACATCAGTTGATCAGCATGTGGGGACGATTTAAAGGCTAAATATGGTGTTAATGGTTAAAATTAACCAATCTAATATACGCATGAACTTTATGAAGATGTTAACTTTACGGCTGTATACAAAACTCAGTTTTATAGATATCAATTTATGATCACAAACACTCCAAAACATTAGATTTGTTATTTTATGGAAGCAGACACGAAAATGCCAAGATGCATCTGCAGGACACTGACTGCTATGTGGCTCTTTACAAACTTGCAAAATTATAAAAAGAGAGGAAATAATTTCCTTTAACGGAGTTCAGTTCAAAAGGCTGAAGGCTACTTATCAATGATCTGGTTTTATGCAACTATTTCAGTAAAAAGAAAACAAGTTATAAATAGAGAATCAGTTGATTATGGTGGATATATCCGTCCATTCGAAAGGAAACAAAGTTAAGGCGTAAAGGAACTAAGGTTGTACTAATAGCTGTAAAAAGAAGAGAAAACAAGCCAAGGAAAAATATCAAGATAGAGTCAGCAGAAACGCTGTTCCCAAGAAGCTGCGTAATGTCACAGCAAGAGAATAAAAGGAACAAAAAATATGCAACGAATTAAAAAACGACAACTTGTAAAAGCGCGCTTTTGACGTTTAAAATAAAAGGATAACTCCAAAGGATAAAGGGAAAAAACGGAAAAGCAAATAACTCAATCACAATAATAATAATTTTGAGAAGCATCGTGAAGAAGGTTAAGTAAAGTCAGCCATAGCGGAAAAAAGAAGCGTAGCAGAAATTGTTAATCTAAAAGAAGCGACAATTGACATATTCCATTACTATTTGTTCTTTCTTTCATTTTTTGTTTTTTCACAAATCTAAAGTCAATTACCTTGTGTAACGACAGTATATGAAATGGCAATGACTTGCAAAAATTTAAAGAGTTTTTTCATAAACGAAAGCATCAAAAAAGCAAAACATTCGTACAGAAGGGAAACCCGTGAGCTATAAGTGCTCCACAAGCAGCCAACCTCTGGAATACCTCGGTAAGTTAATTTGACAAGTCTTTCATCCGGCGCATTTAACAGCTTTGTGATAGCTTGAGGATAACAATACTGTCAGCTTTATGTGTTTATGTTGTGGTAATTAAGTACACTTTTCACGCATTTGCTTATCTTAGAATCATGAGGATGTATGCAAAGTGACTGTATTATTGTGCACAGTAACATGGCCGAGCGGCCCATTTAAAAGGAACGAAAGCAGTTTATGGAAATGCTAAAATTATCTAAAGTTATATTACAATCAATGAAATCTTTAACTATATCAACGAAATTTTAAAAATACCTGCATATTATGAATGTTAGCAAAATAATATCTCTATGAATACATATTAAAATTGTATAACTTTCGTAAACGATGTTATACATCTTTTAAACAACGATTAAAAATCGAGGTTAAAGTTTAACAAATTTACATTTATGCACTGCGTAAACTATATTATATTTGATTAATTTCGAAAGCTGAACTAATGCGGATTCTAAGAAGATGCCAAAAATAGTGTATGTATCAGAATAGCAGTTCAACGTTCTCTGTATATTCCTTATTTCAATTGTAATTATAATTGCGATAACTTTAATCAATTGCGCGGATATGACATCCCCTTCGTCGCTCCATCTGCGAAAAAACTATGAAAAAGTTAAGAAATTCACAACTTTTAGGTAAACTATATTCCTAAGCACGTAATCATAAACTCAACATTAAAAACAGTTCTTAACACTAAATCTAGGTTTAATAGGTGAGCAAGAAACAAGATTATAGCCTCATGTTCATTTAGTAATTACTAACTATTAACCATTCAATTTTACCAATTAGTTTTGTAAATATTAAAAAATATCTTACATTCTTTCAACAAAAGTGAAAATAATTAAGACAGCACCTTATTTTTCCACTTAGTTATTTAGTCTAATTTACATCTTAGCTTGTGAATTAGTTATATCACCTTTCTTTATTCTTAATGTCATATAATATTTATATGAATTTAAAACACCATACTTTTGTTGTGACATATACGCAAGCCCAACTCAGAGATAGCGTACTTAAAAATGGATATTCTCTTATTGAGCCCATATTCATGGATATCAATGAACTTTATTAACAATGTGACATAAAGCTCAACTATTGCATTTGTGTTTCCAAAGTTTATAACCGAGTAAAACGTGGAAACAGTCCATCAAATGAAGCAAATATTTTACTTCCCAGGCAGTGCTATTCTCAAGTATCGATATTGATTTTACCGCAGCACTTCTGTGTGTGGAAAGTTACAGCTGGTCACCAGCTGTTGAGAATTATGATTAATAAATGAGCGAAAAATGGAAAATACTGGGAAATATCGAGTTCTCTTAACAGCTTATTTCTGCAACAATTAAATACTGGCAACCAGGGAAATCCAGCGTCAGTTCGTTGCTGCAGAGTCCTTTGAAAATTATTCATGAGTAACAGTGCAAAAGTGTCAAAAGTTTCCGCGAATATGAGGCAAAGGTGCAAAACATTAACAAAGTGAGATAAAATATATTAGGTAACATTTATAATTAAATTAACGTATTAATATTTATTTTATCAATATACATTATATAATGTGGCAAAGGAGAACTCTTGCCTTATAAACTTAAACAATAATAGAAAACTGCGTTTAGATATTGCATTTACACATGATCATTACAATAAATATATTTAACGTTGCCATTACTATAAAGAATCCGTTTGTTTAGACATTGAAAAAGTTTTCCATGTAATCCTTGGTTTGTATTGCTATAGCTGTTGCTATAAATAACACATCCGGCTGGGCAGAAACTTTAGTGCGTAGCCATGCCAGACCACTGGTACATCACTCTTTCCTCTTTCAAAGCATTTCTGATACATGTAAAGGCAGCCCATGTTTTACTGCACTACTGTTTTCTTTACATTTTGCGGGTAACCGGAAGTATTGTGGTTTATTATGAACTCAAGTGGGAATATTTTGCTTTACAGCTATTATTTTAAAAAGGCATAGACTCTTTAAAAGGCCTTGAAAGCCGATTTTTTCAACACCCACTACTCCATTTTTATCAAATAACATGAGATGAAAATATACAAAAAAAAAAAAAAAAAACTGCAGAAACTAAATGAATGTAACATAAAATACTCCGTTACATAAATTTGATTTGTTTTATTTATGAATGCTCATTAACATCTCAGGTCATCAGGGTCCCATTCAAATTAGGGTGTAAAACAGCCGACAAACTTTACTCAGAGGCCTCTTCTTTCAGGATTAAGGTTCTTTTTCGAGCCGTAAATGTACGACACAGGGACCCACGCTTTACTTCCCTTCCGAAGGAAGCCATACTTAGGATTTTTACGCCCGAAAAAATCCATCGGTCCTGGTCGGGTTCGAACCCGCGTATAGGAGGCAAGTATGGTAACCACTATACCACCAGGACCGACTTCCCTTCCGAACCCGAAAACTCCATCAATCCTGGCCGGAATTGAACCCGCAATCTTGGGTTTAGGAGACAAATATGATTACTACTACACCACCAGGACCGAACCGTTCTGTTATATAGTGTCAATAAACAATACATAAGCATTTTCACTGTTTATTTATGAAACTTAGACAAGTAATTCTAATAGGGAACCTACGGGTCAAAGGCGTAAACTGTGCAAGTTATGCGTTATTGAAGTAGTTCTATTCGGTACTCAGATAATCACACTAAAGCTAAATAGCGTTAAAATACAGTTTAAAATCATTAATAATCGGAATAAACCTGGTTGTCAATAGGCAGTGACAGCATTTAGCGTAAAAACCATCTGTGGGCTTCTAGAAATTCAGTTGCCAGAACTAAATCCGTGATTCATATTTCCTAATGTTGCGAGATATCTGTCAATTTTTTCGTGAAACAATTATTTTGTAAACAAAAGATATAATACAAAATAACTGATCCAATAATTATAAGTTGAAGAAATGAAGAATGTTACAGTTTTTCTGATCGTGAGCTCGACCACATGCATCTATTTTATTGGAAAGCAAGAAGTTGTGCTGTAAAAACTGGTGAGATTTTGGGAAATGGACTCCCTAATAAAAGCCACTCACATCAACCATGTTTAAGTCTGTTGATAAGCATTTGCGTGAATTGGGATGCTTTGAAAAGCAAGTAAATGTGAAGTCAGTGGCATGCCTGTCCTTTTGAAATCAAATTGATCGTCTAAAACCCCTTTATACAGGCTGCAAATATTTCGATGTTTTAAAAATGAATATTTGTGATACAAGAAGTGACTGGGGGTATAAAGGTCTATTTTTGCAAAGCAGTATTCTTTGTTGGGAATACAATTCAAACATTTACTGATTCAAGCTCTAAAGTAGATTATTTATTAGAATGAATAATTGAACGTTAACTCTAGGTGTGTTTGTTTTGTTTACATAGCGATTTGTTACGGCTAGCGCAACTCGAAAACCCCCCTGGATAAAAATTACAACGTTAAATATTAATTGCTTATAGAAGTTCATGGCAGAGATTTTCGTATTAAAATAAAATACAAATAGGAAATTTATAGTTGCCTGAGAAAACGGTAGTAATTCATTTGTTTCATATTATATCGAATTTCACTCCTTTCCATTCTTGTAAACAGTACAGGAAATGAAACATTACGTTACTGTAACTATTTTTCGTACTTCACTTTTACCAAAATATGAATACATGATAAACCTAATATAAATAAAACAATAGCCTTACAACAGTTAGTTTGCTATATCTGAGAGAGGTATTCATATACAGATGTGCAAAGGTAAGACCTGTAATGTGCATTATGTCTAAATACTTAATATGCTTTTATTAAGAAGAAAATGTGATATATCACAAAATATAGCAATGTCTTCTGTATTGACTCATTCATTGAACACTTGGACCATAGCGTAGGACTTGGCATTCTTGAACTGTAACAAAATCGTTCGTATAAATATCGGCATGTAATACAAGTATCTTGTTGTACAGCATCAATTAGACCTCTTCGCCTGTTCAGTCTCTCCAGCGTTTCCTCGATCTGCTGATAATCCTTCATCCTCTGGGTCTGTATCGATATATTTTGAAGGGTATTCGATCTGGGTCGATTCTTGGTACATGTTCTTTCATTTTCATTGTATATTCATGAATTATGTTGAAAAAGCATGACATGTTTATTTCATCTCTGTTTCCTTCATTATTTCAATGGTCTAATAGTGAATACCCCAGTAATGGTTTTAACAACCTCATTTCTGCAGCCCCATTTCTCCTTTTATACTTTTCTGCCATCGTCCATAATTCTGATCCGTATAAGGGCTTTGGGAATGTCATAATCGGTCTCTTGTCTCTTTTCAATAGAGTTGTTTTCCTTGTGCCCAAAATTTGTTGGTATTAACAAGCTTTATTTCAATATATTCTGATAATATAAAATTTAGCCTAGTACTGGCTGTTGCCGAAAATAAAGGCCACATTTAGTTAAATTAATAAGTTTATAACCGATGTTAATAATTAATGTAAATAAGATCTGATGCATGCATGTAATTCCATTAAGGGTATTGTATTCATTTCCATGTTTTGTTATCATGTGGCTGCCAGGTAACACCTGTGCTAAATTTTTAGTAGGAGAAGGTCATTATGTATTTTATGAAAGTACAGGTTGCAATACTGGACTGCTCGTTAAGCTATGGAATGTGCCATATGGAAAGGGGCAATGGAATTTTATAAGGTTCGACCAGGGAAGAAGACATTATTTGTTGTGGTCACGAACTTGCGTCTTTTGTAAGGATTAAGGAAAACTATTTGCCGACCCGAGACATGGAATGTGCCTTTTAACTAGCACAGAGAGAATGATTGTTCCAATGGGTAACGGTGCATTATAACAATAAGGGAAGAATTCTCTTTTGCAAGCAAAGACTTTTCAAGAATTGAACACATGTCAACCTTAGTTGACAGCAAGTGTTTTATAGGCCTTTTTAACAGTAACATCTAGACACGTCAACAGGTTTCTGACATGACTTCAAAAACAAATAGATGCTTCTTATTTATGGACGATACGTGATCTACCGCCATTTCATTGTAGATAAATCTGAAAGGCTAGAAAAAGTGAAGAGATGTCAGATCAGAAAAGTTTCCGCATATTTATGACAGGAATGTCCGTTCTTGAAATTACTAGAGCGCGAGAAGATTTATTTTAGAAAATTAGTCGAGCTCAACCAATAAGAATCTTCCAAAATTGAACGAATCTGAGAGAGCCTGTATAATAACAAATATTAAGGAAATGCCGATAAAGCAGTTAGAATTAAATTGAGCTCAATAATATTTCAGGATTTATATTTCGCGGGGGAGGGACCTAACAATATAATAAACTATATGTCTAGTATATGGTAGAGATAAGACAAGCAGTTGGGAGTTATCGGTCATGATTATGAGTCGTGAGCTGTTCAAGGTTATCAATCGTAGTTGGAATCGGGGAAGGAATGGTCAGTAGCTAGTTGGTATCAATAGGGGCGAGAATAGAGAATCAGAATGGAAATGCGCGAGGTCTGTAGAAAATGGATGGTCATTAGTCAGTTAAAGTGGTAGGCAATTGTGAACCAATAATCATTATCTAGAAATCAACTGAGAGCTTGGAAGTATCTTCAAGCCAAAACAAACATTCCGATATTCTTATAGTGAAAGTAAATAAATACTGTCAAAAGAGAACTTTCGTGCTTCTGTGTAGCCTGCTAGATATCGTGCCCTTCCCTCTGACTCAAACGAATCACAAAATTGCAGAATTTCCCTGGGATACAATATTCCTAATCCAGAAGCAAAGGGACATCCAACTAAGTAGCTAAACAATCACTTAATTTTCTCATCCTTCTCTCACAAGCAACGACCGTATCCCCAATGACGTGCTCAACAGTCTCATTATTTAAATTTCTTTTGGTCCTAATAATGTCTAATCCATGGAAAATGAGAACTTAAGTTTTTGGTACGATTATTTTATTATTGCACATATCTGCTGTATTGCTCAAAGAATATATTATTTGTAAATTACCCTCTAAGACTGCCAATAATGTCTGATCATCAGCGAATAGCACTTTATTTACAGGCTCTTGTCCTGAGGTATAGTTACATTTTATACTTATCTGCCCTTGACTAATGAGTACTTCCCAAATATAAATAGAACAATACAGGTGAGAGGAGACATCCTATCTTACACTTTGTAATATATGTTGCTGCGTCTTTTTGCTGTTTTGACCTTTACCATTTTATTAAAATACAGGTATTTTTTGTTTAATACTGTCCTCCACAGTGATTCTCGAACTGATTAGAAGGATTTCTTGAAATCAATGAACGTATCTAGTTTGAAATATTAATTCTTTAAGTGTAGAACATAATTTAAACTCCAAAACCACAGGTTAAATGCTTACAAATCCTAACATGTATGTTAACATAATATTAATCGTTAACTTTATTTACCATGAACAGAATTTTTTATACTATTCTTCACATTTTTAATTTGATTTATTTGGGATTAATTCCCATACGGGTTTGATAGATTTATCTAATATTTTTATTTCACAAAAGTTATCTAATCTCTCTCCACGATTCTCCCTCTTTCAACTGTTTGTTGGATGGCTGCTTCAAGTGCTTGTTGAATGGCCGGAATTGTGAACCCTGTAAGGAACATGTCTACGTTCCTCTGTTCAGCATACATTACAGTGTTTAATCAAAATAACGTATGAAACAAAAAATATAGTACATAGCTATTGCTTATCCGCAGAACTGTCGGGTTATTTGATGACGTTTCACCTTCTGTACAACTCAATACAGAAACTTTTGGGAATGATATCAGGGCAAGCGAATCATTGCCAAATCAATCTATAATTTGTTTAGCTACTCATAGAATTCATAAAAAAAATTCAAATTACACTTAAGAGTTCATAGAAATATTCATGCTACCATAGTTCTCATAACAATATTAATTACGCACACAATAATTTACTTGCCTTTAAATTCAGTGAGATGAAACCTTAAAAATAAGCCATGGTCTATACTGTACCCAAAGCTAAGAGATAATATACGAGTCCACATGCTTTGGAAGAACTCGTGTAGAGAATATCGACTGTTATGTTCGTAATATAAAATATAACATCATTTAGGACTTTCCGAGCTATGCAACGAATGTGTCAATCGAAGTAAAATGCGCGGGTTTACGGAAATGCTCGTATATGCAGGATAGCTCGTGGTGCTATCAGCACCTGAATTCGGTCAAACGAAATTTAGTCCCTTTTTATTGACGCACATAATTCCCAGATAACCCTCTGCTTGTTATCTGTTCCTGGTTTAAAGCCACGAGAGAGAATAAACATGTCTATATAAGCTAAGGGAAAACGGCACGTCGCGCTGACACGCAAGCGTTATATTAGACACAGAAGTTGTCGTCACCATGTAGCATAAAATAAACGAGTTCTTTGACGGTTTCCCTAATAATGATGATTGTGAAATACACGTATCTCAATGAGTTATATCGACAGGTTCACTGAATGATCTTTAAGTGCTTAAAGTGAAAGGTTAAGCAAATTCTACAGAGTGTTTCAAAAGGTAAAACGTTATTTACAATGTTTGCGGAATGACAGAGGAGGTCAAGAAGAAAAGTTTTATGCACCAGTTGCATTGTTTTCCAACTAGGGACGCTGATGAGATGTACTGTTTAGGAATGCGGAAGCACTCATTTTCCATTTGTGTTTACAGACGTTGAATATCAGTTTGCGTCAATTCGAGTACGTTCGGCAGAACAGTGTATGACACTACTTCATGCCTTCGTGTCTGTCCTGTCTTACCAAAGTTAAATGTACTAAGTCTATGCTCTTAGTGTGGCAGAATCATTAGAACTACAATATTAATATAATACCTGGATAGCTTATTTTGACACATTTTTCTTGTATGCTGAGTAAAATGAATATATTTAAACATTGAAAAAAGAATAATTTTTTTAAATTTAAAGTCAAATATTTTGTACAACACTTTCCATAATTTCTAGGTTATGAAAATTTCTTAATAATTGTGCTTCGATAGCTTTATTGTTACGTATACACATACCACAAATACTGTCAAGAACATTTATGCAGCAGTTTTTTTCTCTATAAATGCAAACATGTAGGAAAATGTAATTGTGAGAAATTTGGGATAAATATTGATAAAACTTATTCATGGCTCCAACCCGAAACTAATGCATGGCTGCACAAAAGTCACGATCCGATCAGACTGTTTACGCCAGAATAGAGAACAGCAGAAGCAAAATTCCTCAAGTAAATGGTAAAAAGAATAAGCTTCTCGCTTAATTGTTTCGAAAGCTATGTAATTTTGCATATGGTTTGTATCTATGGAAATGTATTTTCAAATATTAAAAATCTACGAGATACACATCACAATATATATTATATCACATAATTTAGAAAAGTCAGAAATTTAATGTAATTAATTTTTTGAAATAGTTAAATAATTCAAATGTATGCTTTCTAACTCCGCTTAATGTAATGTTTGATTGTGTCATTCCATCAACTCTGGAGTGTCAGTTAATGTTTGTGTACAGTATGTATAACGCGATTTTAATTTGTGATAGCTTCTAATGGCAACCGTTCCTCGAGCTGGTGGACATGCATCTCATTTATGAGACATGATGCAACAGCTGTGCTGCAAGACCTTGCATGACGAACTCTTGGCGAATATTCATGTCTTCTTGCAACAACTTCATGAACAACTTAGTGCTACAGGTTCTCTCAGAAAACCTCTGTAATCCATACAATGGAAGACAATTTCAACAACTTATGTAAATAGTACATGTAAACGCGCCTTTCGTGGAAATTAAATAATGCCTAGTGAATAGAGCCGGATATCTGACTACAATCTATCTGGGGAAAACGTTGCAACTACAAAATTTGGCACATAAGTATATTGTTCTTCGTGATCTTACCCGGCCAGGGATGATGGATATTTTCGGGCGTAAAATTTTTAAATATGGCTTCCTTCGGAAGGGAAGTAAACCTGTGGGTCCCGTGTCGTACATTTACGACACGATAAAGAACCTCAAGCCTGAAAAAAGAGGCCTCTGAGCAAAATTTGTCAGCCGTTTCACGCTCTGATTTGAATAGGACGCTCATGACCTGAGATGTTAAAGAGCGTCCGTAAATAAGCCAAATGAAAAAAAAATCATGATCTTAATCAATATTCAAACTATGTAAATAATTTTTCATAACAATTTGTATACTTATTGTTGTTACCATAAAACATAAATATAACACGTTATTTGAATGGTAAACGATGGTGAAATATACGAAGCACAAGTTAACTACATTAACACGTTCATCGAATGCTCTGTAGGCACTTACTTCACAAAAGTAAAAGAGTAAGAAAAGTCTACATGTGATAAAATGATGTACACTCCTGAAATGTTAGAAATGTTTAACCAAAGTTGTTTAGCAGAATCAAGTAGATGTTTTACTATTAAATGACAAATACGAAAGATTAAAACTTAGAAACTGATAGTACCCAATAAATACACATTTTTATTCTAATAAAACACCACCGTGCCATAAACACAAACATTGATATTTTCTTCTTCTTCTACCTTTTGGTACAACTTCAAAATGTTAAAACGAGCCCTGCAATCTTAGTAAAGTCTTCCTCAGCCTTTCTTTATAGGTAGGTAAACAGAACTCGTATAAATCTGATATGTGGCATTCCTACTAGATACTGGTACTGGTAATGGTATTATTTATATTGTATATCCGCTCCGTTAGGCTATACATTACCAATTCATATTTTATATTTATATTTCTTATCCAGTAGTTCTCAAAACTGTGGTATGCGGAAGACGGGCTACGAAGCACTAAGAGTACCTTTTACAGCATTAATTCTGGAATATATAGAAAAAGAAACAACAACAATAATTACGAGGAAACGAAACATAATACAAATTTATGACGTGTATTTATTGAGATAAAATATAGTGGAATACAAATGAAGACGAATATATCTATCTTTCAGGTAGATAAGCCTAAAATGTGCACCAGGCAGTACACTCTTGTGTACTGTCATAATTTCTCTTTGGGCATCGAGCTGCGTAGGCTGTGGCTCGCCAGTTTCTCTGAGCTTCATATTTACCCGGATTATACAAAAAAGAGCTCATGTAAATAATATCGATGTCATCCATAGCAACTTTACCTGAGCAAAAAAGCATGCTCTGCACCCGTTTAAAAAGTTTGGAAAGCCAGAATTCGGAATCAAACTTTCATATATTTTGTCCTATTTATCACGGCTTGTAAGTGGAGCTCCTCACCATACCTTTCATTTAGGAACTAATACTAACGAGTAATGTGACATCATTTATTTTTAATTATTAATGTTAATGTTTTATGCGTTTTATATACTTTTAATGTAATATTAATGCTATGGTTATTACTGCTGTGTAAGAATACAGTACAATAAAATGCAAATATTAATTAAGTATGCATTTACTTGTTTGTTTATATCTTTAATTTTTGTAAAATAGTTATGAACAATTTCAAATATATATAGGCGGCAAATTTATAGATTTTCATTTTTGAGTTACATCTTAGAGGTCTGCGAAAGAAAGAATTGCCAAATGGGATCAATGGTTAAGAAAAGTTTGGAATCATCTATACTAATTTGCATCCTGCTAACGACCCAAGAAATTTCAATTCTGGAATTTCAGTTTTCCTTGTGATTTTCTGGTTTGTGTCCAGTTTTCACATCCATAAGAAAGAAGACAGTGTAATAGTTTACATAATTTGAGTTGCTCTGGTTTTTTCCCTAAAGTTCTTTTAATGATTACACGGTATTTTAAATATATTTAAATGCACATTGATATTTTGCTTTTGGCATTATGAAATAATAATGTACAATAATTTTAATTAGTTACTGGATTTATAATTTTATTTTAAATTTATTTTTTGCATCTCCAGGAACTTGTCCTTTGAATTGCCTCATTCTTAAATTTAGTATACAAAAGCATTAGTTTATATTGTTTGTGTACTTTATCTGATTGAAAACTACAACTTGCATACCAGGCAGCAACCTTGACAGACTGTCTGCAAATACCATCGTATTTAACGAATTCTTATTAATTTTAAATCGTTAATTTAATCTCTCCGCCACTTGTTTATTACATGGTTTATGTGTATTAAAAACAAAGCTGGGATCCACAAGCAACGCTGTTTTACGCCCTACCTCACTTGCTCTGATCACACTGTCAATACTTATATTATTATTTATACACATAGTTTTAATTACTTTTATAAGATGTGCTGGGAACCATTCGTTTTTCTAATTAGAATTTTAATTTTAACGCCCATGTGCTGGCTTTGTAGAGGACGAAGCAGTGTTTGGGCAGGTTTTCCCCGGGTACTCCCGTTCCCCTGTAATTCATTCCGCCATCTACCCCCTCATTTATCTTCATCAACTAGGGTAATGTGGTCCAACCAAATTCCAGCGCTCGACTTGAAAACTCAAGCTTTACGTGTACACAAATGTTATTTACATAGAATTACCATTTCGAGGTATTTCCTAATATAATGAATTTATTTACGTTACAAAGTAATGCTGCAATAACAGTCAATTAATACGAACAGATACTAGGCACGAACTCTTGACTCCACAAATTTTGGTTGCTGTTTTTTTTTTTTCAATAATTTTAGAAATATAAATTATCACTAGCAAATGAATAGAATTAAGACATCATATAGGATGGTTCTTATGGTATATGTGCCGAATTTATTTCTATAAACATTTATATTACTTTGATGATGACTATAACTGTATAAATACACACCTTTAACGGTGCAAAACAGCATGAAAAGCTGCGCAATATAACGGACCCGTCCAGTCATCTTCATTTGCCTTATGTTCCGCGTCACTGCATCTCGATAGTCTTGACTGGATTGCGGCATGATTCAACAATGTACACAATAACACAGCGCGTATTCCTCATTTGTATAATGGTGATAAGATTAATTAAAAATATACTAGACGGCATTTAGAACTGAAATTATTGAAATGCGTGTGCATCGTAGTGGTGCAAAAATTATTAAATTAGAGATAACAGAAAACCTTCTCACTTAACGTTTAGGAGGTCGCAAATTGTCTGAAGGAGCAATAAACTACGTAAAAAAAACAGTTACTGGCCTCACCATCAAAATAATTACTAAGACTTTTCCAAGAGACAACCCCCTAATACTTCATGTGCTCCCCCCCCCCAAAAAACCAGGAAGAAACAAACTAGGCGTTCATCGTGTGGCATATGTTAAAAAATTGAAAGCGGCGGATAACGAAAACGTGTTCGGTTTTGTTTGTGGTTTAGAGATGCTGATATTCCAAATGCTGAATTTTAAAACGTCAGTTGGTTTACAGATGAAGCGTGCTTTTATCTAAGAGGATATGTAAACTCCCCTCCCAGAAATTCCCAGTGCGTACATGAAGAACAATTGCTTTACAGAAAGTAGGTGTGTGATGTGGCTGTCTCGTATACGAATGGAAGACCATTTTTAGTGTAGGTTATGAGCAGATCCGGTTTTACTTTTTTGAATCTAGGTGTATACAGAGTGTTTAAAACAGTGGGAATAACTTCAGCACGGAATTCCGCATATGTACACAAATAAAAAAAGTCCGGTACAACGTGGCTCCGGAAATGCTTAGTTTCTGAGTTATGGTCTTCAAAACAATGATATAACCAGAACGTTTTTCTTTCTCCCAAATGGTTATGTTACAGAATATATTAACCCATGGCACTCTGGCAGTTACTTCAGAGGCGAATGGTATATTGAGTGTTGTGTTTCAAGTTGTATTATGCGACACGTACTCAAATCTGGAGTTATCGGAAGTGCACTTCATGTACGGTAAGGCGGACGGCAATGCTGCGCTGGCCCGTCATTTGTACCGAAGTACCCGCAACGAAGATGTCCAGATCGGAATATGTTAGAAAGTATCCATCGTCGTCTGTGTGAGCATGGAAAGTTTGTACTCGCGCTTTCGAAAGGACGACCAAGACCTACAACTCCAGATGTAATTTTGACTTCTGTGCAAACGACTCCTTGTATCAGCACACGATAGTTAGCAATGCAAGTGAATGTCCCTCATTCGATTGTGTGGAGACTGTTGCGAGAGCAATAGTTGTATCCTTAACATTTGCAACGTGTACAGGCTTTGTCACTGTCAGATTACCCTGCGCGTGTTACGTTGTGCCCGTAGTTCTTGCAGCAGTGTGATGCAATTTTCCTACTTCAGTGTTATTCATAGATGAAGCACAGTGCACATGAGATGGCATTTCGCAATCAGCATGTGTGAGAAGAGAATGCTATTCTTCCATGGTTCTCCATACTACTATTGGAATCTGGGATCCTCTTCGCAGGGCCATGAAACATGGATGCATTCACGCAGGAAGTGGACATTTTGAACATTTTCATGTACTTTAGAGAAAGGTAAAAAAGGTTAAAAGGTATGATAGACCTTAATAACTCGGAAACAAGGCATTTCTGAGCCCAAGTTGTAATGGAATGTTTATGGTCTAGATATGGGGAATTCAGAAATTATGCCCACTATTTTTTAATAAAAGCTTTTATCTAAATAAATCAACTTTTTATAGACAGTTGTTTGAGGCTTCTAGTGAGAGAATCATCCTGTATGATATCACAATTGTAAGCGGCATTTTAGGTTTGATTTTAAGTTGAAATATTCAAAGTTCTGCAGTAATTTGAGTTGCATGGCTGAAATGCTGGTGCAGCACATACTCGTAGGAGTTGTGTTGCACTTAATAAATTTTCATTCATCGGCTCTGTTCAGTTACAGATGGGATTCTTTGGAAAGAAACTGAAATATAACCAACGCGAAACTAAATATACAGTGGAAATGGTTTAAAATCAAATACACATAGAAATTTATTGGTTATTTAACATAAATTTAAAATACTCGTACTAAATGTTTATTTCCTGTTTATAACATCTGCATTTCTGCAAACATTTTGCTTTCCTATTCTCTGTTTCGGAACTCGAAGTAATCTGGTCTCTTCAAATGAATGGCTCTTTCAATGTAATTAAACATCAAAGTTTATAATTTTTACAATGGAATTAACCTGGAAAGTAAACAAAGGAAAATAAAGTTTAGTCTAGACTGTTGGAATGAAATATGGAACGATGACCACACCTATGCACATAAATATTGTTAAAACTGGATCACACTGCAGCTCATGTTCTAAATGCTTGCGTGGATAAAATGCTGTATGCATTAAAATGTAACAGTAAGAGTATTGTTTTATGTTCTTAAGCTCCTTTTTGTGCGTACGACTGGAAGAAAACTATACGGAAAATTCTCAGAAAGAGATTTTTGTAGGTGCAAAAGTTTTAGAGGATGTCATTCAAAGCTTGTTGGAAACAAGAAAGAACAGAAGTTAGGAAGGAAAAAGTTTCTGTTCTCACGTAGGAAAAACCGTATATCTTTTTGTTCACATTGTATGGAATATTAACAGATACTGAAATTGAAGTCAAATGTTAAAGTTGAATTGCAAAGAAAATGGGCGTGGCATGCATGTAAATGCACAAAAGTCACAACAAACATATAAAATTATGAAATATCTTTAATATAAAACAAATAATCATGCATGAACCTCTTAAAACAAATGTCTTTGTAAGTAAAGTTCTTCATTATTCACTAGTTAAAAATGCAAGCTAAGAATCAATAATATCTTAAAAAGTAAGGAAAATTTTAAGTAAACCGGAATGAAATACCCCGAATTCTTATGGAATGTGCTTCGATTGTAACAAATTAAACCTTGTTTAAACAAACATACATATCAAAATAAGAAATAATATATTTTATAGTTTTTAGTACTCTGCAAGGAAATCTCATCACTCGTGTTATCCTGTACTATAAGATGAAAAAAAAAACTGCAGCGGTTTCAAGAAGTACGGTTGACATTATCAATGTTCTTGATGTGGAAGAAAGCATACTCCCCGTTCCGGAACGTGCAGAAGTCTAACCCGACACTTGGTGGAACAGCCCCAAATACAAACTCAGGGAACTTTAGATTACTCATGTTTTGTCATTTAAGGGGAGTCTATAGGATCTATTTTGCTAAATTGACTAAGTTTGTGTTACTCTAATAAAAACCATTAGGACTACATCATTGAAATTTGGACAGCTTATTTTGACATATTTTATTTGTGTACTGAAGTAGTATCAACAGAACTTACGCAGAGGAATGAAAACTAAATTTTATTTTTATTTGAAACGTATTTTTCTAAATATATATATGAAGCTAGACCAAATATATATATAATAATATATATAATTTATTATATATATATATATATATATATATATATTTATTTGGTCTAGCTTCTTGCCATTGAAGAGCTCGCAGTAGTTCGAAATATAGCAATTTCAAGTGTGACTCTTTCTCTGTGTTTTATCTTTATCTACTTTTATTATTAGTGTTAATTTATATATATATATAATTTTACACAATTGCTAAAGTTACAAAATATTTCTTAATAGTTCTGATTCAGTATCATCATTGTTGTGTTTAAAGCACTACTAAAATGTTTAAGACATTGTTGCAGTACTTTTTCTCTTTAAAAGCTCACTCATACCTCCAACCAAGAACCTAACGCATGTCTGCGCCTTAGTCAGCTCCCGTTCAGGCTGTTTACATCAGAATAGTCAACAGCAAAGCATAATTTTCTCTAGCAAATAGTGTAAACCAAATCTTCTAGCTCAATTCGTTCAAAACGAAACGAATGGTGTCAAAATCAGGAGTTTTTAATCTATGAAAAAACTACTTCTTGACTAAATAACACAAATTATATCACATAATTCAGAAAAAAAGAAAATTCGTCATAATTATTTTTTGAAAATTGCCAAAAAATTCAAAATGTTGCCTGCGTACTCCACTTAAAGCAAACATTTTGATGATCATAATTGACAAATGCTCTAACTGCTAGAAGTTAGAGAACTTGATGCCGTTTAGGATATTATTTTGTAACATTTTTAATGGAAATAGTGTATCAGTGTATGAAGTTAGCTTGTGAATCTGAAATTAATATGAAACTTAACAGCCTGCAGCATAACAGAACACAATCAAAATTAAACTGGAATTAAAATGAAAACATGTTCTATCACAAAAATGAAAGCAACAAAACAAATATATAAGGTAAGTTAAAATTTACTCAGTAATAGATCAGAATTTTAATCATGATTAATAATTCCAACACACAAAACAAATAAAGCACTTTAAAAGCAGTGAAACGTTGCCACAGAGCAATATATTTCTACGTTGCTCTCGTTCTGTTTCTGCTTTCTGTCACAATAAACTACATTTACTAAAAAAAAAAGAAAAACACTACTCTTCGTTAATACTCAGATACAGCTAGCTACGGCATATTGTGGATGTTTCATTAAAAGAATTTACAAGCAGGTAATCCCTGCACTCTGCTGAATACCCTTTAGCGTGTATTTTTGATGTAATCACAACCACGGAAACATTTGCCCCTACCTCATTGAAAAATGAACAGTTTGTTTATACCAATAGAACTTTACGCTTTATCCGTTAATTTAACTGTCAGTGTTGGCTTAAACGATTCCCTGGCACTTAGAATCATGCATGCATTTCTCAATATTCTTCGATATTTTCCAATAATTGTAAGATTTATTTAGAGTTTCTGACCAAAACAATACTTTAACTTTCTAATGCGTACAATAAAGCAACATATTGATTATCTTTTATTAAAAGAGGACGATTTATTTTGGTGAAAAATCAATTGGAAAGCTCACTGCGAAAGATAGGATTGCTTTTTCAGGAAATGAAATTTGACCTTTAAAGCTGTGTTGCAGCATATTAGGCGAATAATATCTTTTCACAGCAATGAATACCAACCATAAGTTTATGATACTCTATTCCCTTTGAGACATAATATTGTACCTTTCACTTATATTGCAAAAAAAAAAAAAAAAAAAATTCCTGCAACCAACTCTTTAAGCATAAAAACAATGACATGTTTTCTGTATAAATTTCACATTCATTTCTAGCTACTCAAAACACTAAAAATAATTATCTATACAAATAATTAACGCTAACCATGGAACAAAAACAAGATAAGATTTCTAGTGCAGAAATGAAAAAGCTTAAAGCTTAAAGCTTGAAGTCTATCTTGGCGGGTATAATAAGCATTTATATTTGTACTAGTTGCTTAAAAATAGATACTATTTTAACAGGTGCATTACACTGAAATCCGCTTGAGATATAGTTTCTCTTATTAAGGGATACTGGAACTGCATTATAAAACAGATCATAACAGATCAATGACAATATTTAAAAGCCCATAATTGAAGGTAGTAAATAATTTTACTTTCTTCTCATTTCTTAATTTTTAGGATTATTAGTCCGTTATTTGTTTTGTGATTATACCCTTACTTGTCTATATTAATCTAGTTTCTTCAGAATGTTTTTATAATATAAAGCTAGTTATTTTTAACATTAAAGAAAAAAATTTCGAAAACTAATAAGTATAAAAAAACAGACTTTCTAACACATCTCTACAGAGCATGCATGAAAATATGGATTAAATTTGGACCAAATTGATGCACAAGTGACACATTCTTTATGGAAAAATGTGGAAATGAGAAAAGTGTTTTATTCTGTAAACATATATGTATTACATTCTACATGCTAACCCCTGCGATTATTGAGCTTATGATCATAATAATAATAATAATAATAATATAACACTGAAAATAACAAATGACAGCAAATACACTTGAAATAGGTTACTGTGCTGGAAAAATAATACATAGGAATAGAGTTGTACAACATTTTATTCATTTGGAAGTTGCATTAAACTGCAATATAACTATGTGGTTCGCTGTTAGATAGCAAAACAATGCAACATAAAAACTTTTGTAACACAGTGTGCAGAAAGAGCGCAATAAAAATGTAAAAAGTATATGAAATCAGACTTATTTTTAAGAGGTAGGTGTGGTGGTGCATATTGGCCATTTAAAGAAGTGCGCACCTAACATTTAAGTATTGTGCTGCAGCTTTAAAAATAGCGGAAAATGAAACATTGTTTATAAATTTCATTCCTAAGGCGAATAAATACGTTTATATGTAATGATCTAAAAACCACAAATATTATGATTTTAGCCAAAATTTCAGTTCTCATGTCATTTATATAGTAATGCTCCGCTATTGAACAAACCGATTGTTTTTTTTCTCTCTCTGTTTTTACCTGTATAATTTTGTTATACAGGATGTTTCCGGGTACAATGTAACAGACTATTACATTATAATGGTATCGACACTTTATGTACACTCTATATATGAGAGATTTCATTTAGCACTTCTGTCCAAACGACAAAATTTTACGGTAGTTGCAATGCACACAATTATTTTTGTGTTTCTAAGTGCATAATTAAACGGCCGCTATATGGCTCAACGTGGGTAATGATTTAACTATCATGCAAGTGGTAGTATAATTTATGCTGAATTATCTGTTATCAGCACAAACATTGTAAATTATTGAAAAGCGGCAAAAAAATAAATAAAGCGTTGTTTGAACTTTTTAAATGAATGTACTTAAAAATCCCCACGTGAATTACAAATGAAACTGTAAAAATAAAAGTGGGGCTTACAGTTGTTTCGGTGTCTGCTATATATAGTGTGCGGAAAAAAAAAATCTCTGCAACAGGATTTTACAGAAAACGCAAGGAAATTATGTCGACTTTCTGAAAAATGCAATTCCTAGAAAAATGCATGTTTTCTCTAATTTCAGATTAAATATCCAGCTGTAAACAAAACTATAACTGTTATTAATGAAGATCGTGATTTGTCCAGTCCTAAATGATGTGTCTTACACAGGCTTTTTAAAGACAGGAGATGTGAATACACTTATCATTAGGAACAAAGAAAACATTTATGTTGATAGAGACGATATTACATTACAGCATATTGAGGGAATAATTGTAACCACTTGCTGCTCTGATGCTTTTTAAAATGTGAATGGTTCTTTAAGTTATACCTACTCGTTTTGGTGTAGCATATATATCACACACATTTTTTTTTATTGTTACTGCTACTGTTAGCACTTCATCTTTCTTTGTACCATTAAAATGAAATAAAACAGCAGAACAAAACGCTCAAATAGATGTAATTGTTGAAAAAACGGTTTACACTAATTATTTCGACTATAAATTCGAAAAACAATAAGAACAAAGAAAGAAACAAAGCTGTAAACACGGAGTAATACTTTACTTTGAGATTTCGATGAACGGAGAATAACACAATACTTTCAGTTACATCTGAAGCAGAACATAAGAGGCCAATACAAAATGGAATTTAATAAAATGGCTAGCATTTTAAGAGATGTGTTTGAAGAGTGTCACATTGTCTGAAATGGAATTAAAAAGAATATAGACCACAACTGCACAGGTCCAAGTAGGAAGTCAAGAAAAGCGCAACAGGAGAAAATCTCATAGTCGCTGTTGAGAAAAATATATTGCTGGCAAAAGCAACTTAGTATCAGTTATAGGATAAACTGCATACAAATAATACAAATATTGTTAAAATAAGCAGTAAAATTGTTAAATTATATTTTAAATATGGGTCGTAATGCACACTTAATAATAAGGGATGATGAAACACTACTACTCCTGTTCGAAAATTCCGACGGTAAACCACATATGTGTTAGTTCATCAATATGAAATGAAAAATTACGTTCGCATATCGTTGAACATTTACGATTAGTTTGAAGAAAATAAATTCTATTACTCCTAACATTAATATTTGAGTGTTTTTACCAAACTAATCTTTGAACTTTTAACCCAGAATTTGTTAATAAACACCTGAGTGCTTTGTCAATGTCATTAGAAAATATATCAAAATGTACCACACTTTAATAATCGTAGTTTAATCGTTTAACAGACTGAAGACGTGGTAAGGCATTAAGGGTACATTTCTTTTTGTTTGATAGGCATGTGCGCAAATCTTCTGGCATATAGTGCAAAAGAAAAGCTTACCTTAGGTGAGGACCAGTATCTCTTCCTTTTTTAACTGCGGCCTTTATTTTGTTCTGTAAAAGAGAAAATAAATTAATAATGGTGAAGTCTCCTTATACATCTTAGGAAAATGAAGCATGACGTTGTAAGTACAACACAATCTTCACAAGTGTTAAGCAAGCAGGCGAAAGATATTTCTGCAGAATACGTAACTATACACTGCAATATGTAACGATATGGTGGGTTATAACTAAAGATGGAATAGTTCCTTCGAAAACAATATACAAATGAGTTAGAACATATGTTGTCATAGGGAGGGGGGGTTAGAGTTTGTGGCTGAAATAGAGATATCTGGAAAGCTAGGCAGAGTTCAGGATTAGCTACACTGTATTATTGATGCTAAGGCAACGTTACTTCAGTGATAACAAATATTCCATCACTAGTTATGATCAAAAATAGATTGTTAACGACAGACACTGCGTAATGCTAACTTGCAAGATTAAATTGGAGAAGTACACTGATACACTTTAAATGAAAACTGTCTCGGTTGCACTGCACCGATCGCAATGAAACATTACAGTATGATTAATTACGAAATTCTAAATTTAGTGGTAATACATGTTGAAAAAAGGCAGACGGCTTGAGATGGCATGACACATTCAGCTGCTTTGCTTGAGCTAGAGTCAATGACTATCTATGTAGACAGTTGTGCAAAACGGAAGTGTTACAAATATAATATGCATTTATAAAACAAGATATGAAAACTAGTAATGGAATTAATATTTTTAATATTTTAGTGACGAGATTTGGACTAAAGTTTGCAAACAACATAAAACCAGGTATCGATGCACAACAGTTTGCAAACACTCTTGAAAATATAATGAAAAAAAAATACTGCAACGTCTTAGATGAAATATATATGTATAGACAATAGATTTGACATTTATGCACTTTAGGGGGATGTAGTAACATAACGTAGCTACAAATGAAGATGACAAATAAAATGTCCGGCAAAATAGATTGCAGTTCCAGTAGTTGCGCATCCTTTCCACAGAAACGTCCTTAAATACAGACACATAAAAACATAGAACTTCACGGTGAAATGAATTGAAATCACATGCACAAATATATACAAATCAGGATTTTAATACGGGTTGTAATGAAAATTAAAGCATTTCGGCTTCTTCTGCTTACATAGTGTGAGATCCAGATCAAGTGATGCTCGCATTAACGTGTTATAAATAAAATATTTTCGGCACTAAACAAGAAACCATCAAACCATTTTTCAGTATTACTGATTTTATGGTTAGTGCAATAACCCCATGTAGGTAAAGTTCTAATGGCCGGGCTACCACTGGTGACAGATAAATTCACACTCTGTCGTAGCGGAAAAATTATTCACTATCACCATCTTCATGGCTTGGCTTATTTTCTGCTCAATGGTACACACAAGTCAGTGTCTCCTGACCATCTTGGTCCATGTATTCAAGCTTGTTTAGGAAATATGATGCTTTCCATTCTCTGTAGATGTTCAACCCATCGCTTTTTGTAATTTTCAACTCAATGCATAACGCCAGTTAAATTTAGAATAACTTGGTTGTTAATGCAATCAAGATTGGTCTGGGTGAAAAGAAATATTACTTTGTTGATATATTTCCTTCAAAGTGTCTGCCAAATGCCTCATAAATCAAACGGAAACCCCTCAACTTTAAATTTTTTGACAATTGTCAGAATGAACAAGAAAATAAGCAATATATTTCATTAGAATTTCATTTGTGTAATATGTTCAGCTTGTTCTCTGTATTATATTTTGTATTGAAACAAATAAATTCTTTATAATTATCGCCACTAATAGTGCTACAAACTGAATGAAGGTGCATAAACAAAATTATTAAGAGTACTAAAAAGCAGCAGAGTTTATAGGAAAACATATTGTTGTTTCAAAAATTACTATTCTAATGATAAGTGCTTACAATAGCAATAATAATAATAATAATAATAATAATAATAATAATAATAATAATTGCATTTAATTTCTGGTACTGTTTAACAACATCAAGAATGACTTAATAATCAACGGTACCAATATTACAATTATGATCAGGATTTTAATATTATAATTGTTAGAGTATATATATATATATATATATATGTCTTTTGTTCAGTAAGCAATATTCAGAGAAGGGTTAGATTTCTGAACATCTGTCAAAAAGGCAGACTGTATAACAATAGGACATGCAAGTCATTTGTCGTAACAGTTAGATAGAGGATAATAGCCTCGCCTAGAAAGAAGATAGTCTTTTGTTGAGACTGGACCCATTTTACCCTGCAAAAATCCTCCAAGACAGACCTGCCGACAAGACAAAATGTTTTATTACACTTTAAACTGGGCATTGCAAGAAATATGATTTCATTCGATAACTGTAACTTGCCACATTCAAAAAAAAAAGCTCCACATTCGGAAAAAGATGTTTTAAAAGAACCCAAAATTTTAGCTATTTACGACAGTTTCAAAGAAATACCGCAGATATATGGCCGAAGCGCGTCTTAAGTAAACCTTTAATTAATCTATATAAGCTGTAAAAGCGAATAACTAAAAAGGCACCGCACATATGGCAGATGTCTCCTTTCTCGTACTAAGCCCGAACGGGGAAACATTAATTTTAGAAAGTCAGTGAGCTGGTTCAACCATTATAATTATTTCTAGAAGAATAGGAGTGAGCATGTAATATAAACGATATCTATTGTGGTCCAACAAGAAACTAGAAGTGAACCAAGTTCAATAATATTTAAAGGAAATAAATGTTCGCGAAGGGCGGAGCGAATTAACATAACAGATTTAATATCAAATTAAAGAATTAAGTATGAGCAGGAGAAGTAGAAATGTGAGTCCGACCGAATTATTGTAAGGTTATACCCGTTCATTTTATATTACCATAAAATCTTTACGGTAAAGTGATTAGGTTATCATAAAGTGTTGTCGTGAAGTTATAGGTGACAGTGGAAATTCAATTGTGTGAAGTTGTAAAAGAAAAATCAAAGTTAAAGTCAAAGTGGTTAAATTGGGTCCATAGATCTGCGAGTGAAGTAAGTGAATTTGAACCTGAGGGAAAATTATACAGTACACATACAACCAGAAGTATAACCACACGACAGACATGCAGCATGTTCCTAAATCCTTCAATTGTCCAATAAATTAAAAGTTCAGCTAGAGCCGAAACTTGTATTATTCCTGTGCAAAATCCCCTTCCTTCCCTAATGACATCACGTCATCAAAAACAGTCCACATTCCCCTGAGATTCCTATTCTCTGCTTTGGAACCAGAAAAATAGGAAACATCGAACTCCAGACTTCAAGACGCAAGAACATCATTTAATCATATAGTTAATTATTAAGTATTCTAAAATTAAAGACAATCAAATTAAAACCCCTGCAAATAATTAACCCCCCCACACTAATACCCGTTTTCACCTTCTACGCCCAATGTTCTCCTAAAGGAGGTCGGTCCTGGTGGTGTAGTGGTTACCATACTTGCCTCCTATACACAAGATCGCGGGCTCGAACCTGCCCAGGACCGATGGACTTTTTCGGGCGTAAAAATCGTAAATATGGCTTCCTTCGGGAGGGAAGTAAAGCCGTGGGTCCCGTGTTGTACATTTACGGCACGAAAAAGAACCTCAAGCCTGAAAGAGAGGCCTCTGAGCAAAATTTGTCGGCCGTTTCACGCCCTGGGTTGAATGGGACGCTGATGACCTGAGATGTTAAAGAGCGTCCATAAATAAAATCAATCAAAAAATTCCTAAAGGAGTTTTCTTCAGAACAATAATAATTGTTTGTTAAATAATGAAATGTTTCTATTTGCATAGAACGTCTGAATTATGTACGAAACTGATCAGCAGTTTACTTGCCTCCTTCATGTTAATACCAAACAACGCTATCAGAACGTTGTGTACAAAGAGGTGGCGGAAAATCTGTTTACTTCACGACTGTGCACACCTAACCATATTGCAGGGGTTAAATTTACTGGTTAAGAGTTCAAGTCAAGGCTTATTTTAAAAATATTTAAGTTACCCTGCGTTCTTCGGATTTATATCTTACGAAATATAGTTTATATATATGCCAGATTTGAGTTCCACGTTTCCAAAAAAAACCCTTAAAGCATCAAATTTAAATGAGACAGGAAACGTTATTTTCCACCCCTTAAATGATGAAGTCAAGAAAAATAGGAGACGTACAGCTTTCGCAGATTCTATTTATGAACTTTGTGGAGAGGGTGTGTTGGATTGATGGAGTCGAAGGAAGACACATTGGTACTTCAACCTTGCTCAAGGGAGGCAGTTATTGTTACGCCTCAGTGGGTGCACCTCTGGGGGAAGGGCTGAGGTAAGAGAGACACCGGGCGGTGAGGCACGGATATAGACCGGATTTCTAATAATTTTAACGCCGGGGATGAAACCTTTTCAAAGCGCAAGCTACCGTCACACCGTGCCAGACCACCTCGCCCAGTCACTTTCGACGCTGTAACAGAACCAACAGAATGAAATGGGATAGCGGAAAATTTGCTGAAAGGATAGAACCATCCCAGCGTTCGCCTAAGCGACAAGAGAAACCACGAAAAAAGCCAAAGCCAAGATGACCGACTCAAGGGATTTGAACCCGAATTACAAGCATTCCCGCTAAGTTCGGGGATAACTTTCACAAATGAAAGTCCCCTGAAAGCTGCCAAAGGCAGAAATATCACAAATTCCTCATTTTCAAAGACTTCTAAACCAGTCGGATTCTTAATGATAAAATACAGTGTTGGGTTTAAAAAACGAAATTGAAACTTAATAAGAAAACTGCCATATAGTTCATTTGTGAAATTAAACATTTTGAGTAAGACCTAATGCAATTGATTATACTTTACATGAAATAAGCCCCTCTAGCTACAGCTTGCGGGACACGCCTCGCTCGCACTGACAAAATGTCTATTACAAGCAATGAGAAGCATGAAGTTATATGGAAATATTAGATAGGGTAAGATAAGTTAACACTACCAACAAATCCATGGAAATTACAACATTAGCGAGCTTTGTACGTACTACGCATATTAATTATAGAATAACCAAATTTGTTTCACAAATTGAAAAGTCATAAATGGATATGCCAGTGAATTAAACATTCAACATTCAAAAATGTCTGTCATAATAACAAGACATACGTGTGGAAACAAACGAGTAGAGACTTAAAAATGTCATATTGCAGGTAGCAGAAAAATATTGCCTACCTTTTCTCTGCAATCTGTATAATGCTTAAGGGGAAGTCAATTATCCCTTCAACACATCATAAATGCTTTCCGCCGACGAAATAATTCAAGAGTATAAGTTGATTTTGCGACGCAAAAAAAAGAGCTGTACAATAAAATATGAATACAAATGCTATGAATGCCGGGCACGAAATGTTTTCTTGATAAAGATCTGAAACATACTCCACATGGCCCAATTACTATTATAGTTGTTAAGTATCATGGATTAGATGGCGCAATGTGAAGTGTCAGATGCGCAAATGTAGTTATTTATTTGTGACCATCATGTAAACAAACTAGATTTAACATTTTCTGCAAATTTGCATAAAACTGAAATACGAGCTGTGATAGATAAAGTGCTTCATTTTGAAGGATTCAACCGCAACAGAAATGCAAAATGTGTTATATACCACATTAAAGAATTCTTTCTTTTCGTTTTCGACGGTTAAAAAATGAGCTGCTAAATTTAAGCGCGGTCGTAAATCCATTTAAGATAATGAGACGTCCCAAAACTGCTGTGACCGATGAGATTGTGACAAAAATTCACAATGTCGTACTCAGTGATCGCGGGATTGAAGGTATGCAAGTTGGCTGACATTGCAAAATCCTTGATAGGCCGTGTTCACTACATTTTACACGAAGTTATGTGTATGAGAAAGCTTTCTGCTTGATGGGTGCATCGTTTGTTAATAATGGACCAAAAACGCACTCGAATGAGCAATTCGCAAGAGTGTTTAACGTAATTCCAGTGAGATTTTTCCGAAGTTATATAACAGTAGATGAAACGTGAATTCAGCACTACACGCCAGAGACGAAGGAGCAGTCCAACCATTGGATGGAAACAAAAGAAAGTAAAAACGGTTCCATTTGCGGGTAAAGTCATGGCTATGGTTTTCTGGTATTCTCATGGTGTGCTAGATTATCTCCAGAAGGGCATAACCATCATAGGGGAGTTCACTACTGGACCACTGAAGGATGCTATTCAAGCTAAACGCCCACACATTGCAAAATGAAAGTTCTCTTTCATCACCATAATGTGCCTTCACACACATCTGGGTTCGTTGCTGCTAAACTGTATTAACATCCGCTTTTAGGTGCTTCCACAACCATCATATTCTCCGGATTTGGCTCCCAATGATTACTTTTCGTTGCCAAATCTGAAGAATTGACTGGGTAGACGAAGATTCACATCAAAGGACGAGGATAAAGCTGAGACAGACGGTTACTTTTCACAATTGCACAAATCTTGACGGTATTAAAATGCTGGACTATGGTGACTATGTTGAAACATTTCTCTTAAATCTTGTATTTTCTTGGTCAGGTCGAGAATTTTACAATGCCCCTGGTATATTGTATGATAACTGGAAATCGTAATGTGTTACGCATTTCATGTCTTCTTAAAGTTCGTGAAGAACACAAACCTTATAAAGAACTAAGTGAGTAATTTAACGGCTTTCTAAAGAAATTTGATTTCCAAACTTGAAATGTATATTCCTCGTATGCATTTCAATATATGATCAATTTAGATTAATGCACTAATGCTCATCAAATCTGATTTTCTCTCTTAATCCGTTTCAAAATACTGGATTACCCAATTACCCAATAACCGACGCGGCAGCGAGGACTGAGCCGGCAATAAGTCATCGCTCACGGCTAGTCGGATTACATTAAAGTCGGGACGGACGAAGCAGCAATTTGCAGCTATGAAGTAATATGAATGGAAGCCTAATTTCATAGCGCCTAATTTTCAGTAGATGGTAAGGAACATTAAAAGAATATCAAAATAAAGAAAAGAAAAAAATTCAAAAAGAAAAACTGAACAAAAATATAGCCAGAAATTATACGATTCATAAAAATAAAGTTTGAAAATTATCTACTTATGGACATTGAGAATATCAAAATAAAGGGGAAAAAATTAAAAAAGAGAAACGGAAAAATAATATACCCAAAAATAATACAAGTAATAAAAATAAATTTTGCAAATTATCAATCCATGGATATATTTTGATTGAGAAAGAAAGGCTACCAGAAATGAAAGGATAGTAAAATGTAGCAAGAGGTACAACCTCTACTACCAAGTGCGGACTTTATGAGATAATCCCAGAAGAAATCACTTTTACTATTGGTAATGGTTCTAATAGTGACTTGGACTTTCAAGCCTGTTCACTTAATAAAAAACAATGCAGGTCGTTAAGAAATTTTAATTTGAAGACAAACCTTTAGTGCACATCGAAACGATTCATTTCATGACAATAATGACTGTTCATCAATAATGAATGACCATAAATTCTTAAAGTCGTAATTTCTTGCGCTAAAATTTAACTTTACAACATTTTATTAGTTTAATGCGTGTTCGCGTGGCACTTGTTTCACTGTTGTCACTTTCATTTTCCATCTGTGAGAAGAGCGCAAGCTGAGACATGTTCAGTTCCACCTACAGCAAAATGGAAGTGACGCTGAAACCTATGGAGAGTTTGTTTTCTCCATAGAACAGCTCGAAGATGGTTTAAAACTTTTAAAGAGGGGAGGTAATTAATTTCAAAGTTAAGTTAGGAATGCTGATGACATGTTCGCCCTGCAATACTGTCCTCTGTGGATGTCACAAGAAGGAGGTAGAGAACGCAGCGGTTGCTACAGTCGGATTTTTTTTTTTTTGATTTATTTATTTATGGACGCTCTTTAACATCTCAGGTCATCAGCGTCCCATTCAACTCAGGGCGTGAAACGGCCGAAAAATTTTGCTCAGAGGCCTCTCTTTCAGGCTTGAGGTTCTTTTTCGTGCCGTAAATGTACGACACGGGACCCACGGCTTTACTTCCCTTCCGAAGGAAGCCATACTTAGGATTTTTACGCCCGAAAAAATCCATCGATCCTAGCCGGGTTCGAACCCGCGTTTTGGGCGTAGGAGGCAAGTATGGTAACCACTACACCACCAGGACCGACGCTACAGTCGGTTAAGGCTGTCGTGCCATCAGGAAGGAAAGGTCATATTGAAAATAATAACGGAGGATGTTGCCGAAGAGGAGGATTGAATGATTTCCTGTGGGATAAAGAAAGAAGAGAAGACCGATATTAACGTGGACACGGAATAATTAAAACAACGAGAGAAATTTTTGAAAGATGAGACTTGAGAGAATAGAGAGTGGAGATTTGCTACTGAGGGAAGAAAATGGGTGTAGTAAGACATTCAAAACTGATGAGAATTCAGAGCACAAAATTCATACTTAGTAATAGCAAAGAGCAAGGCCTTTGAATTATTTATTAAGTAGCAAACACTCGCCTATTTCAGCATTGGAGAATGTTAGTAATTAATAGGTGCGCCAATTTAAGACGTTGACCCCCCAAAGAGAACTAGATGAAAAATAATACCATGATACAAAATAGAGAACAAATAATTTTAGAAGGCTGATCAACAGACTCTAGTGCAAATCAGTTATTCTACAAGAAACTACGAAACATTGCTGAAAAGTTGTACTACAGAACCTGCTTGTGAACATAATAAACATTAGCAAAGTTCTTCGTTAATGACACGAGCACGAAATACAAGAAGACGTTATTCCAGTGACAAAGCTTCAATTCAAGCTATTTTTCTTGAAACATGATTTTGTTAACAGAGAATTGAACCCACAGTGATCGATGGCAGCAACTGGAGGTATCTTATTCACAGCTGCAACGTAACATTACATTTTGCACAAGCATCTGTTATCTCGGCAATAAAAATATATTCTATATTTGTTAGAAATATGTCTAAAATATTATAGGTTTTATGCGGTATAATAGCCCAGTGTCTGAGTTTAAATCTCGCTGTTTGTCTGCTATTCTCTCAGTGCTATGTAGCAAATAAAATTTGAACTTCGCAAGGGATTTGTTTGCTAAATCCCATGGGATTGGTGCTGCACTAAAGCGGAAGGTATAGAAGGCTGTTAAGCAGAGAAAATCTCATGTAACCTGTGCCGAAAACTTTGAAAAGAGCTACGTTTGCAATGCCCCAGGTGTTATGTCTGATGACTACTAGCATTAAGGAAAATCTTATCTTCTTGTGTACCCACTGTATTCAAGCGAATAAGAAAACTACTAAGTTATTTCCCACTATTTGCACTGACTCTCCAAACGTTGAGGGTTTGGTAATGTGCAACATGATGGTATATTACCATTAAACTTGCGACACAATGCAGGTAAATGATGTAGTGTTTTAGCACTAACTGAAAAAAGCGTCGTTTATCAAAGACATATTTTACATGTGTTCCCAATTTATAGAACAAATAAACACATCTACGTTTGTTAATGTGCAGCAATGGGAGTATCGTTAGGACTGGATCTAGTACAGCGAGTCACAACTATTGTTATAATACCAAAATAGTATTTTAACTTCTGTTTACTGTATATAATAAATTAAAGTTAAGAGCAGAATTTAGCTAATAAAATAAATGTTTTCTTTTGTACAGTGAGTTACGTATCGGCAGAACGTGGCTGTTAAGGTCTATAATGCATGTGCAAGTAAAAGCTTTGTCCGAATTGTTACTTTATTGTTGCAAACTGTGTGCTGATTGTGGTTTAGTTATGCCAACACATAAATATATCTTAAAGGATGTGTCCCCAACGCGTTAAAAATTACAAGAAACAGGATCCCTCAATGACAAGAAACACGTTCCGAACCGTACGAAAGGGGGAAAAAATGGATGAAATACAGCAATTACCTATGCAGAAGCCGGCAAAGTATTGCCGCTGAGGGGTCTCGTTTTCAACATTGTTTATAACACAGGCTAGTGCTTGTTATTCTTTCTCTTGACACTGTACAGCCTGGAGTGGACCTTGGCTACCAGAGCAACTTCTGCTTCCTCTACCTCCGTTTCACGATTTCATTGGAAGAGGGCAGTATTATCAGCATGCCGGCACCCAGCAGACCGCCTATTATGCGGCTCTCTAGACTGAAGAACGCCACCTTTCCTAAGTAGGTAACGAAAATCGAACCCGGGCCTCCTGGTCAACAGTCAGCAACGTTAACCCCTATACCAAGGAAAGGGACAGTGCTTGTTATTATCAGCTTTAAATACATTATTATTTTACACTTTCAGTAAATATACATATACTAAAATTAAAAAATTCTATTCTATTTCCCTTTTTCTAGTTGCGGCAGTTTTCCCCAATAAGCAAGTAGCCGAGCTCATGCCCACAACTCAAACAACCTCACTGTATGTACACTTGTTTTATATATATATTGAAACAACATGCATAAAGACCACCACGGGTGGCTGAGGTAGATATGGCGCGGGCTCGTGAGCGGGAGATCTGGGGTTCGAATTCGCCAGGACCGTCCTCCCTGACTGGGTTTTTTTTTTCCAGGTTTTCCTCAGTCCTCATAACTGGCAAATGCTGGGGAGGTACCCTTAAATTAGGCCTGGAACGTTTCCTATCTTAAAAATAATCCTTTCCCAATATATCATTTAATCTCATGTAACAGCAGAATTACCGTCTGTGGTGCCTCAGTAGTAAAAAATGCATAGATATTATAGTTCTACTAGCGTTTATGTGAAGAAGCCGAAGAGCTGGAAAACTATTCCAACTATAAACGTCAGTCACCTTTTTCACACTGCAGAAATGTTGCCGAAGACGTTTAGTAAAAATAGCAGGAAATCCAAAACAGGAAAGATTATTTAAACTAAAACAAAGCTCCTGTTATAAAAGACAGAAACTGCATGCGATATTATAATGTGTGCTGTCTGACATTTTAACATAAACAGGAATATTGTGAAAGTTGTTTGTCGTTTTTTGTCAGATAAATCATATTGGAAAGCTGCTTAAGATTTGGCATAGTTATCATTGAAAACTAATTAACATTTCCATTTTGTTTCTCACGAATGGAAATATGGTTTTATAAATAAACAGAAATTACCGTCATCGCCATCATCACATAAATGATTATTTGTTCTTAAAGCACACTATAACATGCTCATTAAATCGTTTTTGATTATTTAAGAAATACCAGTAAAACTTTACTCTTATGAAGCACTGAAAAAATTCTGAAAATTAAACTAGAAATGTAGCAATAGTTAACTCTTATCTGAATAATGCTGACTGTCCAGTTTTACTACTGTGTCATTACATGCGGCGGGTATTGAGAATGGCCGTATCAAATGGTAAAATAGGAAACGAAATTCGGGAAGTAAGCGTTCCCGGTGTAAATTAAGGAAACTTTCTTCCCTGGAATTCGTCAATGATGAGGGCTGGGCATAACCTGAAAAAGAAAGGGGAGAATGTTCTGGGAAAACACGAACAGCAGATCTTCTGCTTTAGCGTTATCGGCTCTCCGTGCCAGTATTTAATATTGTCTATATATTCTGTTTATACATATATTATATTTGTGAAAATGATAAGAACTTGAGCAGAAATATATATAAAAAAACAGAACAGTTTAAAACAGTCATACAGTTCTTATTATTTTAGCTATAAAACCCTGAAGATACAGAAATAGCATAAAGATAGATTTAAATCTTAGGTGCTTAGACAATTTTACTTATTTTATTATGAATTAATATAGTACTCTTACTCTTGCTCCACAATCCTTTTGCCCCTTTGGCTTGTTTAAGTTGTTTCCACGCGACAAGCCACAAGGGAATAAGGGTGGTGGTGGTGGTGGTGGTGGTGGTGGTGGAGCAACAATAACAATACTGGATTAACACATAAAAATAAGCAACTCTTTTACAGCAATATGACTAAAATAACAAGAAACAGAAAGTGAGAAATGCGTAAAACACTTAAATAGTAGCACAAATATCGCTATATTTCGAGCTGCTTGTGTTCCTCTTCAAAGGCACAGTCGCTTCTTGTCACAAGAAAAAGTTTTCATTCACGCTTTAATAGTTGTATTTTATGTTCATATTCCTACCTTTTTAAATTTTTATGCTTTAAAGAAAATATCAAAATAAAACCCAATTTCTTCCATTATTATCCAGCTCACATCAGAAATACTTGGGACAAACAATCAGATATGTTATATCTAAAATTAAAGTAAGTCAAGATCACTCTATGACAATATTGTAATACCTTTCCTAATACATTTACGTAATACGCATTTAAAGATATTGTTGTAACTTAGGGTTAAAACTGAAGCGGTTTGGTGTATGACAAACAATTATGAAGCCATTTAGTTGCTGATGGCCATATTTTGTAGCGGCGTATTGCTAATTAATTATTGATCGCTTTTGTGTTGCTACTCGCGCTTATGACAACAATACCTCAGGGTTTATTTAATTATTTTGTGACTCGTGCTCAACAGGGCTGGGAGAGTATATTAACTGTGTTAATGATTACGCGATGAGAGATCAGAATATGTACGATAATTTATTATTGGCAAGATCTTTCACGTCCTCTGGTGTTCTGCGTACGAGAAAACTTAGCTCCGTCGAATATATATTTAGCTGCTGCAATTTCCAAGTAGATGAACTGAATCTGATTATCTGACTATCTGAACAGAACTGACTGAATTGAATTTATTCTACCTGAATTGAACTTCTGCACTGATGAACTGAAAAGATCGTTGATGTCAACTGCCTATGTGAACTAAACTTTTAATGTATCGAAACTGATTTTCTGAAGTGAATATATGTCCTTGCAGAATGTAAGACGTCAGGATTAGTGTCGCGGCGTGTATATCTTACAACTGAGGTGAGTATGCAAACTGATCTGATTGCCCTAGCGGAACAAATGCCCCCTTATATATTCGATTCAAATTAACTAGCCGTTGGATTCACTAAGCCACGAGGGCCATTTAAGCATGGGCAAGGCGCACCTTGCTTTAAACTTTCAAAATATATATCTACTGGCTGGTTCAAATTCACTTGCCAAGACATACAACCCGCTACTATTTGAAAGTGTAAAACATTTATTCACATTGGTTGGTTTAAAGTTAACTGTACAACAGCCGACAAAGTTCATTCCCCTTAACGTATTTAAAAGGCCTTGGCTTTATTAACTTACACTCGCCAACTTTAGGTCTTTTAAGAAGTGGCATAACACTGGTCCCTTTGGGTTTATTCTGCCTTTGTATGGCGGTCTATGGCTCCTTGGCGCTCTGGGCTCCCGTAAAGAGCTACAACAGAGAACTTTCTCTTTTGACGACATAAATTCACACATTCAAGTTAAACTTTATGATACACATAAATTATACATAATAGTTATATTACTAAATACAATGCACAGAATATAATGATTAGGATTGCACTATACATAAATTTAATATTTTAGTGGGGTAGGCCGTAAGGACAGTTTCAAAACTAAAAATGTTAAGGACTTTATTTTATAATTTGAATTAATTGCAACGACTGCAGGAAAATGATATTCCAGGTGTAGGAACTTCGGTTTTAAGAATAGCAAAAGGACATTTTATAATGTGATTTACTTATCCAGCTTACATTCATGGTAGTCCAAAAAGTGTGTAAAGTGTGACAGGAAATTATGTGGGCCTAGTTAAAAATTAGTGGTTGTATTCTTTCTTTTTTTTTTGAGAAACGGGGGAAGCAGAACCTGTTTGAAGGAACTTGCCAAGTTCCGACGAGTACAAACGACCATTGGGGTCGAACTCTGGTCGTCTGAGTAAAAAAGAGCGATCTAGCCTCATGGCACGGCGGCAACTTAAAATTTATTACGAACCCATATGCTTTCTATTCTTCTCAGGCCAAAATATTCCTGAAATTTATTTTATTATGTACGCAGCAGCGTTTCTATATTTAGTAAATTATGAATTTTGAAGGTATATGGACTTTCATATAAAATAACTTAAGATCAAATAATATCATTCAGACCTCAAACCCGATACATCATGAAAGAAATCAAGAATTGCACAACTTCTATTTCTTCTGTTAATTTTTTTAACTAATCAAAATGCATTTGAACATTTATTTCGCCAATGTTCTGAAACGTGAAAAATGTCAAGAGAAAAAATGTTGTACAAATGTGAGAAATTGTCCTGATGAAAAGAAAATCCTATGCAATGCTTTTTCTTCTCTCTTCTCTTTAATGTAATTAGAAAGTAATTTATTGGCGTAATAGTGGCACGTGATTGTGTGGCCACGTTCTAAATGAGCAATCATTAAACTATTACCAGCGTCCCAAAATAGTCACAATTTTTGCCTATAGAGAAATGGACTGTAAATTTGCGAAGTGGTGGAGTTAATCGATGTCGCCATTGTTGCTTTCAAGTTTAGACTCAGGACCGAAGTGGTGAGCCCAGGTAAAACTTTCACTTGTTACAATGCGATCCAGAGAAATATTTGGATTGTTGTTACACAGGTTTCTAAATTTAAAAAGATGAACGGATGATTGTCCGTGCTTCAACATTCGGAATATCCATCTAGCTGACAACTTATGAGATCCCAAATGGCATTGATTATGGTTCCAACTGTATCATTCAAAAGCGTTTATCTCTGCTAAACGCCTAGAATTTATCGACGACCTCATTTGATTAGCTCACAAACAGTATCAATATTCTTATGTATGCACACGGCTTTTGGCCGACCAGCAAATTTTGCATTTTCGCAAGTTGTATATCTAAACTCTAGAGGGAATGCGTAACTACTTGGTATGAAGGAGAATTATCCCCAAGTAGTTGTAACTGTGTTTGGCCTTAGACCCAGTGATAGTGAGGAATAATGAAATGCAATGATTATTTACAGAAAGAATACCTAAAAGAAACCAGTTGACTTAATTAAATACAAATACAAAAATCTAGAATTAAATAAATCAATCTAAAATAAATACATGTCGAATTAATTTCAGCATGCCAGTTAACTTAATTAAATATATACATTTTACCTAAGTAAAACATTACAATCTAGTCGATACATATCAACCTAGTTAAATAGGTTAAGCTAATTAAATACATATCAACTTAATTTTGCACATATTAAATAAATTTCACGTAAATATAAACTTGGCAATCTAATTAGCTGCATTATCAACCTAGATAAATACTTCAAATTGATTAAAACATGTAAACACAATTTTACAAATGTTAACTTAATTAAATACGTTTCAACAAACTAGACTATGTCAATTAAGTTAAGCACAACTTTATGAATGAATTTTTGTGCTAAAGCCTTTTATGTGGATATTTAATAACAGCATGCGGCGCGTTTTTCTCAATTTTTATACATATATTTCTAGAACTTCTACCATCACCTAATAATCTTTCACCTTATATAACTTGTGAGCTATTAAATTTAAGCCCTGTCGGAAAATTTTTAATGATATCTGACGCGCGGTTTTACAACTGAGGCATTGCAGGGGATGGATGAAATTAAATAATTAGTCGGGAAAGGAAGATTATTTGGTAAAGAAGCATTCAAGGCCTTAGTTTAGGACCTTCCAGGCATTAACCATTGATGAAGACTGAGGAAAACCTGGAAAAATCCTCAGTTAAGAATAGACCTGGCGGGAATAGAATCCCAGACCTCCCGTTCACGAGTTCCTGCCTTAACGAACTCTGCCACACTTGTCGCTTTATATCAGGAATGTGATACACACCAGATACTGAGAACATATCCAAAAACTGCCTTAGGAGCTACCAGAGTACAACTGGAGAGATATTAAATACACAAAAGATGTTAGAAAGATTGAATTTAAAAGTTGATTCACCGCTTCATGTTTATTAGTGTTCTGCACAGAAATCTGACATCGCCTGTCCAAGTTTGTAAAGCTGTGAATCACTTAACTCGGAGTTCCATGGACTAGTTGATTACGTACAACTTTGCTTTGACGGGGTTAATGGAAAACTTCATGAAAAGCCTTTAACCAGCGCGTGCCCCAATTGTGAGAAATTTGTTTGTGCTGAACCTTTTGTCCTTTGTGTGGTCTATTACTATAACCATCTTTATCACAAGTTCTTACGTTTATTGTATACAGAGCGATAACGCTGTAATGGAAACTTTCAGCAAGTATAAAACGTGAAAAAAGGTGGAAATAACCTACATGACTTGGTGTACTGTTGCAAAAGATTTAAGGATTGGCGGTTTTTACTTGTATAGTTGTCCAATCTTTAGAGGAATATTTCAGTTTCCACTTTCTTCTTTAAGTTTTCATCAATGTAAATATTCCAAAAGTATTTGCTGTAAAATTAAAGATGTTTTGACTTTTTAATTTTAAATTATTGACTGATAAGAAAATGAATTATAAAAGGATCCAACGGTTTTTAGCCCTAGCCATTTCCAGATGCATTGCAAAAACACACAAAAGAATTTTCAAACAGTAACAAATTCACCAATGCCAGTAACTAAAACTAGAAGTCTCTTTCAACATAAACTTCTACATGAATTATAAAAATTTTAGAATTATTCTTTCAACAAGCATCAGACTAAACTTTGTCACTCTTTACCTCTTCTCACAGACAAGTTCCACTTATTTTTGGCTTAAAAATATTGCTCTAATTTTTATAATTTTTGGTAAATAAAATCCATAAGAAGCAGATTTTCTGTCTATTTTAAGTTACTTCTGAGTAATGAGTTTTCCCTCCAAACTTCAGTTGCCCATGTGCATACGGAACCTTTAGTACGCCCTCATCATCATTACAATCTCTTCTCAGCTAAACTACTGAACTATTTCATATCACTTTATCTTCAAATCTTCTCTCCTTCCAACAACTTGCATTATTTGTTTCCCTTTCTATCCAAATATCCCCTAAACCATCATAGTCTAGGTTATTTCTTAGGTTATTTATCTTATATTTCATCATCTTATTTCCCGGCATTTTAAGCATTGTTTTAAATTTTTTTTCACCTAAATTCAGAATCTTACCAAAATTGTAAAATTCTTTCCATAATGAAACATTTTCTCTCTACCAATTTTTTTATCATAGCAGTTGGCAAACCACCATATTGTATACTCTTTCTAACCACTAAACCTTCAACTCTGCTGTCCTGTATACGTGAACTGTAATTTCTAACGCAAATCTCTTTTTTTCCCATTTGTCTCCTCCATGAATTTATATCTCCAGATTTATAAAATCTGGTACCATCTAAAAATCAATATTTCCGTTCTTACATTTTTTTATAAAAATACAATTTTGTTTGTTTTTTATTTATTTTTATTTGTTAATTTTCATTTATTTATTTATTTTTTGTTCGCGTTTAAACCCCATTTGGCACAACATTTATCAATTTCTTGCAAGTTCAGTTTTAACCAGTAACTGTAATCGAATTAATAGCTAAGCAAAATGTAAACCCGAAATCTGAATATTATTTATTACTGGAAGGAAATTATTATTTTTCATTATAATTTATAATATGCCACCAATAAGTAAATAGAACAAGATTGGATTAGAGTTCTAAAAATATATTCTCACTTAATTTGTTGCTGGAGCGATCTGAATTCAGTTTCTCACTACCAGGTAAAGTTTACAGGGCAAGTTAACGTTAATCGGAAATTTGAATCAGTTCCAGTAAAATTTTGAACACGTGCTGCTGATTCCAAACAACATATAAAAATGAAATTTATACTTAAAAGACAATATTTTTGTTTCCTTACACTTTCTGTCACTATTGTATTGAAGTCGGTGCAAAGTCATGTTGCTTCAGAATACGTTGGGGTTGACTATATTCAACAGGTTTGAAGAGAACCAGACAGGGGACTTCGCAAGCAAGAAAGCAGGGGGATGGAAACCACGCCCTTCGTATTTGTCATCCCATTCAGTGAAGTTCTGGGATCTCCCAACTCCGCGCATCGTCTTCTTCATCCTAAAGGAACCTGTATCCCGAATTCTTATGCAACAAATTATAAATGTCAAGTAGAATGAAAACAGCTTTCTACAAATGGACAATTGCTAGAGAGCTGTAGGATTAAAACTCTCCTGTTAGCTAAATAAATACCACGTCATGACTTTGTGTAAAAATAACTAAATGCATGTTTTTGCTGCTTTATCCGTGATAACAATAGTACTGCGTTACTATTTGTTTTTAAAATGATTCAAAGATTATTGCAAATAATTTTAAAAAATTACATTTGTATTTTGATTCCACTGCAACTTTCTATTTTTGTAGCTGTACACTACACTAACCATTATTTTGCACGACATACTAATACCTCTCCTCAAAGGAGACAATTCATTAGTGTTCAGCAGTATTTCCTTAGTTAATAATAATATTGTTAATGAGTTGGTTTGGAAATACCGAAATCTCCATCTTGTTTGTACTTTGACGCCCACTTTTCTATGTCCGGTCATAGAGCTCCAAGCTGTCAGTCTATGGGGCCATCTGTTGAAGTTTCGTCGTACCACGTGCCCTTCCAACTTCTTTTAAGACCTTTTGCAGTGTTTTCTGCGTCTGGATTACCTTCTTTTTCCTAACTTCGCTGTTCAATATGCGATCTGTCGAGCACATTTGTCAACATTTTCTCTCCATTTTCCTTTGTCCTGTTGCAACTTTTCCCATCACTTTTTTGTCTATTTGTCGTAAAGGAAAAGTAATAGTATACAAATGTTCATGAATACATTGTAGTTTCAAGTAAAAGTCTTGTTTAATAGAATATATTTCAAACTCCACTTTTTTCCCAAATTATTTTTACTCTCGTACTAAATTTTATATAATTTAAATGTATTAAAAAGCAGTATTTTTGTGTAGCAAACCTTCTTCCAGAAACCAGCAGTGTATATTTCAAAATACATATTTCATCAGGAATTAAAGAATCTGATAATCTAATTTTTATTTCAACTTCTCCCAACTTTGTTACAAATGTAAGCGAAAACTATTCTCAGTGCGTTTTGCCTGTTTCTTATTCTCATTATTCTCCAAGGGTACCCCTTTCTTCCAACACTGCAATTTTCTATTAATAACAACGTATATTTAAAACTATATGTTTAAATAAAGACAGTATTACCATTTGCTGGAAAATAAGCATTTAATATTTAAAGACTTTCAAAAATAATTCTTCTGTAAAACTTTAACAAAAGATTTTATGTATTTATGTACCAAAATTTGCAAATTTCTAACACTGATGAGCAGGAATTGAGATTTTATACCTTGTCAACAATATTTCCTAATTTACCCAGAGATAAAGAAAAAGGCACCCCTATTTAGCGGAAAGTGCTTTGAGTCGGCAAAGCTAAGAGAAAGAAATGAGTTGTTTTTTGGTGGTTTAATGGTACCCATACTTGCCTCGTAAACCCAAGTTCGCGGGTTCAGTCTCGGCCAGGATCGATGCATTTTTTCCGGCGTAAAAATCATAAGTATGGCTTCCTTCGGAAGGTAAATAAAGCCATGAGTCCCGTGTCGTAGATTTACGTCACGTAAAAGATTATCAAGCCTGAAAGAAAAGGCCTCTGAGAAAAATTTATGGCATTTCACGCCCTGATTTGAATGCGACGCTGATGACCTGAGATGTTAAAGAGCGTTCATAAATAAACCAAATGAACAAAAAGAAAGAAACGAGAATAGGTGAGAGGAATCAGAAAATTAATTCCAGAAATGTAGTAACTGCAACTGAGAAGTGAAGAAATTTACATCCAGGATCTTAAGGTTGCCTTCATAGTTAGCAGATATCTGCAAAGCCATAGCCAGGAGCAGTTTCCTGCGTCGCATCTGCAACCAAGTGCTTTACGCAAACAGACTTTATCTCTGTTTCCAACTTGAGTACCCAACACGTTAGCTATTTCTCCATCCCAGCTCTGAAGAATACTTTCGATGACACATTCAAGCGCACCGTGCGGATAATTTATACTATTTAGCCACTGTGCCAGCACAAGCACATTCGAATTTAAGGAAAATGCAACAAACCAGTTATGTTAAATTTATAACAAATCTCGCTCTTTGCTTTTATTTTATATATAGCATATTCATGTACTTTCTCTGTAACACAGCAATTCAATTCTCCAGGTTTATTTATAATATTCACCAGTCTTACATAGACTTTTTAAAATGACAAATATTTTAATTTAAAGACTATTTTCACTTAAACGACATACCAAAAAGGAATAATGTCGAAAGAAAGAAGCAAGAAAATCTCGGAAGCATGTAAAATGTGAGAGTCAATAGTGTGTGTATACAGCTGTATGTGTAGCAGAAAATGTATTTTAATTGCTTTCTATAAGCTACAATAACCAACTGCAAATTCGCTAACGAATTTGGTGCTCTCTTTGCTTCGTTTGCTGTATTTAAAAATTGAAAAGTAATAATGAATTTAATGAATTAATCATCCTCTGGAAACGACTGACCTCCTTTCTATGCAGATTCAAATAATTCCAAAAAATTAATGTACAATTATAAGACGAGAAAACCGTACGTGTCAAATAAAAAAGCATGTGAAATGATACATTCAGCCATATACTTCAAGAAAATTTAATTGCAATATTAGGAGTTATAATACGCATTCGTCACAGTACATGTAGTGTGTTAAAAGTCACCATTTTTCTATACACTTCTTTTATACCAAAATTCGTGGCCTGAATTTACATAGAAAACTACAAATGAAACGAAATTTAATAGCTTGCGCCTTCAAAATACGCAGTGTTGTGGTTGTTTCCAAGGTGCTAAATGTCATTCAAACCTATCTGGAACCCCTCTCACAATATTTAGTTTTCATTGTGCATATCAGAAGGGGGAACAAAAAAATTATGACAGGATGTTGGAAACGTTGATCTGCTACCACATATTTCTGGGTATTTTTTTTTTTTAAAAAAGTGTCATTAACACGCATCAGTTTATCTTCTGAAACTGAATCAATTTAAATTTCAAAGCATACAACGTCACTTTTGTCCACGAATTGCAGTCAGGTGATTCTGATATTCCAGTAAATTCTATAATTGGATGTTACGGAACGTTAATTAAAGCAATTGATCCACGCTTAATATTCTTTACTGATGAAGCATGGTTCCATTTACATGGCCATGTTTCGACGCAAAATATCAGTTATTAAAGTACAGAAAACGCCGATTTTATACACAAAAACCTCTTAACAACGAGAAAATAGGGTGTGAAGCACAGTAAATACATACAGAGTAACGGGGACTATTTTGGGGGGATACCATAAATTCAGGAAGATACAGAAATGGCCCAGAGAAAGTATGTGATTTTTATTAATAGGGCAAGTTGAAAAATAAAGTGTATGGAACAAACTAATACAGATTAAACAGAACAGAAAGGCAATACCAGGCTGTAACCGACTCACTTTCAGAAGATGAACTGCTGCGAAGGAATGACAATTTTCTAATAAGTGCCAGAAATGCGTGGACGTGGCAGGTTAATGTTTGCAACATCTTCTGTCATAAAATATGTACTTATTTTAAGTTAATTGCAGTTATAATTACGGGAACTTGTATAAGGTGCGCGGATATTATCTCAACCTCGCCGGAAGCTCAAAATCACGAAAGTCAGTATTATGAAAACATGCTGCTAGAGGATAAGAATCATCCGAGTAGGAGAGATACAATAAACGAACACACAAAGATGCTGTCCCAGCACTTTTTTCTGATGATGCGGGAGTCCAGGTGCACTTATCACCTCATATTTTTAACCTTCATATAACTACAAAAAGCATTCGGGATAATGAACTGGTGGTGCACTTTGCTGACATCTAAACAGGGTGAAGATAAATTCTGTCATAAAATCACACACATTTCCCAGTTGAGCCAAACCCGGACTCATTGGGTAATATACATACTCTTACATTCTGCTAACTAGGCCCGAAAGTGAATTCAACACTTTATAAAATGTTGCTATCATTAGACACGTTATTTCGATAAATTAAATAAATATAACGGCAGTGTGTCAAGTCCAATCTCTGGAGATACTATACCGTTAAAAATGAATCTAATTTACGTCAGCTTAATTCTTAGGAAGACCGTTATAATTACGGCTAAATTAATTAATGCTATTTCGCTCACAGATACATATTTTATTAACTCTATTAACAAACGATGATCATATCAGTGATTTCCTGCAATTTGAAATGTTATTACTTGGAGCCAAACTCGGGGTTAGAATGTTGTTATAATTTCCGCCGCGTAACAAGCCTCTCGGGTGAGAAACACGTGACTGAAGCTAGAAGTGTGAGAGAATTCCACAACAGCAAAGAGAGAGTTCCTTCTGGTTAAGTAGGAAGTGAGAAGATATGTGTTTAAAGCTTTTGATGATGAAAATTGTATCCGAAAAATTTGTATGAATATTTATTTTTGTTAGAAAATACCATTTATTTATATTCACATGCAATTATATAAAAAATTACAATTTCAATGTTTTGGATCACCAATAACATACTGTGTATATCTTCCAGTCTGTTTTATATACTGCGATCTCAAGTGTGACTTTTTCTTAGTGTTTTATCCTTTACTACTATTATAATTACTGCTAATTTGTTACATTGTTAATAGAGTTACTTTATTTTTATTTTTCTTTTATATTATATATATATATATATATATATATATATATATATATTACTACCCACATTTTGAATATTAGAAATATATTGAGTATGTAGTTTTTTTAAACAAAATTTTGATTAACTTGAATCTTCAAACTTAATTAAAAACTGTGTAAATACCGCAACACTGCCATTCGTTGAGCTACTAAGGAACAATTAAATACTGGAAATATAAAATATTGGGGTTCAGAATCTTTCTCAGAGACTTCCAGAATCTAGAGTATCTTGGCCTGTACCCTCCGCCATGCTGGTGCAGCAACATTACATTCTAAAAAGGCCGCAACTATCACAGTTTGGAGATATCTTCAAATACGATGCAGACGTCATTTGTAGGGAAGATATTGTTCACTAGTTGGTACCACACACTCCTTTGGTATGTGTTGAGTGCAGAATGTTGAATGTTGGACCAGATTCGGAGCCAGTTGTAAACTGGGTGTTAGAGAACTACTTTAGGAGCTGGCAATTGAAATAACCAGGCAGTATACAAGTTTCTGGTCTTCGGTGGTCGGCCATGTAGGTTGACAGGACAATACGCTATTAACTGAAGTAGCTTCTTAATCTGGGGCGCCTGAATTGGCAACCCTCAAAGATATGGTGCATTTTGGAGGCTGTGTTCCGATAACCACTGGGTGGGAAACTGATGACTATAAGAATCGCCATAGTCTCCTAGATATGATCAGTTTGTCCGGAAAAATACACAATCAGCTTTCTTCTGTGGATCAATGACATTTAGATCCCCTTCAGAGCTTGGAAGTGTGAGTTGATTTCTAGGGACTCGTAATTGGAAACCTTGCCAAATAAAACACCTGTAACTGATTTCAACTTAACGCCAAAGGTGGATGGTAACGCTAGAACCTGGCTTACAAATCATACTTTGGATAATGAAAATATATAAATAAGATGAACGCATTGTAACAAATTTAGGGAACGAAATTGATGCTCTTACAGAACTTTACGAACATTGCTAACAATACAATACCAATTACATTGATTTGTCGCCGGTAGCGTTGATAGAAATGTAACACCCAATATTTTAATGGCAGAAGCCATAAATACCCATGAGGGTGGGACTATAGAAGTGGAAGCAACGAGCATAGATGTTGATTTATTCACATTAAGGATCGCTCCAGAATCTCTACAATAATTATGCGGAATCTGTTGAATATGAGGAAGAAGGGAATCACGTGAGATCATCAAAGTGACATCATCAGCAAATGCTCTAATAAGAAAGTGACCATCAGAACGAAGGCAATGTTATAATTTTCGTAGGAGAGGTTCGACTGATAACACAAACAAGTGCATAGCTCAACAGGAATATACGTCTGTACTCTAAGCCACTCTGCAGCGGACTGATATTAGAGCACTAACCACTTCGTTGTCCTCTCTGTGGACTCTTATAATTCTGTATGACCTTTACACTACTTGATGTGCTGTCCTTTAAAACCCGACGCAACCTGTCCTTTAATAAAGCACGAACCATTAAAACGTCTTATTCTGTTGCGCATTATAAGTAACTTGAATATGACTTGTACTTGACAAGTTTTATTCAAATGTCCCTACTGAAATGTTTAGATTTCATTTATTTCCTTTTTTCACGTATACTTTCAATTTATTTATGTGTGCTACTTTTCTAAACAAAATTTACTAAGATAAGCATATAAAATGCTTAATTCAGTCAATATTGAATAGATTTTGTTTTTCATTTTAAGATGACTTATTTTGTTTACCGACGCTCTTTATCATTCAATTCAGAGCATGAAGTGGCCAATAAATTTTGCTCAGAGGCCTCTTCTTTTAGGCTTGAGTTTCATGGCTTAAATGTACGACATGGGACCACGGCTTTACTTCCCTTCCGAAAGAAGCCATATTTAAAACTTTTACTTCCGAAAAACTCCAATTCTGACCGGGATTTGACCCCCGATCTTGGGTTTAGGAAGCAAATGTGATTACCACTACAACACCACGACCGACTTCATGTTAAGGATATATGGGTTCTACTACATACATATTTTAATTAAACTAGCTTATTAGCACCAATTCTTAAATATTACTTTCTTTTACAAATGTATAATATGTCTATATGCGATAAAATGACATCTTTTCTATAATATAACACAGAGTAGGATAGTGTGGGAAGAAGGAGGCATTTTCACTTCGGTCACACTGATGGACATTTTTTACCTACGTTCCCAAGGGGGAGGCACCTCCAGGAAAACTGGCTTCTTACGTAAGGGATACATCTGAAGGACAAATCTGGGGACAGCGATACACGGACTAGGTGGAGTGCAAAACATTTCCAGACGCCGGCAGGCCTGCGACAACCACTACAATATCGTATCGGCTTCAGGAGGTCCCAAGCAGAACCCGCAAATGCCAGTACAGAAAACCTCCGATTCGCTATTCCACCGCAACGCCGCACAGCGCCTGTCATTATCCCCTGCAACGAGAGTTATGCGGTGAAATGATATGAAATGTTGCGGACAATTCTGGGAAAGGAAATAGACACACCAGCATTCACTTAAAGGAGAAACCAGAAAACAATGGTCTGACCCACGTTATAATAGAACTTTTGACTTGAATGCCTTATAACAATATATATTATCCGATTCTCATTTTTTATTATAGTTACTTGGATTATTAAAATACTGTTGTTTGTTTTATTGTACAATTTTCCTGGAACGAACTTTGGGAGGTGATTCTGAGCACGGTACGAAAGAAAAGGGATATATGAACACGTGTCCTAAAGTACAAGTGTTGCACACTAGATGACATAAATCCTTTGAGAGAGCGTCTATAACAGTCTGGGTTAATATATGCTGCCTGTCGGCAGAGCAGTTCTGTGTGTCACGCAAGTCGAAGTGCTGTTAAAAGGTAGGTTATTCACGTCAGCAACTAACATGAGCAAGTGGAAATGGTTCGGAGGCCGCATGGATCTACCAAAAAACATGCTCTCAGTCAGTAACCACATCCTTTGACTTTTGCAGCAGTATATTTTTGTCTGTGTGACACGGAGGAATTTGCCTAAGTTTGCAGGTAAGATTTCGAACCACGTGTTCTTCTATGGATAAACCCGCGCTCCGCTTGAACTACAGACATATGGCCAGTTAACATGTGCTTGTAGGCCATAGGGCTTTTTGGGGATATTCCACATGAAAACCATCAATATCCCTACCACCTGCAACGTATGTGGGCACCATTGCCAGCTAACCTTGTTGCCATATGTCACATTTGCGCGCATTATGTATGTGCAAATTTTCAACAAGGTTGGTCCAATCATTTCTGAGAAAAATTATATATTGTCAAATCTATGTAATCGGGTGATAAGATTTATTTTTGTTTTAAACTTAAAACAAATGTGCACGAGAGAATTAAAATTTAAAGAGCATCTTTCATTAAGTTTTCTTAATATCTCACAAACATTTCATATTGATAGGTTTACAAATTTCTGAGATACAGTGCAAAATCTAAGCTGCTGCATTATTTTCTAGATTTTCACTTCGTGGATACCTTAAAGAAAGATTCTATCTCAGCTTGGTACAACAAGCCATTATCATTACGAAATGTCTAACGTAGGTCCTCATCATGGATGGGAACGAATCAGCTTCCACAACAGTCACTAGTGCATTAACTTCTTAATCCTCATAGAATGGTCTAATCTCTCTATCAGCGAACGTTTGGACTGAGTTTCTTGCTGATTGCCTACTTGGGTCCCTTTGCTCTTCCGAACCGCTTACCGCCACGGGTGGCCGAGGTCGTTAAATCGCGGACTCGTGAGGTCTGGGGTTCAAATCCCGCCAGGACTGTCCTCCCTGACTGAGGTTTTTCCCCAGTTTTCCTCAGTCCTCGTAAATGGCAAATGCCGGGGAGGTACCCTAAACTTAGGCCTGGAACGTTTCCTTAAAAATAAATCCTTTCCCCATATATTATTTCATTTCATGTATCACCAGTATCCATCGCCTGTGGTGCCTCTGTAGTAAAAACGGGCGTTAATGGAGCTGATGGAGCTTCAGAGCATTTTCGTGTTAACGTTCCTGAACATGTTCACAATATCTTCCCCGGCAGATGGGTTGATCCGGTAGTTAGCGCTGCATGACCCTCCAGGTCACCACTAAGCTTCCTCGACTTTCATTTGTGGAAACATCTGAAAAGTGTCGTGTACGCCGAGTCAGTGACTCTCATCGGAGACAGATGATTTGAGTAGTGTTTAACGCCCGTTTTTACTACTGAGGCACCACAGGCGGTGGACACTGATGATACATGAGATGAAATGATAAATTGCGAAAGGATATATATTTTTTTTAAGGAAGGAAGCGTTCCAGGCATAAGTTTAGGTACCTCCCCGGCATTTGCCAGTTATGAAGACTGAGGAAAACCTGGAAAAAACCCCAGTCAGGGAGGACGGTCCTGGCGGGATTCGAACCGCAGACCTCCCGCTCACGAGTCCGTGCCTTAACGACCTCGGCCACCCGTGGCGGTCATCATCGGAGACACCTTGGAAAGTTCGAACGAGTGCGTAAGTTCACGGGGGTGCTGTGAACATTTATTGTGGTTTTGCCACATACACGTATATCTGTTTCACAATGCTTAAATGTGCATATTCGTACATTTGTTTGTATAGCTATACTTTTCCTCGTCTTGCCGAGAATTGCCCAAAATTTTGTCCCCATATTTTGGAACCATCCTGTATAATTATTTTAGTATCTAAATTATTTTTACAATCTACTGCCATATATCTTTACACATTTATTGAACATCTATTACTTTCAGTGAAATGCTGCATTACGTGGTTCTCTTCATGTGTTAAGATAAAGTTTCACATTACAACCTAAGGAAGAAGGAAGTATTTGCTATATACATGCTAATATAACCTTTAAACTTTATAACAGAATTAATTTAATTACTGAAAAAAGCTAATTAGTTGCCATTTTTCAGTAAATTCGCTTTAAAGGCCTAAGAGATTTACGAATTTGTCAAAATTGAGCTAGAATGAATAAAAATTTGACTCGAGCAAAACATTGCAATAGTCATTACATAATTAGTATGCCTTTTCTCATATCTTATTCTTAATCTCAAAATAATATTTCTTTAATTTAAAATGAATTCATCCCCAATGCTTTTTAAGGTTTCAGGCAACGGAATATCAAGACAAATATACATATATAAATGTTAATCTTAAAACGGCTTAGCTGTTATCTTTAAATCCACAAAATACTACAGAGGAATTATTTTTACCTCATTAATTAACAGACAAACTTACGTTGTTTACTGAATTAAGATGTTACATTTATTTCGAACGGCGCCATTTCAATTGCGACTATATTATGCTTTTCACACAAACAGAAAGGAAATATTTGACTTTCTATTCTCACACGAATATCTGACCAAAAGCGTGCGAACACGTTTAATAACTTGCGATATATATTTTAATGTAATATATATTTTATTAATATTTAAGGAAAATACACCATATAACTGTTTGTTCTTAGTATGGACACGGTCACATTCTAAAATGTATTCACGTTTTTCCGTTACAACCTGTATGCTATCATTGTCGTGTCACAACATTGATGCTTTCCCTATTCTAAACAAGAAATATTATACTGCAGCATTTGTTTTAGTATACAAACAACATAAACAAACTGGAAACAATCATATACATAAATAATGTGAAAATAGTATAGAGCGTATCCTTTGCCATTGAGTTTGTTAGCAAAAACTGACCACCATTATGTGAGGTAAATAAAATTAAGTACAAATAATTATTTAAAATATAAATGTAAAACACAGAATTGGGTTTCGAAATTACTATTTTTTAAAAGAATTAACTACTCTTATTATTTTGATCTGAAAGTAGTATAAAAAGAAAGGAAAGAAAAGGAAGATAGTACACCAACTCCGAGTTATCGAATTACGAATAACAGTGTGTCCGTGGCTACGAGCTTGCAACATTTCTGAAAATGATTTCTTTATATTTCCGAAGTAAAATTTAAATGTTAGTTTTTAGAGAATACACAGAGATGAGCAAACATTTGTAGGTTTCACTTCTACGGCTCTCGGACGACAGTTTCCTCTTTACACTAATTGGACGGCTTAAAGACACCGCACTCAAGATTTTGTAAACTACCTTGGGTAAACACTGAAGATTTTGTGCGGACGTACGGAGCCAGTTTTTTCAAGAAAGCTCGAGAGTTACAAGCTTAAAACACAGAACCGCTAAGTGCCTGGAGATTGAAAACAGTAACGAAATGCTGATTAAGTTAATTAACCTCTTCAAGGTTCCACAGAGGAGCTCAAAATTGGACTTGTGCCATGATACTTGCAACATTAGAGGTTTGCGCAAAATGTTCACACAATGTGCAATGCGGGTTGTTTGTGTATAACGAAGTAGATACAAAAACTGTAACCCGTGAGAAACGGAAAGGGATAGCAGAAAAACAAAAGTAGATTCTCAATAGCATCCATTTTACCATAAACGCAACATTTCAGACACGGAAACATAACGCAGAAGTATGCGCATCATATTTATTTGGGCAGAATGCGAAATATAGTGAAATAAACACAGTGGAATTAAAATGAATCAGCAAACCCTTTCCATTAAAGCAACTAAACTGTATTTTGTTAGATTATTTTCCTTATTGAGTGTCTTCTTCTTCTTCTTACTATTATTATTATTATTATTATTATTATTATTATTATTATTATTATTATTATTCATAAGTATTTTATCTCATTTTTATTACTCCGTTTACTAATTTTCCTATTCCAACTTATTTATTACTCTAGTATACATCAACAATGCAGATCTACAAAACTAAGGTACTATCACGAACTATGGAGCTGCTAGTATTCTTGAACCAGACATTTGTATATGTACCGTAATAGGTTTTGGAAAATCGCCCCAGTGAAATCTCACTGAAGGTACCTGATCGTAGAAATAACTCATGTTTTCCACATGGCAGGAATGCCTCTTGTGCGAAATAAAAAGTAAACATTATTTTGTTTGGCAAGAGATAGCTTGCGATGTATTGATGAAAATGCAGAAATCAAAAATCAAAGGTACTATGTGTAATTACTTAGAAATTGTTATATACATTCTTTATATTTATTTCGTTAGTTTCTGCTTGATGATGACAGTGTTTCCAGATTATTAAACATTTTTCAAATTCTGTTCAGTTGTTAAAAGTCCTGGGTTAAATCCTTCATGTTGTAAAACATAATTAATACCAGTTTTAAGTAAAGTTTTAGAATAGCTTACGTTCAACGAGTCATATAAATAGTCATATTTTTATAATTTTTATTGTATCATTAAATATTTTATTTAAGATAAAGTAAGCTAAATAATGGTGCAATTGATACTTACTAAAGAGAAAAATTTAGAAATTATGAGAAGTGTACACGTTTCAAATACTTTTTATTATGTGTCAGCATAATAGAATTTCTAAAATATGAAATGGCTAATATTTCTCTTAAAACGTTCATTTCATGCATGCACAATTAAAAACTGACTGTATGTGTTTATGGTAAATATTATAATTCCTCTATTGTTAAATGATGCATTTCAGGGCTCAATCTTGAGGCCCAGGCTTTTTTATGTAGCCATCATTAGGGAATGAAGTTTGGAACAACAAAATATTCACAAGATATGGCTACACATTTAAGAAACGCTCATGTACCTACAAGTTCGTATAGAAAATGTATGACGTATGAAGAGAGCTCTGACTTGATGTAAACAATACGATGTGTATAACACGCCAGTTACCAAAATCAGTCCCGCATTGCACATTGCGTGAACATTTTACCCTATCTTCAAATGTTGCAAGTGTGATAGTGTGAGTCCAACTTTGCGCTGTGCTGTGGCATGTTGGAAAAATTAATTTTGTTCAATCTTCGGGCTATTAACGGTTCTGTGTTTTAAGCTTGTGAGTCTCGAGTTTACGAAGTGGCGCTCTGTTTACTCAAGGTAGATTTCATAATCTAGAATGCGGTGCCGTCAAGCCGTCCAATTAGAGTAAAGAGCAAGCCGTAAAGATAAACTTACAAATATTTGCTGCTCTCTGTGCATTCTCTAGATACTAACATTTAGAATTTGCTTTAGAAATATAAAGAAATCATTTTCAGCAATGGTACATCTTCTATTCATAGTTATCATTAATTTACCAAACGAAGTAAATGCGTTAATGATTATGTAAGCAGAGATGGAATCATTTACAACAGTCCTAATTTTAATGAACTTCTTCCTCTTCTCATTTGGTGCTACAGTTCACGGAGACTTGGCCTGCCGCGGCGATCTCTGCATCCTCTACCTTCATCTTACGACTTCATTGATAAAGAGCAGTACTGCAGGGGGACATCTGATCAGCACCTATCACGCGACTTTCGTGATCGATCGTGGTCGATCTCCAACAGCAGCTTCCCAATTGTCCTCACGAGGCTGGATGGATCACGTTGAATATAATATATTTGAATTAAATAATGAAAACACTTTAATTTTATAACACGATAAAATAATGATTATAAACAACGCACCTATCAATGACATTAAATATCATATTATAATTTTATGTACATAATTAACACGGATCAATGTGTACAATCTACACAGTTAAAAGTATATATTTTTTAGAAAACTAATCACATGTTGAAGCCACACATGTTGAGGCCCTACGTTGGCGCCAAAAATATGAACCGTTTGGTTTCGTAGTTTGTCGGCCCGATTTTGCTGTTTTGTGCTTTATCTGTACAGGGTTGGAAAGGAGCGGTCGCAAATGAATCAAGGAGGAGTACAAGACTTCTTAATGTTTATTCGTTTGACGCTCTCCTTCATACGCCTGCCTGATCGGGGAGCTCACGCTGCTGGCGCGTGGGCTGCATCTTAGACGTGCGCAAAGTTAATTGTTCAAACTTAGTACTTTGCTAAGAATGAAAGTCGAATATTGAACTGCTAGCGTGTTAACGCATCACGTCTCAGCTAAGCGAAGATTCCACTACGTAGTTACTGAGTGCGAGTCAGCCCCGCCGCATAGCTGCCAGCTGTCGGGTGAACTGAACTTAATGCCAACTGGCCTACGAATCGACTTCTGACTGAAAATTGACTGAGTCTGGAGTGTCTGAGTACTCTTTTTGTGGTGCGATTGCTTCCTTATACATATAGCGAATACGAATCTGGAGTCATTGCCAAAAATCGACGCTATAGTTCGCGCCCTTTTCTAACAATCTTTATCATTGGTTCATTTGACATCGCCTCACTAGCACTTTATAATATTCTATATCCGTAAAACGAACCCAACTATAGGCTGTTTCTTCAACTTTGGAAAAGGCTCTGACCAGCAACTTCTCCACACTGTTCTCACGCCAACTCTGTTGTTCCACAGCGTGAAAGTGGAAGCCCCTTCCCTTAAAAAGTCCTAAAGGCAGTAAAACCCTTTTGTGTAAGTCTTAACGACCACGCCTGATCAGGAGAAAGAGACGCACCAAGAAATTCCTGCATACAGTTTCTTATACATTTACATATTTTAAATAAAATAAACCAGTATTTACACTCGGATCATAATCTCATTGCGTTTCTATACAGGGCATATGCGTGATAACATTGCACTAATAAAATGTCACCAAAATAACTACAAATAAACCTACATTACATAATTATACGCTACGCATATGGGAATACAAAAGGCTTTTGTCCAGAGTACACGGCACCAGTTTCATTGTTTCTATTGTGAGTAACAGGCTAGGTCGCTCCAGGCAAGGCAGGTGTGTCGAGACGCATTCCTTACAAATATTTCTCTTTCCTACATACAAAAATGTTTCACAAGTTATATTATAGAGCATACAGGCGATATTGTCAATTACATATTTATATAAAATGATATACCTGTGTCATGATGGGGAGCGGGGCGCAAGAACTGTTGCGATGTTTCACATGCATATTCCTTGCATTGTTCAGTCTATTACAGGATGTCCTCATATATTTTCTCGAAATTGCAGCAAAATAAAAAAAAAAATCCTATTTCTGACCTAAAGCGTATTAGAATTTTACCAAATTGTAACATTTGTTAACACTGTGGACCTAATACATTTACAAATTTTAGGTAACTTTATATATGTGGTAAAATGAAAAATAAAGTAATACTTGAAGAATATTGCAGTTAAATTATAAGATCTAGAGAAGCAGAAAAAAAATAAAACTCTGAAACAGTAACATAACATTGTAATATTTCGACCAGTTTATGTTATACTTTAGCATTGGTAGTAGATAATGTGTGTGTGTGTTATGTGAAATGAAAAGTTGAACTAAATACTGAAATTCACATACACACAAAATATAAGAAGTCATCAAAAAGTAATACCCCGCCACGTAGATTATGCAAAATCTAATCCAGCTACTTAACTATGTACAACCAATGACTTAAAGTTATCAATCCTGATTTCAAACAAAGATGTAATAACTGGCTCCTAAAATATTCATTTAAGTTAATGGACGAGTTTTGAAACATGTCTTCAAATGAAACTATTTTCCACCTGTAATTGTATGAAGTTTAGTGTTTATGTATTATAAAATAAGGTAAACAGTTGTATACCTACTTAAAAGCCAAATAAATGAATTAAACTAATGATGATGGTTGAAGAATAGCTAGGTCATCTTCTTCAAGATATTGAAAAGTACATGTTCCTATACTTTTACTTGTGAACTGCTGATAATAGCAGTGAAATCGTTTTCAAACACGATTCCGTCCTGAGAGACTATAACAATAATTTCACTGTCGCGTCATTCATCACCACAGCTGCACTCTGTCACTTTAATCGCCGGTGAGGAAATGTGTAAAATGGACTCTTTTCAGCCATTATAAATAGTATTTTAAAAGCCAATGTGTCAACATTTTTGGCCACCATATACGTTTCACAAACCAAGACAAACTTCCGATTCTTATACAAGAACTGGTTGTGAAACATAAAAAAGATATAACTTTGATTTCACCTTTAACTGTATTATATGCCTGTGATTTTTTTATCCGCGGCACTTAATGAGTGCTACTTCCAAAAAAATAAATAAATAAACAATGCTCTACCGACAAAACTATTGCGCCCTCAGGCAAAACTTTAAAACAACAGGGGGGCAAATGATTGTGAAAAATTATTCAAGGTGGCAAATCGTATAAGTACCATGGTTCATTACCTAACTAAACAAGGTTATGAAATATTGAATCTGGTACAACGCAGACCTTGTATCAAGCGTACAGAAATGCAAAATGGGTTCTGGAATGGACTGGCATATAATCACAAACTAAGATTACAGTAAGTAGCAAATGTGTGCAATTTAATTTGGAGGACGATTACATACACAAACATTGCCTTTCTATCACTATTTAATCGAGGGAAAGAACTGATAGTATAATTAATGGAGCTCTCAAGACGTTTGGCAGAGCGGGTGTGTAAAAGAAAATACTAGGGTATTCGAAAAGGAATGGAAACATCACTAAATTTATTTATATTACTTTTGGCATAGTAACTTCAAATATAGGCCCCCTTCCATGTCTATAACACGTTGCCGATATTTGCAAGACAGCATCCGCGGCATCGATACCGGATATCTCTCACCGACGAATATAATGTCATTTGGATGTCAACTCTCGATTAAAAGCATGCCTCGCAGACGTTCTTTGATCTTCAAAAACAAGCCATAATAACAAAGACCTCACCTTCATGCTCATCTCTCTCAGGTCTTGCTGTCTCTATTTCCTGCCATTTTACAATTGCAGTTAGAATATACGGAATCCAGCGTACATTCCGCTTTTTTACTAAAATTGTATGAATAGACGGTGCTGCAATAACAAGTTGCTTCCGCACATGTCCAGCGCCTGCCTTTTAACAGGCTCGATATGAAAATCTCGGGTCTGTGTTCATAATTCTTTCTTCCTTGACGAAATGCTTCCACTCATCTTGCAATAGTTCGGTACGGCAGGATTTCTCTCCTTTGTAATGCCCTAAAGCATTTTTTCCTCTTGCGACTTGCAATTTAAGGAAACACCTTTGTTCATACCTACTAAACATTTGTATGGCGGTATTATTTACCACAAATCAGAATTTCACTGAATATACGAGACGTTCAATACTGTATTTATATAACAATTGCTGTTCTATAGCATAGTGCAAGATTCCGATGCACCAATAGGAACACTGAATTACAGTATTGTTGCCATTAAAATGTGCGTCCAGTTAGTTGCTAAAACAGTTTTAAAAGAAAATTCATAATTACGCTGAACCAACGGTTGGTGATATGAAAGATAAAGCAGAAAACATTGGTGAACTGAAATATCCAGAGCCAAGCAGGGAAGAGGCAGAATACGATTTTTTTAAGGTAGGAATGATTGAAGTGTTTCCCATGCATAGTAAATACGAACATCTTGAAAAACATTAACTTTTTTATAATTGTAACACTATTTCTGGAAGCCAATAGAAGTTTACCACCTGCCTGGAACTGACAATGCATAAGACATTTAAACCAAGTCACCTGAATACACGGCAATTTTAGGTGAAAGAACAAAATTCTTCAGAGAAAAGCTCTTTGACTTGAGGGGGGACACGACGAAATATTGGCAGGTTTTTAATAGTGGTCCATTTGTTATTTTAATTTATGTACACCTTTTTATTTACTTTTTAATAATGCTCTTGGAGACGCATACAACACACATATTTGTGGATTATTAGTAGTATTTATATTAACAAACAGTTCGAATATTGTGATAGCTGACTTTACGTGTTCAAAATGTGAGGTTAGATATTGTTAAAGCTGAACATCGAATATGTAACAAACTGCGCGGCAAATTTCATTTGGAATATCACAGAGCAAGCGAAGGTGGATATCTTTCAGAATACAAGTGCATGCTTCTCTTAATTTGGTGAGATTCTTGGTTTTCATATAACACATGAACGTCTGAACAACTTTAAGAAGAAGTATTCTGACTGTCACTGTATCTTACTACAGAGTGAACATAGATCCAAAGGAAACATACAAAGGCTTGAATGTTGTTTGCATTCAATTTGTAACTTGCAGATGCATAGACTTGCAGCACAACAGGGAAACCAAAAAGTTAACCGGTTCTGTGAAGTAAAACATTTCTCTTAGTTATTGACCTTCATCTATTTTGAATGACTTTTAAAACAGTCGTCGAACGCATTGTTAGAACGTATATAACAAAGCATTCCAAATATCTTCTGGACCTCTAACAATGAAAAGTTCACATTATCACGTTGTGTCTCTTTCCAAGCCAAGGGGCGTATCTGAAGAAGGTTCATTTTTAAAAATGACTGTTATTCAGATTGGCTGTTTTAAATACCTCACTCTGTGCTCATAAATTTGAAATATTTTTAGCTAAGACCCGACAAAGAAGATTAAGGGCTATAAAGAGCAGATGGGAGGTGAAAATGGACGGATCAGAGATAAGGATTTTGTGTGCGTTACATGAAGCTACTTACAGAAAAGATTACTGTTTATGTTAAATGGACGGTATCAGCACATGCACGGTCTTATACCCTATACGACACTTGTAGTTGTATAATTGTAAACCTACCCCAATAAAATTACATTTGTACTTGTCAATACTTATTCAGCTGTAGTCTTCACAGGGAACAAAAGCTTGTTATTGAGATTCTACCAACAACCTGCACGTCCTTGAAAAAGAACTTTTAGTATATTTTTTTTATTTAAATTTTGCTTCAGAAAAATTTTGGTTCAAGAAAAGAAGAAATGATTTACTTATACAAATGAGAAAACTGATTTCAATATCATAAAAAGTATCGCTTTCTAGTTACAGTACCTCTTTCAGTAACTGAGAATCACAGAAAGATGATACCCTTTCTGATTTACTTGTTTTTAAGAAATAAAGTTATTCGCATTTATTTATTGTGTTCAATAAAGCGGTTTCTTACAGTAAGTTATACTTTATTTGAGATTTACATAATTAGGATTTTACATTAATAAAAATCATAGAAAAAATCTGAAAAAACAAAAAGCATCATTCATTGGCTAGCAATTGAACACCGAACATTTACCGTTAAACACCAGCGCGCGCGCACAGTGCTACACGAATCAGAACATCGCCGAGAGGCACATAGCTGCATATTAGACCTAAATCGATAGGCGTGAGACAATGTTTATGAGATGGTCTGTAAAACGCCACGATTGTATAACTTCCGAATATGCATGATGGTAATTATTTTGTAATATCAAAAATACCACCATTTATTTTACGTACATTACAAGAAAATTCATCGAACACTTTTTATGATATGCAAAATATAATATCAAATTTGAAACGGGGATATATTATCATAAGGGTTGTATATACCCAACGTTCACCTCTGACATATCCTTTGAACTATTTGCTTTAATGTCGCAGATGTTACAAGCTTAAAATTCGCTATTGTTTTGTTAAAACCGCACACAACACTTGATTTATGCACTGAGATCCCACATAAATCTACCAGTAGAAAGGCAAGCCACTTCTTTCCAAGACCCACCCGTTGTGGTTGTGAATCATTAGCAGAGGAGAAATGTGGGATCGATATACCTTTCGTATGTTGTTGTTCAAAACGAACCTTTTGCATTGCTATAAGCACTGAATGTTGCTTGTTAGTCAATTTAATTAAATTCAACACCTAAACAAAGCTATTTGAGGGGGGTAAAAAGGGGTTTGGTTTATCCTCAAGCAATTCAACTTCCAGGGCATGTGAATTAACGTTCAAATGAGACTGACAGCTTGAAGTGCAATGGAGTATCACCATACATGTAGAGTATGTAGATATTCCAATTTAGCAACATTTCACCTCCATTTCAAATAATTAACTTTCATAACGTTGCAAAGGATTGAAAATGGAAAAGAAATTGTTTCTTAAATTGTCCATAAGTTCTAATGGTAATTAACCTGTTACACTTAAAAATGGTATAACTAAGTATTTTTAATAAACGAACACCCTCCATACTTACATCAACGTGCCTGCAGCCTGTGATTATATTCGTGTTAAGTTCCATGATTAAGTATAGGTAGAGGTAGACTAGAATATTAATACATTATTATTGGTATAAAATAATATTGAAACAACGGGTAATAAATCCAGACTTTTCGTTGTGATTTTTGTTGCCATAGTGGCCATGGATATATCCGGTGTTTCTAAATTCAATACTCAAAACTTATAGGAATAACGTCACAGACAAAAACAAATGGTTTTTGTTAACCAGCCACAATTTTGAAAATAATATTAAATGCGTGATCAACCTTAGGAAAAAAAAAAAACTATTAGGAATTGTAGATGTATTTGAGGATAAACATATTACAGTTTACATTAATTGATTATGGCAGTCGTTGAAAACCATGAACGGGCGTAATCTGTTAAACACGTCATGACCTCTCGATAGCAAAATTTACCTGTAGTTCCTGTAAGACACTCTACCTGCCTTGCTGCAGTGACGTTGAAAGCTGCATGTAGTATGAACACGATGGTGCACTCCTCCATTGCAGTTTGACATCATTTGAACTGCACATTCGATAAGCAATGGATTTACTAAGCTGGAACCAAAGTCTGTCCTTCTCGTACTCCGGATCTCACCCCAACTGACTTTTTGGTACGGTGGCACTTGACCTGCTTGGTATACAAGACGTCAAATGAATGAACGTAGTTGGTCGCTCAAGTGTATGCAAATGCTAAATCTGTACGCATAATAACTGGAGTTTCTGGGCACATCCGACAGTCTTGTCGTTGTAGAACGTATATTGAAGCAACTGTTGATTAGTTTTTGTAAAAGAAAATTGGAACGTAATCAATTTATTCTCAACTAACATCTGAAAAACTTTCCCTTAGGATACTCCACAGCTTGGCCATTGCTTTAATTGTTATCTATGGTTTGGGGCGGTAATTAATGGCGGACGTGTGCGTGTCGTCATCAACATCAACGTTCACTAGTACCACAAGGATATGCATGGCTAGCTCACAGTTCGTAGCTGCATTTTTCAGATTGATACTTCCGGGTTGGAAGGAGTATTAATTTAAATATAACAAAATCACAATGGATAGTAATGTACGAAGTTTATTAATGTCTTGTCATTAACATATAACTGTAGTCGTTTATGATTAAATGAGCTCTGAGAATATTATTAGATGTAAATTGAATACGAGACAGGCGTGACGGAATTTATATTTCTCTTCCAACAAATGCGCTTTAGTGGGAATGTTTCTCTCGTGGTTGGTAATACCGACGATAATCTACTTGATTTTATTCGATACTCCATGCAATTTTTTTATTGCTAATAGATATTTAACACGCCTTATTTTATCTTTGCCTGGTATAAATCATATAATATATTCCTATGCGGATACAAATTCGAACTCGTTACTCTTATTATTCACCACGACTGATAATTTGTAACTTCCTCCCATGATATTTAAATTGCAATTTCTCCCTATGTAATATTAAATGCAACTTCTCTTTGCGGAGTAAGAACCACGACTTCTTACGGAATACAACGCACATCCTCTCCCTAAGGAATACAGAACACAATTAACTAAACTTTTTGAAATATAAATCGTCATTTATTACAATGGATTGTTATAACATTCATTATAATGCATTATTTTCAATACAAGTATACCAAACGAATGACATTCGTTAATTTCTATTCAGTCTCAACATTTCTATATATTTCGTGTTTCCTCCCGGTACACATTATTAATCTTGTTACGTTTGCCATTGTTTGATTTTCTTAATGTTACAATTGTCTTTATTTGTAGTCAGTCTAATCATATTCTTGGCTATGTGTGTGGTCCTTTGAAGCGTTATATTATTGAGTATTATCATAAAGACCAACAAACATTAAGACATACATTGTAATAACCCTTATCTGATACACGAAATCTATACAAATGAGCTTACTACATTTATACTATGTAAAAGTATTACCAAGGAATGTTTCTTATTTGAATTGAAAATTAAACCCTTTACCTAACAAAAAGATGTGCAAATGAACTTATTAAATTTATATGATTAAAACCATACCATCAATGAATGTTTGGAGCTTTAAATTAAATGTTATAGCCTTTATCTAACATAATAACATATGCAAATGAACTTTTTAATTTAACATAGCTAAATACCTATTACTATTAAAAGTTTGGAGCTTTATATTGAACATTATAGCCTTTATATAATATAAAAACCTATAATGATGGACTTATTAAATTTATATAATTGAACAACTGCTACCTATGAGTTTCTAGCGCTTTAAATCGGATATTTTTCGCTTCAGGTTAATTAACCAAAACCTTTGTTTTGTTTTCTTCTATTATTTCTTAATGTTTGAATATTGAATTTATGGGCACCGGTATATAAAGAACCAGATAAATAATGGCCTATTATCGATGAAAAATGAAACAAATACAGTCTAATCATTCGTTCAATTAGAGGAAATATGTAGAAAATTCTAGCTTAAATGCTTGACCTCAGCAAGGATCGAATTGCTAACCTCAGGCACAGCTCAACAATATCCTGTCCTTAACAGCCTTCAAGATGTTGCTATAAATCTCTAACTCCGCAAAACCGCCCGATTCCAATGCTGCAGCGTCTCGAAACTGCCGGAGACTGCTACCACCCTCTCTCATCTCGCGAGCAGGAAATTGAGCTCGAATAGTTACAGGGGAAATTCGGAACAAGGGGCAAGGCAGCGCTCGCATCGCAACAAGGTGTGAGTGAGAAAACGCGCGAGGAAATGAAGATAACCATGGAGGCGGTTTCGAGCGGCGTCACATATGGTGGCATGTTTTACAGGTCCAGGGTACGTCATTTGAAACACCTTCAAGAAAACGTACTGTGAGGATATCGGAAACGTTAGAGTGGGAGAGGAAAGGAGAGCGAGTGTTGGTGCTGTGATAATGCCATAGATATCGCGTCAGCTGCCGTTCCTGCTCAGGAAATAGCAAATAAGACGCAGATGTTATATATACAAGGCATGCTGAGAAGAGAGACGTGTAGTAAAACTGGATAAAAATATGAAACAAAAGATTGGAACGTACACTACATTTATTGCATTTTTTACTTATATTTATTATTCTTACATGATTTATTTCCACTTTTAGTTTTCTAACATTTAAATCCAACTGCTTTGTAGAACGCTAAGCGAACTAAGGTCAATAGTTTAAGCACTGTTTAACCGGCCAACAGCAATAGCATAATGCATCATTACAGTAACGAAAACTATTACTATTATAAAAAGATACATTATCTCCTAGTTCTGAGTGTACTGTTGGGCGTTCTTCAATGCAAAGCTTTCTGCCTTTCAGTTTAAAGAAAGCCCATATCACTTGAGACTCACATGCTGGCAATTGGCTCAATTCGAAGGCTGGACGTCTTAAAATTTGTAACTGCTGAATTTAGTTCAAATATTCAGAATAGAAAGGAGCTTAGTACCGAAAATGTATGGAAAAAGGAGCGTAACAGGGAGAATTATTATTATTATTATTATTATTATTATTATTATTATTATTATTAAACATATGACTAAGCATCGGAATTTCTAAGCACTAAAACCGGAATGAAGCTATGTTTGTACTGGACAGGCAACAGATGGGAGGTGTACAATAGGGCATGAGTACAACCCGAATTTTATGAAATATCAATTTGATAAATATGTATGTAAATATGCAGCCAACTTGGTTGACTATATAGATAATGGATCAATTATACGTAAAATCAAACATTTAATTTATTTTCTAAAATGTAGAGCGTTATAGTTACTCAAATAGACATATTAATCAGTTCACTTCTGCTACAATCATCAAATTACACTTATTTTTAGAACATCGAAACGAATGCAAAAATGCTGCAAGACAAGTGCCCCCTCCCCATTTACGCTTTTAAGTTACATTGGAATTATAATGTACTTTTCCAAATGTTCTGTTGTCATGTACAGTCTTCTGTTTGACAAGGTGTTTTTATATGCAGAGAAAGAGCTCTCCACATCGCAAGAAGTCACCAATGTGTATTTGTACAAAGGGATTGTACTTGCAATAATATTCTCAGTGGGTTCTGCAGTTTCACCGTTAAATAAGCGAGACGAAGTAAGAAGAGTTGAGTACCCAGCTTTTTTATTCAGTACAGAATGTAGTTTTGTGGAAACTTTACCACATCACTGACCTTCTGAACTACTTCTCCATTATTCCCATGGCTTCTTGGAGAAGCACACATGAAGTCTCCAGTTTCTTGATTCTCTCGGGAGGCCAACTAACGTGATTTGCAATGTATGAAACTGAACTAAGCACTTTAAAAATGTTGCATGCTGACAAGGATTCACTCACAGACACTGCAGAATCAGAAGAAAAGTTCTCCAACACCCACTTCACAGCTTCGAAGCGCTTACTGTATAACATTACAGCTTTAATCCAAGTTGCCCACCTTGTGATCAGAGGTTCCGGAGGCAGAGGTACGTCAGTAGCTGTTACTTGTAGCATTGTACATGATAGAAACATTTCAAGAAAAGTTTTTTCGTGGCTGATATCAGCGTATTTACTTCCCGTAATTTATCTCTGGCGTTGCAATGCATGAACCATAAAAGTAACAATCACTAAATTTGGGTAAAATACAGTAAGCGATGTCGGTCCTGGTGGTGTAGTGGTTACCATACTTGCCTCCTAAACCCAAGATCGCGGGTTCGAACCCGGCCAGAGCCGATGGATTTTTCCAGGGCGTAAAAATCCTAAGTATGGCTTCCTTCGGAAGGGAAGTAAAGCCGTGGGTCCCGTGTCGTACATTTACGGCACGAAAAAGAACCTGAAGCTTTAAAGAGAGGCCTCTGAGCAAAATTTGTCGGCCGTTTCACGCCCTGAGTTGAATGAGACGCTGATGACCTGAGGTGTTAAAGAGCGTCCATAAATAAATCAATCAAAAAAAAAAAAAAACAGTAAGCGATTTCAACATTTATGCAGCTACGTCTGTTACAATAATAGGAACTTTTTTTTTAATGCAAGTCAGCCATACCACCCTAAGTTCATCATTAATGAATCTTGCATTGTTGAATTGTTGTCTCCAAAGTTTTACAGGAAATAGTGTTTAGATGCAACCGCAGAGCCCAACTTGCCCACAATTAGATTAGATAGGGCCTAAAGTATGTCGTCTTATCAGCGGAATTAGCTACGTCAGCCCTAATTAGTTCTAAGATGTAGATATAACAAGATCCAAGTAATTCTCCCCGAGGGTTGCGGTTGCAGTTTTTCTGTAGGAAACATTTAAATTCAGGTACCTAAAGTTTGTTCGCTGTAAACACTGCCTGCACATTTCTTTGTAACAGACACTATTAGATGATATAAGTAAGTAGTGCCTGTTTCTTTGAAGAAACCCGATGTTTAATTCTAATATGTACAAGATTTCGTCTTATACTCGATACATTTATCACAAGTTTGGCAGAGGACTGTTTTACCATCTGGTGTGAAAGCACCACTGTCAATAGAAATCCGTGTTTTCGAAGATAATGATGACGCATCTGGTGCCATGTTTAACAACTGACTGCTATAAATTCTGATGCGCTTTGAGAACAAGAAAGGAAAATGATTGAAACGAGTCATTGTTGGAGACATCGAACTCGTGCAATTTGCTTTCAATGTAACAACAATGTACGAGTAGAAAATAGCGATAAAATTACTTTTCTTTCCTTGCTATGGTATTGGAAAATTAAAATAGAGGCACAAAATAAGCCCAAAATTTTATAATAATACTGAAATAATGTTAAAATATATAAAAATGTGTAGTTTTATGTACATGTACATGTAATATTATACCAAGTATGTAAAAGAAATAAAAACAATTTTAATAGGCAACATTCGTAATTGTGTATCTCGTTAAAATTATTCGAGCGTAAATATGTAGCATTAGAACATGTCATTACATAAAATCCGGCCTCTAGTCATGAGCTACAAACAACTCTCTCCTCTTACACCTGTCACTAAACATTTCTTGTTTGCCTGCTGGATGACGGCACTAGCTTGTGTTCGTGCTTTGTGTGTATTGACCTGTATTGACCTAATAGTTTGAGTATACCTAGCTTGTTGTTAAGTGCTTAAGAATCCCGATGTCTTCATATGACATGGCTGCTAACTCTTAACCCACTGACTAATGTCAAACGATAATGTATTTCAAGTCTACGTTCTTAATTTTCATGTTGCTTTTGTTGTTGCATTCATGTTGTCCTTAACAACAGACGAGACTATTTTGTTAACTCAGTTATGACAATTGCAATGTTGCATATATAAATACACTCAATCAATAATGTATTTACACCGAAATGCTTTGATTTATGCGCCATTTGCGAATACAATGACTTTTACATTGTTTTTAGTTATTCATTATAACAATTATAATGTATGGTCTCTCATGGACTCACAGAACATAAAATATAAAACAGAAGAAGTATTGATTGGCAACAGGACTTCTTGAAACCTGAAAGTGTTTTAAAATCATTTTGCATAAAGTTGTTTTCAAACTTCCAGCATTTAGTTCTCTTCCCTCCCGAATAGTTCTCTCTGAATTATATTTTGAGCATTGAATATAATGTTGTAGTAGATTCCATTGTAGTAATAATTTATTGTAGCTTTCGAAAATCTTAAAATAAGAAATAAATTAAACTAGCAAAAACAGCCGTTATAGCATTAAATATATAATGTAATTTCTTTCGGATAAATTTAGCTCTGTAAATAAGCTTAGCGAGTTTATTACAGTTAAAATTTCCTGCTCAACTTTGGTATGACAACTTAGCTAAAGTACATAAAAGCGCAAACCTTTTTATAATTAATTTGCGTTATTATATTTACCGGTTACTAGGTTGTTAGCTATTGTAGCAGCTCTCACGGGGGCCCGCGTGGAGTCAGAACGCTCATATGCACGGTCATAATTTTCTTGGCCAGAAAATGCATCTTTCGGCAGCGAACTGCGTAGGCTGTGGCTCGCCTTTCTTTCTCTGCTCTTCAGATATTTTCGGACTATCAAAGAAGGCCGTGAAATTCTATATTATGGTTTTGTAACAGCTTACATTTAAAGAACAAGCACGTGTAGAAACCGTTTGAATAACGTAGAATCAGAACTAAGAATACAATTGTCTCCTATAAATACTCATACTTCACAGCTTCTAAATTAAATGCAGCTTAATCTCTCTCATTTAGGAATTAAAATTAACTAATAATGTTGTGACATAATTTATTATTATTTATTATTAATATTAATATTTTATATGGTTTTAATGTACTATTATTTATATTGTTTAAGGATATACTACAGTACAAGGCAAATATTCAAAAATATACATTCGTTTCCTTGTTCATATCATTAAATGTTATACACCGGTGACGAACAATTTTAAATAATAAGGGATGCTAATTTCGGTTTTTAAACTTAGTTAAATCTTAAGGGTCCTAATTGCGAGAAATTTTAAAAAGAGTCCATAGTCAAGGAAAGTATTAGAATCACTGAACTATTGGATTTACGAAGTGGAAGATGTAACGGAGGAATAATGTGGTAAAAATAGATTGGTTGGAAATAGTGCTTTGCGTTCATCAAAACTGTGCAATTACTTATATAAAGTTTCCTAATTGAGGCATAAACTATGCATAAAACATGCATAATATAGCTATAATAAAGAAAAGTAGTACAATTACAAATCAAATAAACTTAACATTTTAAAATATACAGGCTGCAACAATAAGGTGCGATCAAACCTTCAGGACACATTCCTCACATGTAGAAGAAGAAAATATGTTATATGGACATGGGTCCGGAAATGCTTTATTTCCATGTTAAAGCTCATTTTCTACAACTGTTCAAAGTACATTAATCATGGGAAACACACAGGAACGGAACATATCGCATAATTTCTTTCTTACACGAAATGTTCAAAATGCCCTCCGCTAGCATTGATACATGCATCAACCCGTCATCGCACTAAATCTGGGATGCGCTAATGTATCCCTGGAGAATTGCTTATTGTTTTGTAGCCTTCCACACTAGGACACGAAGACTCTCTGTATCTTGTACCGGGACTCGATAAAAAAAGAAGTTTCCAAATGCTTCCCCCCCCCCCAAAAAAAAAAACTCTTGTGGATTTAATCCGGAGGAAACCAAATCCGTGATGAACGCGAGAAAAGAGTTACTGCTTGCCAAGACCATAATGAACACTAAACAGTCGATGTATGATAGTCGAACTGGTTGAGCTAATCTTTCTTGTAGAGTTGGCTGTGTTGGCTGAGCATACGCTCGACATATGCCAGTAACGCATGTCAACACAAGCAACTAAGTAAGTCGCATGTCAACATCGCCTTCGTTCAAATGGAACCCAAAACAATGGCGGTGAACCTAAAAATTACAACTTAACAGACGTAACCAAGAGAACATTTGAACATTTCATGTAAGAAAGAGTTTCATGTGGTATGCTGGTAAGTTCTGTTCTTGTGTTTTCCATAATTAATGTACTATGACGAGTTGGAGAACATGAGTTCTGGCATGGAAATAAAGCGTTTCCGGACCCATATCAATTTAACATTGTTTCTTCATCTTCTTGTGAGGAATTTGACCAGAAAGTTTGGCCATACCTTGTTGTACACCCGGCATATTACCAAAATATATAAGCGACAATATGAGGGGAAGGGCGCAAGTAGCGCAACGGAAGCAAAGTACGCACAATGATCAGAGAGCTATGTTGGACCTATATCCACAGTGCTAACACAAAGATCTCGGTCAATGTAAATGGCATCCAGTGTGCTCCCGAGAGATTGCATTGAAATGTATTAAGTGGACGATTTCGATACAGGACTTTCCATGCATCGCGTAGCATGAGTCGGTTAACTAGGTCATTCAGAAAAGAGCAAGTAAACTCCCCTGTAATCTTTAGGAGTTAAAACAGTTTAAACATCGCCACCTAATAACATATGTGGAGAAATAGACAATAAAGTAGCTACATCTTCAGCAAAGAATTTCTGACTTTAATTCTCCATATGGGTGCCAGGAGGGCATATACATTTAAAATATTGTGGTCTTCTAGGGTAAGGATGATGCCTCTAGAATTTGTAGTCACGCGCCCATCCGCATATTGCAAGTGATCTTAAAGCAAAATAACAGTATCACGGATAACAAAATCAATATTAATTTCAGTATTGTGCCTATATAGCGAGTTATTTACTTCTTGAAGAAGAGCAATGCCAACAACCGGGGAATGAAGAGTCTTAGCAACAAGTCGGAATTTTCGGGAGAGTGTAAGTATATTTTATAGTGTGTGACATAAAGAAAGGAAAATTAATCCAAGAGAGGAGAGTAGTAATACTTTTTTTCTCGAATCGTGGACACCAATATCAGGAGAGGTGTCTTCTAACATTGACTCAGCATAATTTCAGATGACGGTATAAATTTCCCAAATTTTCTAAGGCTAAGAGAATCTATAGGACATAGCTGCCTTGGATGAAATCCTGGTTTATAATTTAATAAAGTATGAGCATCAAAATCATTCAAAAGGGTTCGTAAAGTGGTTCGTGTAATTTTTGTTTCTTAGCACTAAGTCCTATTTAGCTCCTGTGCAGTAGCTACCTTCTCAGTGTTACTAGTAGGTGAGGACATGGGAGGTATGTCATGCCTTTGTGACGACAAGGTCGGGTTCGTCGGTTCCAATTGCGGCGCTGACTGGTCAGAGGGGCCGGGAGGTGGGAGAGCGTCTGCCTGCTGGCGAAGTTGAATGGGGCTGGAAACAGACGTTTCCTGCGAAGAAATTACATTTTTCACAGAGAATAAATCACTCATTAATGTTAGACAAGGTATTTGTGGAATCTTAAGAGGTAAACTTCTTGTGTGAACAACGATCACGGAAATGAGTGGTCTCAAAACGCGTATTGCACGTGGGAGGCTATCTAGCGTAACTTATGTAAATCTCATGACCTGCGTTCATCCAAATAGAGGGTATAGGTTTCTTCAAATCATAGTGAATAGAACGAATACAATTTTGCACCTGATAGACGAGAGACTAATGTACATTTTAAATTTTAATTACAGAACTATATGACTGTATACCTTGATGTATTTTATCATTTGATAGCTCAGGAGGCAAATTTAACAAATGCACATGGGTGTATTCAGCACTGGCGCCACTAATCATTACGGAATTCACAATTCCATCAGTTACAAAGAGAGTAGTACCCTGATGTACATTTTCTACCTGTCTACTGTATAACTTGATAAATACTGCATTTTGCTTACCAATTAATTGAAGTGCGTCCAGTTGATCCACGGCTATACGTTGGGTAGTATTCATATATAGACGAATATCTGTATGTCTGTAGGCCGAGGCTTACTTTGTCGAAGGTAGCTTTCATAATGTTTAATTGTAATATCTTATTCATTATCACAATGATATTAGAATAAATGTGAAGTTATTTTCCCAAAAGGAATTTAAAGAATAATGAAAGGAAAGAAAAATCTGACACAAACCGTATAACACGAAACAAAAAACAATCAACTAGAATGTACGTCTGTACTCTACGCCACTTTTCAGCTAACTGCCGGTCACACGAGTCAGTTCTTCATGACCTGTAACTTACCCTTTCAACCAGAAAATTCTGCATCTTCAGTTCCGAGCGACAGCGGAGAGAGCCGAACTTCTCAGTCCTAAACGGGAAATGCGGAATGCTTGTAAGAGTGTAAATGTTACAGGCATTATTTTCTGTTAAACGTAGCGTAACCTATGCGTTGTCTTCCATAACTATCTGCCTGCAATATGTTGTTCCTTATTACCAAACTGAATTTAGCTTCCGTTAAGTAAAAGTGACTTGTAAGACGACGATGAAAGTCGAGCAATTGAAAACAAATATCTAGCAAGGAGCTGAGAGCTACTGAAGTTCTAACCCTGCCCGTGGGGATTGTTTTATTTATTATAAAATAATGTTTAGTATAGACATGACAATATAGCTTCCAATTACAAAGCCGTATTTGAATTTTAAGGAATTTATGTCACACACACACACACACACACACACACACACGAGCGCGCGCGCAAAGTAAAGTAGAGTTTGTTTTCAAAATAAATCGGAATTTAATAATTTTTATATCAAATAAAGGCAATATATTTTCTTTTCAGGTTTCACTTTAGAATTCTTATTAATGTCACGTTTATATTTAAAACGAAGCTGATTTATTTATATTTTTCAAACATATGCTTCTGATTAAAATTTATATTATTGACGTATATAACATGAATTTTATTTGTAAAATCTTCAATCCTCCGTAATTTGGATTACTAGACGCGTGCCTTTGCCAGCTCATCTATCAGAGTGCACGATGCGAGCATTTCTTGTTTATGGCATAACTTGAACATGAACCGAAGGCGGCGTCAGCGAATACTTATCATATTTTCCAAGTCAGGTATAGTTTCTGGCCGTTTCTCAAATTTTTTGTCTAAGAATGTACATTTGTAAGCAATAGTAGAGTAGTAGTATATTAATAGTAGTGGTAGCCGCAGTATTAGTAGTAGAGTAAAACTTGTATTAGCAGTAGTAGAGTAGTAGTATAATAGTAGTAGCAGTAGCGGTAGTAGTAATAGTAGTTGTTGTTGTAGTAATAGTAGTTGTAGTAGCAATAGTAGAGTAGTAGTAGCAGTAGAGTAGCAATTGTACAGTAGTAGAATAGTAGTAGAGTAGTAGTAATAGTAAAGTAGCAGTAATACAGTAGTAGAATAGCAGTAGTAGTAGTATAGTAGAGTAATAGCAGTAGCAGTAGTAGTAGTAGTAGTAGTAGTAGTAGTAGTAGTAGTAGTAGTAGTAGTAGTAGTAGTAGTATAGTAGATTAATAGCAGTA